>VWYP01009990.1:7057-25772 GCA_013400435.1 Pycnonotus jocosus | reverse complement strand
GGCAGTCAGATGGAGAGGGAAAACCTCAAAAAGCAGCAAACCCCAACAATTTCCTTCTGTTTCAGCAAAGAGTTTGGATACCCTGATTGAAATCTGATCCTTGGACAATGGAAGTGGGAAAGGACTAAAACTGCTTCCACTGAGATCTGTGCCTGGGTTTTCCACAACACAGTGGGTGTGAATCCAGGGCTAAAATCCTTCCTAAAATCTGTTATCACATGATGTTTTCCCACCATAGATGTCCTGTCCACCCTTGAAACGTCGCACAGGGTGGAGTGGGCAGCTCCAGGTGGTTGCAGAGCCCAAAGCCTGGACTCCTCCATCTCCTCTGTGCCTGCCCTCGCTGCAGTGGCAGCTTCCCCCCGACTCCCTGGGCAGGGGGGCCCCCAGAGCCCTCAGCCATGAGCCCCATCTGATGCTGCCACGGCGACCTGCGAGTGCCCGGGACAGGAGCACGGCCAGTGCCACCTCTGTGCACACCTTCAGCAGGACCTCTGCCGTGAGACCAGGTACTCCACGATGCCACAACCAGCCATTTGTGTCCTGGTGTCCTCACAGAGCCACTCAGTGTTGAGCAGAGTTGATTGGAGCAGAAAAGTGACAAGTGCTGAGCAAGTCATTGTGCAAGTCATTGTCCCCTGGAGCTGATCAAAATCCGTGTGTGGTCGTGGGTGGTTTGAGTCAGGGAAGAAATGAGCTGTGACATCCCAAGGGGAATGCTGTTCCCCTTGCAGAGGGACATTTCCTCTTCCTTTTTCCTGGTGTGGGACCCAGGAGGGCCATGATTGACTTTACCTGCACCACTGACTCCTGTGCCTATTCCCCACTCCTGTGTGAAGTGGGTTTTTTTCCTCCTTTGAAGTGGCTGCCTCGAGTGGAAGCACTTTAAAATAGATTTGTATCTGATGCACCTCTGAAAATAAAGTATGTGATAGAGCAGGGCAGAGGAGAGAGCTTGGGCGAGCTGGAGAATGTGACATTTACCATGAATGTTGTTGCCTGGTGCACAGTGCTGTGGTTTTCCTGCTGTGAGGTTGGGTTTTTTGAGCAGTCATAAGCAACACAAAGTCAGCAGAGAGGTGCCAAATTGCAGAGTGGAGGCAGAATTTGAAAGCATTATAATTCTATATTCAGGATTTCTTAGGTTCTAAAATCCTGTAGATGATATAGCAGATAGAGGGGGTTATTTTTAAATCAGTTTTTATATAAAGTAACATTACTTGTCAATAGATATGAAAACGACAAACTTTGCAGTAAAATACACATGCACACCCTCCCTACGAATTTTCAGGCACTTTGGGGCTGTAACCTGCCTTTTTGGGGAGCCCCAGCTGACTGCCCGTGATTCCCCACCGCAGCCCGGCTCTCCTGGTGACAGTGGGATGCCCCAAATGACGTCATCACCCCACGGGGGTTATTTTAAAATGAATTTTTATATAAAGTAACATCATTTGTCAATAGATATAAAATTACAAACTTTGTAGTTTCAGTATTTTACACACACGCCCACCCTCCCTATGAGTTTTCAGGCACTTTGGGGCTGTGACGTCCCTTTTTTGGGGAGCCCGTGATTCCGCAGCCCGCCTCACCTGGTGACGTTGGGATGCCGCAGTGACGTCATCACCCCCAGACTCCAACTCCCGGCAGCCACCGCGCGGCCCCGTCACGCGCTTCCTGCCTTTACGTCATCTGTGTGCGCCGCGCGCGGGCCGTGCCGCCGCCATGGTGCAGCTCGGTGAGTGCGGAGGGCTCGGAGCGGCCCAGCCCAGCCCGGCCCAGCCCGGCCGTGACCGCCCCGCGCTTTCTCCGCAGGGAGCCGCCTCCTGAGGGGCAGCCGCGGCGGCCACGTCGTCATCCGCTTCGCGCTCGGGGGCTGCACCAACCGGCCGTTCTTCCGCATCGTGGCGGCCAACAGCAGGCGCGCCCGCGACGGGAAGTACCTGGAGCAGCTCGGCTGCCTTGACCCGCTGCCCAACGCGCACGGCGAGAAGGTGGCGGGGCTCAACCTGGAGCGGCTGCGGTACTGGCTGGGCTGCGGCGCGCAGCTGTCCCGGCCCGCCGAGAAGCTCCTGGGTAGGCCTGGGGAGGGAGCCGGGGATGGGGGCCGGGGGGGCCCGGTTCGCTCCGGTTCTCACCGCGTCTCACCGGGCAGGGCTGGCGGGGTTCCTGCCGCTCCACCCCATGACGGTGACCGCCGCCGAGAGGCTGCGCCNACGCCCACCCTCCCTATGAGTTTTCAGGCACTTTGGGGCTGTGACGTCCCTTTTTTGGGGAGCCCGTGATTCCGCAGCCCGCCTCACCTGGTGACGNGGGCTGCCCCTGCGGACGGTTCGGCCCAGCCCGGTACCGGCACCGCGCCCTGACACGGCCCGGCCGGGAGGGTCTGGAGCGGTCCGGGATTGCACCGGGACTGCATCGGCCCGCCCGGGCCCGAGGACTGCTCCTGCCCTGTCAGTGCATCTGACTCCATTAAAACGTTACCTCTACACTCTACACCGTCCATCTGCTGCTTTCTCAGAGTTCTCTGGTGCCAAATTTGGTGCATAAAAGAGGTTTTGCTGCTCTAATGCGGGTACAGGACCATTGAAGAAGGCGTGTACAATGTTTCTTAGGTATGCTATTGGCTCCAGGTGCTCTGCCTGCAGTAGTGGCATGTCCTCTGCTAGAGTGGTTTTGTTTCTGCTCCTGGATGAAAGATTAGGTGATTAAAAAGCTGTTCTTGGAAGTGACTGAGGCTATGAAAAGTGGTATTGCTTTTCTGTTACACGTCCCTCTTCTATGCATTTGATACATTCAGCATCACATTTCCTATAAAATGGTAAGTGCACTCTGGTGCACTGGTTTGTAGGAGATTCCTCTCTAGCTTACTCCAGATTTCCTTTCCTTGCTCCAAGGCGAAGGTTTGTATCAGCAGTGTTTTTCTTACCACAATCCAAAGGCACCACACAGCTTTTCCTTTCTGGACCTTTCCCCTTTGAACACAAGGTCTGGCTGTAATGTTTCTTTTAAGACTGTTCTCTGGAGCCCTGACGTTTGGCCCAATTTAAAAAATGCAAACAAACAAAAACAAAACCCCACACAACACCTCAACCTTACCTTGTTATAAATAAACATCCCAAGGCAGTGAAGGAGCTGTTTTCATGCCCATTCCCATGCTAAGAGCTCTGGGGCTGCTCTGCAGTGCAGGAGGGTGAGGGACTATTGGCATCACATTAATTTTGCATGACACAATGGTAACAGGAGGTAAATGAAGGAAGTTCTAAGAGGAGAGTGTGGCAGTGCCTCACCTGCTCCACTGTCCATGGAAGTACTGGGTCTGTCTCTTCTTATGGACCAAATTAATAACTTTTTCCAGATGTCTAAACTGTTCCATGTAGGTCAGAAGAAGAGTTTGTGCAGCAAGGCACAGCCTCTGGGCCATGCAGAGCCAGCCTGCTGTGGAAGCAGTGGGGTTCTGTGCACAGATGCACAGTACTGTGTACCAGGACAGGACAGCTCAAGCTCTAAAAAAAAAGAAAAATAGGCATGCTGGGCATATAAAGCATAATTCTCAGCTGCTGTGATGCTGACAGCAGATGAAGGCTGAGAACAACTAGTGAACATTTTCAGTACCATGCAAATGGTGAGAGGTGCAGAGGAAAAGGGTGAGTCTGAGGCCTCCTGGAATTTGGTAGAGAAAACCAATAGCAGGTAATTGTGAGCACTAAATGCCATTTACACTTTGGACTGAACCTACCTTTCAAAAGATTATTTGATATTTTTCTCTGGAGCCAGGAAGAGCCCCTGTTGCTTAAGGGGGCAGTAGATAATAATGGAGTGCATAGGGATGTAGGTTCAAGAGCGTGTTGCTGTAAACACTTCACTAAAAACTTCACAGCAAGAGCTTGGGCAAAAGGAGCAAACATTTTCCTTTCTTGGTAGGCAGAAGCATTGTTCTAACTCAGTTGTATTCCATCCCGTCATCTCCAAATAGTTGTGTGGGCTTAAAAAACAAAAACAACCCCCGCAGTAAATCAAAAATAACTGAAAGGAATAGGCATAAAGCAGAAGCAGAGTAGGCTATCATCAGGCTGGCACACAGCAAAAGCCAGGCTTGAAGAAAGCTATGAGTGAAGCTCAAACCTCCAGCACATGAGTTCTTCACAGCACTGACAGTAATTCTGTTAAATTCCTCAAGTTTAAGTAGCTCTCATAAGCTTGGTTAGCACTGTACTCACACAACCCAAAATCTTCATTTCTGCTCTGATGCTGTGATTTCCTCTGCTGGCTGTTCCATTGGCTATTGCAACAAGATTTGTTATCCTTTTCTGAGAGAAAGCTATCCCTGGATCCTAGAAAAAGCAAGAACAAAACAAACAAGCTTACATACAGCTTAGGTACATGGCTGATAATGCATCACCCCCCCTGCAGACTCTCCCCAGCCTGCAGACTGCTGCTCTGGGCATATCCTGCATTTGAATTCATCTCATTAACATTCCTCATTGCCTGCTTTCTTCCTGCTCCCCAGACTTCCATGTTCCACACAGGATGAAGCAACCTCTCCTCTGTTTACTGTTCATCCCCTTTGGGTCTTGGACTGTGCTGTTGCCTTACAGATCTAAGAGCCTGGTCACCCCTGTGGCTGGGGGCATTAGGCAGCAAGCTGCAATCACCCAAAATTCTCATTATTGCATGCATTTACCATTTCTCTGTGGGATATATGAGAGAGAGTGTTGACAAGGCTTTTAACATTCAAAACTTCTTGTACAGCATAGAACACTGTCTCCCAGAACCTTCAAACACAGCAAGGATTGCAATAGCAATTAAGGATTCCAGTAAAACACCTCCAGCCTGTCCCAGTGCTGCTGCCCTGCAGCTTTTGCTGCTCTCTTGCCTTTGCAGCCTGAAATTTGTCAACTGACCCTGCTGCAGGAGCAGCAGCTTGGGACACAGGAACAGCAATGGAAAGTTGCTGCAGCCCCAGTGAGCATCCACAAAAACCTACCCTGTAGAAAAGCTGAATAATTACGAAATAACAATCACAGGTTTGGAAAATATCTATTTAGATAAACAGATGCTGGAGATCTGCCTTGGCATTGCAGCCCCTGGTACTCAAAGAAATCTCAAGATGTGTATTGGACTTATGCAATCCACTGGGTGTTATGATAATGGCATCTAAAAGTTTCTCCTGAGACTGTCTTCCAGTCTGAGGGAAGGAGAACGTACATTAAAGAAAGCTACTCTTTACACAAATTCTTTTTTTAATAAAGTGTATCTCCTATATAGTGCAAGATGCTTAATTACTCAGTTGTAGAAAATAAATTGGCTAGAGAACTCTTTTTATTCCCAATATAGTTTATATATACATAGATACACACTATATTTATATTTATAAATTTTATTCTATTTGATTCATGAAAAGACTTATTTTTCCAACCAATGAACAGCAGAAGTTCTGAAATCATGAGGTTGTCTTTCTGAGTGACACAGCAGGGGTTGAGTGAGCTGCAGACATGCTGAAATGGTTACAGTTAGCTTAATTACAAACGTGAAGAAAACCAGTTAGATCTTTTCTCCATCCCTCTCCCCATTTTCCCTGCTTCTGTACATGTGTAATAAATACATTTACAAACATCCACAAGCAATTGCCATGTAGCAACCTTTAAAGATATGGACTTAATCAAAATTAACCTTTAGGCATCACTGAAAAACAGCACAGCATAAAATCATTTTCCTGCCTAAACTCATGCATCTTTTTTTTTAAATCAGTAACTTGCAAATTTAGACAGAATATTTGAAGCCTTTGGATTCCAGAAGGAAAACATCACATTGCAGCTCACAGTTCACCAGTGACCATATACAATAATTTCTGTAAAATACAAAATGTCGGACAAAGGAAGAGGATAAGCAAGTAAGCAATGCCTCTTTTTAAAGTTATTTCTAAGGATTTGCTGCAAATTCCAACTCTGCATGATGGTGACAGGCTCTGGGTTTTTTCCAGACACCACTAGTATTGCTCAAAGCCCCACATTAATACACACTGATGTCGACTTAAATGTACTATGTACGTACCACTCCATAAATACATATGCAAAATAATATCCCATAAAATAGAAAAATGTAATATAGAGTCTATTGGGCAAGGCATACAGGCATAGCAATATTTTTATAACTACATAAATGTAGTTGATATTATTTACAGATGGAAATGGAGACATTATCAAATGCATTGCTTTTATGAATTTTTTGAAGATTTTTCACTTGTAACAAAATGATCTGCAACTCCAGCTACCTGGAAAAGTAAAGTGCTCACAATCGATTTAGTGCAATAATGCTGGCTACAAAACTTAAGAGGAAAAAAAAATTAAGAATTAATACCACATTAGCTGGTGGGACCAAACAAAAAATAAAATAAGTTTTGAGTTTAAACGTTTGAGAAGGAAGATAAATTAAGATTACAAAGCAGAATAACAAGAAAAGAATAATTCTCCAAAGTCAAGTCTTTTGATTGTCTGAAGTTAGAATGTAGTCTCTGATGCTATTTTGTCCCAGCTTTGTCCTGAACATTCTTGGAGACAGCTATCCCATAATGAAGGAAATGGCACAGATATTCCTGCAGATATGACACCATGTAAGCCCAAACAAAGAAATGAAAGATGAATGTACTCATCAGTCTGACAGCTGACAGTCCTTTATCTCTGAGTGCTTGACTTCATCATTTCAGCAGTATTCCTCTGTTTAGGTCAATATTGAGTAAAATGAAACTTGCTTCTAAAATATAATAATTGGGAGCAGATGGTAAAAATGAGAGGTTATGTATTATGCTTTCAGCACTGGATTACAGTTAGCCACAACAACTAAAGATTACACTTATTATTTCACCTTGGCATCATAGATCAGAATAAACTTAGGTGAACAGTGAAGTACAACCCATTTAAAAGGAGTGAGTCTCCAGAGAATACCATTCTTCTGGATCTAGGGATCAAATATAATCTCTACAGGGATGCCATGCACAGCACATGTGAACACCAAAATGCCCACCAGCCTTGGTAAAACTTGGCTGCCTACCCAAATACAGAGGCAGACTGACAGGGGCTTTAGAAATAATTTTATTAATGATTTAAAGTTGACTCCTGGCCTTAACTAGAACTTGTAAAAAATTCTCACCCAGTACCTTCTAAAATCAGAATAATTAAGAAATCTCTCAGGTAATGAAACCCAAAGCCCTTTTACTGGTTTCACTGAGATGTGGAAGATGCAGCTCTAATTGACAAGCACTCAGTCACTGATCCCCAGCCTTCAAAATGCCCCAAGGTAAAATTGTATAAACAAGAATGATGTGATGCAGGCTTCCATACATATGATTTTTCTTATCAGTTCTTGAGAGTAATCTTCTGCCCAAGGGAGGTTGATGGGAAAAGACCTTTCTCCCCAAAACTGGGTTATGGACAACTGCTAAATTGGATTATGGACAAATCCTCCTGCTAAAGTCATCACAAACCCCCGTAGCCTTAATTAAACTCTAATGAGGAAGGAAATTTGCACAAACATCACCAAGAACCACAGCCAGGACCTCCAGGGTGGGGTCTGGGAGCCAGGCCACAGCATTTTCAGCCCACAGTGGTGTCTTGGAGCAGCTCTGCTACTGGGAGTTCTGTGCACCCAGAACCTCATGGCACTTGACAGAGGACTTACACCACCCAAACAGACCAGTTGCTCTCAGCCTTCCCAAAGTTTTGGAAAGCACCCTCCAGAGCCAGGCCTTCCACAGGCAGAGGCTGTAGGTCGGACCTTGAGCTCCCAAAGGCCTCACAGGAATCACCACTGCCCTTGGCCACCAAGGCTGCTCTGCCTGGCCAGGAGGTGGCACCTTCTGCCCCCAAACTGGCCCGTCCCCATCCCCACGGTGACAGTCTCTGCAGCAGTGCACGCAGCCCAGCAGCTCGCTGCCACTCCAGAGAATGAGGCTGTCGTGCCCAGGCACCAGACTCTCAGTCTCCTGCCTCATGCTGGGCAATGCCAGGCATCCCCCGGGATGACAGCTGGAGGGAACGGCCCCACCACTTCCTTCCTGGCCCCAGGGGCACAGACAGGGCTCTGCCACCTCGGGGGAAGGACGAGCAGTGCCAGGCGCCGCTGACTCACCCCTCACCTTCCCACGGGCAGGGGGAAGCTCAGCAAAGCCAGCACAGACCTTTCTTTCCTTTTGCCAAGCCCACTGCTGCCGTCCCAGGGGCGCGCAGCCTGCCCTGTCACGTTAGGGAGGCCAAGGGTGACACAATGAGGCAGCAGAGGCTGTGGCAGCTTCTCCCGTTTATTCGTTCCGCGCACGGGGCAGGAGCGGGCGCTGCTCCTCGGCAGGTGGCAGCTCCTCGGTGGGCAGCAGCTCGTAGGTGACGCAGAGGGAGGAGAAGAGGCAGCCCAGGAAGGACACCAGGCTGGAGAAGTACATGGCACTGCTGGCGCTGCCCACGGCCGCCGTCAGCGGCCCCATGGCCATGGCCACGAGGATCTGCGCCAGGAAGTACTGGCAGCTCAGCAGGGAGATGTCAACGCCCATCCCACGCCGGGTGCCCTCCGCCTGCGAGCCTACGAACTGCGGGGACATAGCCACAGAGTGAGGGGGTGTCCCGGGGGCTCCTGTCCCCTCCCCAGCCCGGGGCTCACCTCTCGGCTCTGGTAGTAGTCGCAGAGCAGGGAGTAGGGCAGCGTGCAGAGCGTGGCGAACAGAATGCCGTAGGTAGCGCACAGGGACAGCAGCACGTAGACATTCCTGGAGAGCGTGGCCAGGCCCGTGCCCAGCCCAAAGGCCAAATATGCCACAAAATACAGTGTCCGTGTGCTAAACCGCTCCTCCAGCTTCTCCAGCACGGCTGCAAGAAAATAGTACAGCTTTCGGGGTGAACTGCAGCCCTCCCCACTACCATCATCAGTGGGGTTGAGGGGCACACCTTTGCTGAGGCAGGCACGTCTCAGTGGCAAACACTACACCTCTGAGGAATTGGTGGCTTGCACTGAGTGCCAAGGACCCCCTCCAAATCTGGCTGCCATGATGCAGTGTTGCTGCCCTGTCTGCACAGAGGGCATGGCAGAAGCCTGGCAGTGCCCCTGTCCCAGAGGGGTAAATGGGAACTGGTGGAGGTGGGCAGGCAGAGAGAGGCGTGACACACATGACAGAGTGCTGGGGTGGCACATGACACCTGACTGCTAAGCCTGGGACACACAGGCACTGGGTGGTGCTGCACCAGAATTGTGCCTGTGGTGACTGCATGTATGTCTGCATTCAATGTACACTGAAAATGCCACTTGTGAAAGGAACCACATCCTAAGACAGATGTGTTTCACAGGATTTGCTGACCTCACCTCATGTCAGTGCAAGCCAAGCTAAGTAGCAGAGGTATTGGGTAAAAAGGAACACTCTGCCAGGGCACTTGTGCAACAAATACTGGCCTACTCCTTGCAGAAACATCACTTTTAAGAAATGTATCTTTTCCCAAAGCAGTAGTTAAGACAGCAGTACCAAGTACCTGAATAGAAAGCAGCACTGAATGCATAGATGCACATTCCCCAGCAGCCCATGGTGACCCCAGTGTTGTACTTCTGATACTCATCTGAGTTGTGGGGTGCTTTTGGGTTCCCTTGGAACACTACTTCTCCCATGAAGTCAGTATAGAAGAGTAACATCCCCTCAAATGAAAGCCACCCTGAAAGAAGCGAGAAGTAACCCATTAGGATTTCAGAATGTTTCCCCTTGTAAGCTTACATGGATGTTATCAGCTGTATTACAAATCACACCCTAGGACAGGTTGTGCAACCTGAGTGTTACATAACATCCAGCTACATTTATCTGAGACCGCTGCTCCCTGTGCATAATGCTGCAGTGTTTGTTAGAGACATTCAGGCTTTTAAAGACCAAGATTTACCATTTGAATTCCTAAGTGGAAACCTCAAGGCTGACTAAAGGCCACAAAATACTGGTTTAGCAAGACAGAAAAATAGATGACAGCAGTCTGAGCTGTCTTCAGGTTCTGACAGGTCACAGTGCTCAGTTGAACAGAGTGGCTCATCCCATAGTAATTTCAGGTTGCTGTTATCCTCCCACGTAGGACTGGAAGGAGTGCTTCTTATGTCATGGTTGCAGCCTCCAGAGTGCCTCTGACACAGTGAAAAACTCTGCTCACAAATTGGCACCAAGGCCATTGATGTAGACAATCCCTTAATTCCTTTCACAGCCAATGAGTATTAATTACCTGGTCCCTTCTGTCCAATTTTGTGTGAACTGGAATGACTGCAAGCCCTTCCTAAACACCAGTAACACATTGGTTAAGAGTAAAGGTAACACTATACTGGTTACAGGCACTCCTGCAATGCCACATTCCACACCTCCTCTTGGCCTGTTCTGGGACCCCTGTACATGAACAGTCAAAGGGAGGAAAGTTCATGCCAGTCTCAGGGAGTAAGCATGGAAATACAACTAATCTCATCTTTCTGCTTGGTGTGAACATTCCCTGTAAGATGTGCTGATTTAGGTTGCTGTTGTTCCCTTTCTAGGAACGCAGGCTTTACTGCTTTGCTGAGGTGTTTTGGGGTTTTTTTCCCTTTCTAAGTGTTCTAAGAAGGTACCACATTGGCATCTATATGGAAGAAATCGAGTTGTCTCTAGTTAGCAGCCATTGCAGCAATAGATTAAATACTGAAAAGGGTTCACCCGAGGTAGAGAGTCCTTCCTGGTGAAGGCAGGAGGGTGTTTTGGGAGTACCTAGGAAGTGGTTGATGCAGAGGTTACGGAGAGCCTTGGGCATGTGGCAGATGGTGGAGCAGAGCAGCTTCACAGACAGGGGCTGCTCCGAGGTGTCGCCCGATTCGTTCAGCTCGCTCTCATACTTCACTCCATTCAGCAGGATGTTAGCAACCTGCACCAAAAGAACTGCCAGGTCAACAAGCACAGTAAGGGAAGCACAAACATCCTTTAAGCAGATGTGTGCAATATTGCACAGCTATCTGATCATCTGAAAGTTAAACTCTGCTGCTGGAGTACAGATTAAGAAGTGTATTAGGCTGGAACAAGAGACAAATGGCAGCAGTGCACTGTAGCTTTCAGTATGCTTGAACCAGTTCTCTTGCCTTCACTAGGGTACTTGGGAACAACATTCAGATGCACAGGCACAGCAGAAATGCATAAATCCCACTGCATTTATAGGAGCTGTACCCACTTTCAGGTGAATGTGGATCCTGAAGTTTTAAAGACATTGATGAAGAAGAGGATGAGTTTAATTGAAACACATTATCATTGCTTGCTAGCCTCAATGCTCAACTTCAGCATGCCCAGTATGTAAAATCCTGTCCCTAACAAAGTCTGCTCTCACAAACTGGGTCAAAGTACAGCAACAACAAAGAAAACAAACAAAAAAACACCACCCCCAAAACATTAAAATAAAATTAAAAATCCCCAAACCAAACAAAAAAATAACAGAGGACCATTTACCTCATCCCAGATCATAAAAAAATGGGCCAGCATGCAGAGGTCTCAGACATTCCAAGTTACCACCAACAGTGGGAGGTGAGGTCAGTCTTATCCCTCAGTAAGGGAAAGTTCACCTCCCTGATGGAGCCAGATGTAATGACTGCCATAAGGAGAAGCTCATGGGAGAATCCTATCCCTGGCCCTATTTTGCAGGTCTTTCTGTGGAAAGGGAAGATACAGGCTCAATAAAAATGTGACCTTTTCTGCTCTCATGTGGTAGCTCCCTTGGTAGTGAAGCAGGACTAAAAATACTGACCTAACTCTCACAACTGGCCCAGTTAAGAGTGGGATATTCCCAATTCTGCAATTTTAAAGGCAGCTGACAGACTGTCAGCCATAATTCACACTCTACCCACTACTTTACTGATAGAGTCATAGCAGGTGTGCTGTTCCCATAATGACTTTTATGAGGAAGCTGTCACAAGAGTCTTTAATGAATGATTTGTGCACTACACATTTAAAACTATATGAAGAGATTAATAACACTCATGTTTACATGGTCATATCATTGATGTCCTGCTCTTACCTGTTGGCTGAAGGTTACATTTCTTCTTCTGTTATTCTCTGGGCAGTGTCCTGTTACAGCATCTGGAATGGCCAAGGTCTGAGGTCTTTTCAAGATCCCCGATGACCGTGGCTTTATTGCATCCAGTGAGCCCACTCTCAGCACATCACTATCAGCCCCTGATGTTAAGCTGCTCTCCCCTTGCTCCAGAATTCCATTTGCTCCATGGTAAAAGCCATCAGGCACCCGAGGAAGGCTGACACTGACAGGCTGCCTGGACAAACTAGCTGGAAGTGTCACATAACTACTATGCCCGCCTGTAAAACAGTCTATAAGCACACTGTCAATATTTGAAGTCCCAAAGGATGATGCAAACTCATTAATTCCCGTCAAAGAATTGTCTCTGCTGATAAAACTCCCGTATTTTGGCGTGAGTGGGCTCATGGGGGAAACAGGACTCGTAAAACTTGTATGTAATTGAGCTGAGTTATGAGAAGCAGAGTTTTCATTTACACTGTCCTCAAAGAAGAAAGGTGGAGAAGGAGGGAGAGGAAGACTTGGACTTTTCATCACCTTTTTCTTCCTGTTAGAGGCCTTTAAGGGTCTCTCTGGAATGCTAACTAGAGTCAGCACAGTAGCAATAGTCAGTACAACTGAGGTGAAGACATAGATGACACGAAGTTGCCCTCCTACAGCTTTTCCAAAACTGGTTTTATCCCAGTGTATTCCTCCAACAACATAACCAAAGCCACCTCCAAGACCTGGTGGAAAAACAGAGTTAAATTATCTTCCCTATCCAGTCCCACAAGTCAGTCGCAGCACAGCATCACTTGTTTAATGAATCATGAGTAGAATCTGACATTTCTGTTTTACCATTTTGACCCCTTTTCACTTCAAATACACTAATAAACACAGCTGTGTCACAAGGACAGTCTGGATGTACCAACATGGTACAGGAAAGAGGGAGAAAGTGCTGTGAAAGTGATGATATAAATAATTAAAAATTACAGTTTTTCTTTGCCAAGAACAAAACACCTTACCTTTAGCTATTTCAGTCCGTAAACAGAAGTGTCCACCAGCCTTGTGACAAGGCTCTGCAATCATTCAGCTAAGACTGTTTTCCTGAAAGTGAAAATCCATTTTCCTCATATGAGGAATGCAGATCTAACTAAGACAGATCCAATCACTTCAGAAGCGTAGCAAGCTCATTACTTAGCACTGTGTTGACAGTGCACAAAACTGCCACTGTGTTACTACTGATGAACAGGGAAGTTTTGAGAGCACCTCTCTCTCTCTCTCTCCATTCATATGGTGAAAGTCTTACAATACTCTCCTCTCTTACTCACAAACACATTCAAGAGTGTGGAATAGTCTCCTAGAACAGGGCAGCACAGCAATTGAAGATGACAGCAGTGAGGGATCAACAGCACTCAGTATGCACTTTCGCCTCCAACAGAGCAAACACAAGACACATATTCCACACCTGCAGGAAGCCAAATCTCCTCCCTCAAGGGCTAATTTTGTTTCCACAGGTCTTACAAAATATGTGAAGGACCTTCAGATGAACAACCCAAGACTGCATCTTGTTTGAGTTGAGGTAGTTACAAAAGCCTTTTGCAACAAGTAGATTTTTAAAAAAATTTTTTATGGTTAATTAAAATACATCTCTCAGTATTTGGTCATTATGCTTATTCAGGAAAAGACCCGTGTTTACACCCTGCTTTCTCACAGCAGGGTTTGTATACTCAAGGTTTACACCTCCCAGGAAGCACCAGGAAGACATACCTGCTAACAAAGCATGGATGTTGAGGCCCCTGTCTTGATCCACTGGGCTGCACACATCCATCATGTAGGCATGACTGGGGTTGTCTGCTGAATCTGCACTGAAGTCCATGAGGACAACACCACAGACCGTAAGGATGATCCCCCATTTGTGGTTATTCTCAGTGTCAGACAAGGCACTCCCTATATCTTTGCCATTCAGCACAAGTGAGAGCCCAAGCAATGCTCCTGGGAACAAAACCAAAATAAAATCAGCCACTGTTTGTAAGCAAGCCTGCAGAGCTCCACACTCCAAAAGCATTATTCTACCACACAGCCTTGCAGCAAGCACCATTGCTCTTGTTCATATCAGTGCAGTCTGGGAAATTAGTGTGGGATATAGGATACACATAATCCTTTTCTACTATTCAAGCTTAACAAATGTCTAGAGTTTACTCTGGCCAAAAACATCCACATTCTTGACCCTCAAAACATCCTTTCAGGCTCTGAGAAGCTTTTATGTGTGGATCTCCAGCTGCCAAAGCATCAGCTCAGTGTCACTCACCATCTTCTTCAGACCACAACACCCAACACCTCAGAGCATTTTGTTCAGCCTAGTGCCACAAGGGATGTCACAGAAGAGATGCAAAACGTTTTTAAGTGTTATGCCCATCATTTCTAAAAGACACACCTACTGCTAAAACCAGAATGAAAGGTCTTCTCCTCCCAAATCTTGATGTGCATCTGTCACTCCAGGCTCCCAGCAAAGGCTGTAGCAAAAACCCTAGGAAAAAGGAATCACCAATGAACAGGATTTTTCTACAAGCCTGTCTCACAGAGGAGTTAAAGCAGGCATGCCTTAAAAGGCAGTTAAGGCAGGACAGCACTGTGCAGTGACATCCCCAGTCAGCACTGGTCACCCAGGGACATACATCACACATTGCCTGGCACTGCCCACAGGGACTGAGTAACGTCCTGTGCTGCTCACTGCAGGGCACTTCACTCTGCATCAGTAACACAGTCTGACACCAGGTGAACAGTCAGAGTACAAGCTACACACTCTTAAGCACTCTGTTCCTTACAAGCTGTTTCATTTATCCCATATTAGATGTGAGATCCCCTGCAGGATTAGCTGGGAAAAAGCAGGAAGCAAATATGCAAGTAGGAAAGGTGCCTACATCAATTTGTGCCAGCCTGTTAGGAGGGGCCTATCTCTTCCTCTGAAGCACATGTTGTGAGTACAAGAACAGGCAGAACAAAATTTTCCAAGTGGTAACCATAGCAATGGATACACTCCCAGCCCTGCCTCTGTGCTAAGGCAAGTAATTCAATGCCTGCATCACCAATGGTTGATGATCTTTCATCATTGGAAGACCTCTTTTGTTTCAGAAAGTTAAACAGGAGAAGGCAATCCCACTCTGCTTTTTTTCACACATCCTTGAAAACTGTCTCTCTATGCTTTTTTTCATGGGGACATAAATGGATACACCAATCTTCTTATGCTTGTTTTCAAATACAGGAACAGACCAACCAAAGCTTACCCTCACACAAGTTTTAAGAGGTTGAGAAGCTATTAAAAGAATAGATCTTTTGAGCACGTTGGTCTTATTTCAGGCAGGGCACAGCATGAATTATACTCCTATTTGTTTGTCTAAAAATATAGTTAGTACTTCTTAACCTTGAGAGAATATACTCATGAACAGCTGAGGTATTACAAACAAAAAATAATAATAAAAAACAACTCATAGTGGAAAAAATAAGAAGGAAGGGATAGCATCAAGAAAAGTTACCTAATATAGGGCTGATGAACCACACCATTCCATACAGTTGGTCTGGGAGCCCCATCTGGAGCAGCACTGGGGTAACATAGGCTGTTTCCATGGCATAGCTGAATTCAAGCCCAAAGAGAATGCACCCATTGAAAAGGAGTTCCAGGAAAGACCTCTGAGGCTGGAGATCCCCAAAGTCAACCAGATCAATAGGACACGGTGTGTTTGGCGGCGGCGGCGGCGAAGGCCGGATGTGTTTCCTCCTTTTCGGGTGTCTCTTGAAGTTGTTGGCCCGGTGACTTATGTGCCTTGTGGGCAGCCCAGAATAGCCTGGAAGTGGTGACCTCCAGACTTCCTGGGAAGCCACACCTGACAGGAGTGCAGCATCGCTGACAGGGCTTGGTGCAGATGGTGGAATCATCATGGGTAGGGGTCTAGAAGACAAATAGCTCAGAACAAAATGGCTGAGGTAAGAAAAACCTTGCTTAATTTTTTTTACTGAAGTTCAAGTAATTTCTCAACATTTCATGTATGAAATGTGGCCTTTGTGTTAGTTACAACCTCTTCTTTCCGTCTCTTGACAAAGCCATTTGTATTTTATGGGCACATCTCTGCAACTTTGCACAAATGAGATACCAGAGATACTGTCTAGGTTACCCTGGTATTTGCCTACCATCACAGGGGATTAAGATTGAAATATTTAAAACAATTACTAGACACAAATGTCACACTTCCCAGAAGTTCCCAATGGGTCAGCAAACGGTTTACATTTATGTAGAATTCAGTAGAGTTAAACTCACTCAAGCTTAAAAAAAAATAAATAAACTACAGTCTCAGTCTATGATAATGCAAAGTTGTGGCCTGGCAGCAGATTCCAGACCCCTGCTGCAACATGAAATCACTTTGGCAAAAAATCCTTTTGCTACTGAGTTTAGCAGTCCTACCACTCCTGCTGCCTTTGCTGATGCCAAGGCTTAATGTAACACCTTTTTCTCAATGACCAAGTTTGGTTTTATTCCTATTTCCGTTCTTGAATTCAGCAGAGGTATCTCCACTGCAAGGATGGGGTCTGATCCTTAGGAACTGAATCACGAGAAGAAGACACGTACCTCACAAGCCACCTCCAGAAATGCTAGTCCTCTTTCAGTGCTTAATGGTACTCAAATGCTGAATAGGCTCCTTGGATCTTAGCAGAATCACTCCTGCAGCCAAAGTGTGCACAGTGTGGTTGGTAAAACAGCCAAATGGTTTCCAAAATAGCACATCAGATAGATGCCAACAGATCTGCTGCATAAAGGAACCACATGTGATTTCTTGTTTCTTTTTGCCAGAAATGAAAACAGCTCATGAGTGAAGTCTGACCTTTTCTTTTTGCCTCCCTGCCCACAGACCAAAGCTGCTGCTGCATGAGAACAACTCCACATCACCCCATCCCTCTTCAGAAAACCCTCACAACTGCACACTAGTGAGTAAAGAAAGTCTCTTACTTTTTTGATTACAGTTTTCCTGGGGAAAAAACTCCCAGCTCTTCTACTCTGGCTGTACAGCGCTCTCCTAAATCTCATGTTTTCTGCTTCTTTGTCTGGTGCATTTCATACACTGGTCTTCCTTTCTGTAGCCCTTAGCCTACACAAAGCCACAATTTAAGCATATCCCCAACAATTACCAAAAGCAGAACTCCACAAGCCCATGTTTACCATCACACTAACCCAAGCATTGCTAAGCATGGTGGATGATGCCTACACAGACCAATCCCCAGTTCCATGCAGGGATCCAGAGACACTGCACAATACAAAACTGACTGACAAACACCTCACAGAAGATTGCAGTTGGAGTAACTTGAGTGCATTTGGGGGCCAAGGAGGATAAGGAAGGATGAGAGTGAGAAGACATCTATTGAAATATTGCTAACATTGTATCAAGGGTTTCCCCCAGCCTGCTTCTCCTCAGACCAAGGTGTATATCATGCAAGAGAGAAGAGCCAATCCATAATCCCAGCTGCACATCCTGACAAGCCTCACCTCACCCAGCACCAAGAGCAGGCTGCATCTTGCTGGGAAAGCTCATTAGCCACAAAGCCCAATACAAGAACCAGCAGAAAGAGAAGCGCACAGAGACTCATGAAGGGGAACTGGTGTTCCCCTTGACACTGCAAATTACTCAAAACTTCTTATGACCCATGCCTCTCACAAGCAGAGTACTTACTTTGCAGAGTACCTTTATCAGCCTCCAGGACAAAGTAATTTCCTCACAATGAGAATTTGTTAAACATGAGGAGATACCTGAAAGAAGACAGAATGAAAACTCAATCAGATTCATGACAGTTGCTCTAACAACCCTTTGACAGAGCCATGACAAAAGAAAAGGAGCTAGCAGCCTCCTTCACTACTATTATACCTTGCCATTTGCACAGAGGGTGTTATCACCTTATCTTCATCTATTTAGTTTCATTTCATACTAGATCCTCTTTATCTTCATGCTCTTTACTATGCATTGCAAAGCAATTGCATTCCAAGTCATAACTGGCAACGTTTCAGGGATATAAGGAAAGAACCCATATGCAAAATACATGTGGTGATCTGCAATTACTTGAAATGAAAGGCTATTATTGACAGCATGTCACTGGTCCAGCAGAAAATCAGTGTAAAACTCTGAACTGAGTCTATATCCTTAATCTCACATTTTCCTCAACTTACTGGTTGTTCACAGGAAGACATCTCAAACCTGCCCTCGGGTAAATCTACATGGTGATTACAACAGCGGCAAGGCAGGAAACCTCTCCCTCAGTGTGGCTGCTAGCCCTCAGTGTCTGTAGTTATTTGGGATTTTTGTCACTCGAGGTCTGTTACACCAACAATTGCACATCACAATGGGGAAGGCTCTGCTGGCTCTGCCGGCTGCTGTCCGCACGAACGTGTGTGCACGGGCAATGTGCTGGGCAGGCAGGCTCGCCGCTCTCACCGCTCCTCCCGGGCACCGCCAGGCCGAAAATAAGCCTTTACTTTTCTGGCAAAATCCGGTTCCAATTTTTCTGCGTCGGGTACCGAGGGCTCCAAAACCCTCACAGTCAGCGGCGCCGAGGGGTAAGGCCGGCCCTGACCCTGGTGCTGACTTGGCCGCCGCCTGCCCATCCTTTGTGCCGGCCGGGCAGGAGCCGCGCCGGCAGCGCCGCGCCCC
>VWYP01009985.1:132384-167067 GCA_013400435.1 Pycnonotus jocosus | reverse complement strand
ATTTTCTTTTTAACCAAGACTAATTAAAACATTCAGTGATAGATGGGATATGTGCTTCAGAGCTGACACAAAAGATGAAAATTAGCTACAGATTCTATATGGAGAGAATAATTTTGTGTGGTACAAGTAATTAGGATCAAAATGACCATATCTCATAAGGAGCCCAGCATGGTATTGACTGAAAACTAGAAGCAGTTTCTATTCAGGAGACTTTTCAGTCTCTTTTACAGCCATGCTAATTTATTCCTAATGTCGTACTAGATTAAAATTCTTCCTTTCTTGCTATTTTAACTAGCGTCCTTTAAATACCACAGACATCAAGCTTTCTTTTATGGAGTTCTTCCTTGCTAAACAAAAGTAACCTCTATGATAGAATGTGCAAGTCAGAGGAATGGCATCGACACTTAAACTTTGGGTCATAGTGTTTGTCAATCCTCCTGTGTCAGGTTGCAGTTTTGAGTCACCTTCTGATCTGATGCATCTCCTCTCTGCTCTGATTTCCTGACTTTTGATTTTATCTTCATCTATACTACTAAGTAAAAACATAATAGAGATTTTGCTTGTGTATTTAAATTGAGTGGCACATGCAGCCTTCATACACACGTCATCACTTCGTCCTCAGGTTCTTTTACCACCCAGTGCCTGCTGCAGGTGCAGCCTTTGCACTCAAACTTGTTAAACCTCATGAGGTTCTGACAGACCCAGTTCTGGATGCCTGGATGGCATGCCATCCTTTTGTTGTGTCACCTGCGAGGTGCAGCTTTGTGCCATCTGAAAACTTGCTGAGGGATATACCACTAAGAAATAGAAGATGCTGCTGGTCATGGTGTGTTGGGTGTTTAAGATAGGATGAGCACTGCTTCCTGCATGCCTGCTTTACATTAATTCATTTCAGGGTAACTCCTGCTGATACATTTTAGGGCTGTTTTAATCATGTCTGGGTTGGCTCACAGGCATTTATACCTCTAATTGCTAGTCCAATTGTATTTTAAAACTTTTTTGGTGAAATACTTCACAGTTTTTCCAACAGATGTATTTCTCACCAGTGGAACATGTGGCCTGAGTCAGGAGCACGTTGAAGCCATGTGATGTGATTGTAATGCTAAACAGAATTAAAACAACACCTTTGTTAATTGAGAAAAACACATCACTGCAAAAAGTGGAAAAAGACAGGGATGTTTTCAAGGGCATAAACAGGAGTGATTTGGGGGATGATTTGCAGGAGTTTACCCCAGTCTCTCCAGCTTGCTGACTATAGAGAAAATGACCTATTAAGATTGTCAGTGTACCTGCAATCCCCCAAAGCTTAGGTGTCTGCCTGTCACTCTGTCACAATGATCCGTAGTAAATCCAGATTCCACAACCACTGGTCTACAAACATCTGGGTCTGTCTGGAGGACCTAGTAGGGCTTGTTTCTCTCTTCTATGAAGACCATGATTACAGAGTGCCTGTATGGTGGTTGAAGGTATAGATGGAGTGGTGAGGAGACTGCTGAGACCTCTTGTTTCATCTCTGGAAAAAAAGCAGTTGAGACATAACTGGGAAAGTCTGTTCTTTCCAGGGAAGGCAGAAGGATAACTCATTTCTGGATCCCAGCTGGACACAGACAGAAAATACAGTAAGTACAATTTTTAAAGAGGAGTGCTGGCAGAGAACTTTTTTTAAAATAAGAAGTATATTGCTGTTGTTTTGAGTTTTTATTTTGAATTTTCATATGAAATTGGATATGGATGAAGTCTTTGGAAAGGCTTATCCTACAGTGCAGAGAACCCAGGAATATTGCATGTAACCACTACAAGACCCTCACCTCCTGTACAAGCCTGCGGAAGCCTCAGGAACATTGCCAAGAAAATGGATCATCTTATGCGTAAAAACCCTACCTCTTCTGGAACAATACCTGAATGTGTACTCTCCTCCACCTCCAGTCCTCAGAAAGGACTCTAAAAACATGAGCCAGGGATATGTCATGCCACAATCCAAACAGAAGCAAGTCTGGAACAAAACAGTTGCATATCAAGTGTGTATTTGTTATTTCTCCAGCTAGAGATCGGAGACATTGCAGATGGAAAAGTCTTATTAGATCGTGTTATCAGTCTGCTTGCCAAGCCTGGATTGTTTCCCACTATTACAGCCCATAATGCTTTACCCAGATGAGTGGTACCTTCTCACAGTCATTCTCTCATACTGTCTTCAGAGACGCTTTCTTATATTTTGTTCCCCTTTCTGGCTTACCTGCCATCAAATAAGGCAAATGTATTGCACCTAGTAATTCTTCAGCAGAAATGACAACTGTTTTAGCTATAGCAGGGATGAACATCCCTGGCAATGTGACAATAATCCATTCACTCATATTTTCCTGAAACATCTGTACAATTGAAAAACGGTTTTGGTTTTTAACAAACTACTGATTTTTACTTAGTTTGTGGATGTTCTCATAGGTCTGCAACTTTTTTCTTTTTTTGCCATCATATGATGCCATCTAAGTTCAGGATGTGTGGTTCATGAAATCACAGAACCACTTGTTTAAGATTGGAAGGAACCTCTGGAGATCATCTGGTCCAAACCCACTACTACAGTAAGGCCAACTAGAGCTCTAAAAATTATTTAGAGATTCAGCTGCATTTGTGAATGATTTCTTATGAACTGGAAATGCCCCTATGTATTTCCCTCCTTGTTCCAAAATCAAATTATTTTTTCAACATCATGCAATGAAAAACTGGTTTGTGCAAATTGTTGACACTCCTCATGAATCAAGAAATGTCAATAAGAGTGTTGCAGCAGGTGATTATAAAATTTAGCATTCTTTTCAGTTTCATCATTGAAAATCTTACTAGTCTGAAAGTCTTCATCCACTGGCAGCCATGATACCAGGGTTGTGCCCATGAATCAAGAAATCATCTCAATTCATTTGGCTCTTGGCACGCAGACCCTGAGTTTCAATGTTCAGACACCCCCTAGGCTTATGGTTTCACAGCCAGAATTACCTGCAAACAGGAGCACAGATATCTGACATAACAAAAGAAAATCAGGCTGTATTAGCTGATCACAGACAGAAAAAAAACCATAGGTGCATCTTCAGTTCGTTCAATGGAAATCTTCAGAACGTGCCTGTCTCATCTGTCCATATAAGCCATGTACACAGACACTGTGACTTTACCATGTCTATAGTTTTGCACATTTTTAAACTGACTACTCAGCTGGAAATGTCAAAATTTTCAGCCCAGTTATACAGTACAATTTAAATTAGCTTGGTACAGCAACCAGCCACTCTGAACTGCCATGTGAAAAAAAAGCTCCTCTACATTTTATATAAGTAAACAGAGTCAGATGCTGCCTATCAGCCTGTGGCTTAGCAGTGCTAAAGCACTCAACCACGCCATTAATCATGGGCTGTCCTCCAGCTCAAAGGGTAGTTCAATCGTAACTTCTGTTTTAATCATTAAATCACTTAAATTATTAAAATACCCTACACTGACACTATTCAGCATTAAGATCCTAGACCAATTGCTAAACAGATCTTTTGGATAAGTTGTTTTCTCCTTGTCCAAAATTCCACACTGCCATATAATCAAATTGTGAGGTTATGATCTAACTCTTTGTGGTTTCTGTGTGAATGCTATTAAAAATATTTTTGCAGTGAAAAATTACCACATAAGTAGCAATTAATGTTGAAGATAAAAACCAGACTTTTTCTATGTCCATTCCTGGACTCTCTTTTATTCATTCATGGGTGATGAGGTACTATTAGAAGCCAGTCTGGCTTCATTCTCCACTCTGGTCACCATGTTTTTCTCTCAGGGAAACCACAGTGTGGAAAGAAAATCCTTGTATGACCTGAGCTCACCTGAACATGAGGGTGATGGCGGGTCATGCACAAGCCCTGCACTTTAGTAGTACTCTCAGGTCACACAAGAACATCATGATCGTGTTAACAAACCTCTTCCCTAGTTAGATATATCTCTGCGTTCATTTCTCTGCACTATTTAATGTGGCAAACTTTTACTTCTACAATTTAATTGTTTTGTTTCCCTTCTATGACACTGCTATTTCTTTTTATTCTCTTTGTCATTGCAAAAATCTACAGGAAAATAAGAGTTTGTTGGTTTTTTTTTGAGGCAATGGCTATAGCTGCAGCAATCTTTCAGCTACACAAGCCTTTCACTGGGGCTGAAATGGAGGTATTCATTTTTTGATCCAGTATCAGATGTAAAGGTCACTTTTTAAGATTGAGGCACGCAAAATATATCACTGGGACACGGATTTTAAAAGCTGTTTCATCAGAGAGGTAGGTGGATAGGATATGGGAAGAGACATCCTGCCCCTGCAGACACTAATAGAGTTTTGTCAATTTTATTGGAGGCAGGATTACATCATAATGGTGCATACATAATTAGTACAGTCTGAACACTTGACTTATCCAGTGGATATTTCATGTTTCTAAATTGGGAATTTGCTTTGTTTCACTCAGTCTGAGTGAGTGTTCTTCACCCAAAAAAGGAAGAGTCATTGTAATGAATGTAAGCCTGATGCATAGCGTGTGCAGTATTTGGCTATCTTCATTAAAGTCTTTTAAGGTATCCAGTGTTAGAATTAATCTTTGGTATTTAGACTTTGTTGTCAAAACATTTAGGCAGTCTCAATTTTTAACTAGCTGTAAAAATGTAAAAACATTTGAAGGAGTGCTTATAATTTTCAATTACATGAAGAAAGATAGCCAGCACATAATAAAGCTTATACACATAATAATAAAAAGAAGTATTGTTTCTGTTGTTTCTGGTAAAGAGTATAATCTTTAGTGTAATAATAATAACAATAATAATAATAGATTTTCAAAGCCTCAAAAAATGCTTAGAGGTCACTAATACAACTACTTCATATACACATTACATGAGGAAAGTTATGACTCCATCTGGTTCATGCATTTTCCTATCTCATTAAAGAGGAAAAGTGTAAAAGACACTGCTTGCCTTCTTATTTAAAGGAAATTGTTAACCTTTTGAAATATGTGAGGCCTTCATACTAAGACAGTATATGCCACATATAAGGGAAAAAGGCCTGTGTTTACTCTCATCCAAGAAAGTTTTGATCATATTTATACAGAAAAACAAGTTATTTTCCCTCTTTTGTCAGATCATATCTTTTAAGTGGGTTTTTTTATGGTGAAGATGATCAGTTCTTCCTTTTCATAAACTATAAATATTTAGTGTGAAAATTAACTTTTTTGTCTAAAATCACAAGATTAATAATAATACTAATATTACTGCTACTACCGATGAAAACCTAAACTCTTAGAAAACAGAGACTGATAGCTGGGATCCCTGCAGCTTCCTGTGGCCATGGAGTAGCTTGAAGTGTCTCATTTCCATATTTTCCCATAACTGTCCATTATCTTGTCCCTAAGATGTGCAGAAAATAGTGTCCCTCAGGGTTCTTTTGCCTTGTCAGTGCAGAAGACAGAAAATTCTACAGCAGGCAGAATCATTCATTATAAATAACTACACACATAGCAGTGAAATGTACAATGAAGTAGTCACTGAGAAGGTGTCAAAAATTGATGATGGAAATGGGTTTTGTTTCAATGCTTTGTGGGTTGTATGAGTCTATGTTCCTGACCTTGGCTCAAGAGCGCAGTCATGTGAGGTACCTGTACTCACTTTCCAGGAGAGATTGTCATGGGAACTTTTCAGTCATTATATTTTGGGCTTGTGCAGAATCAATAAATTTTTTCCCCTCATACAAATTGAAACTTTCTATGAGAAAATTCATTTTTGCTCTGCATTTTGGACAACTAAGTGGTCACCATATGTGGCGCAATTTTACACTTTGATAATACTGTTCTGTTTCATGAATCCTTTTCTGTCTTTAGACTCTTTTGGGAAATTGATAACAACACTGTTTTCTGAACTTACATGCCACAAAAGTAATTTAAAAGCAATGACTTGGTTTCAAATGATTATGATTTAACATTTTAGAATTATACCTTCTAAAACACTGCATTGAACTGCACTGAAGTGTTCTCTGGAATCATTTATACATCGTCAGAGAACATAACAGGATAAAAGGGTTTTGGTTAAGTATTTATCTGCTTAAAAGTTGGGCTTCATGGATCCATTATAAACTGTATATTTGTTCTGGTGGATTTTTTGTTTTGCTTTTTTAAATTATTAACATGAATTTACATGCATTTCAGTGCCTAAAATTCAATTATGCAATTACAGGAAAGAGATAAAATCTGTCAGTGGACTAAAGATTCTTAGTGCTTCAAACATTTCCTTCGTTACTCCTTATTTAGGACTTTTACTTAAATCAATCATTAAGCCTCCCTTATCAAGGAGATCAAAGAGGCAGAACACGTCTTAACTATTTTAACAATTAAGGTGCTTGAATTAATTCACACTCTTTGCTTCTCCAGGCAGGACCACGCTAGTATGATTATGTTATGAATTCAAATATTTCATTATTCTCAAAGAGAGCAGGTTTTGATTAGATATAAGGAGCTGGGTGGAGCTCTGAGCCCTGTCCCTGTCCGTGGCAGAGAGGACAGTTGTAACTAGATTACTTTTAGTTGTAACTAGATTACTTTTAAGGTCCCTTCAAACCCAGGCCATTCTATGACTCTGTGGTTCTATGATTCTTCAGAGAAAAAGACATGGGGAAAAGCCACAGGCACCAGGACTCATAAGTCATGCATTCACAGTACATTTTCCTTGCCTCTACATTTCTAACTTCTAGGATAAGTGACATTAAACATCTGCACACATCTTTGTCAGGACTACATGCTTCTGCTATGCAACATGATGAGTACCTTCAGCTGCTCTTTAAACACCATCTGGGTCCTTTAAAAAGCTCTCATTACTTCACATACTATCATCATCTTTCAGCTTCTTGAAAAGTCAAATCTGGCAGTTTTCAGCAGTTTTTGGTTTCCTCTGTGTGTGTCTATTTGCTGGGTTAAAGATACAGGGCAAATATATTATGACAGATAATAACACTGCAATTTAATGCTTTGTTGCATTTGTTCTGCCTGTTTGGGGTTTCATGGCTCCCTAGGTCATGAAAATTGCTTACTGAGATGTTATTTTGGGGTTTTGTCCAATATTTGCATTTAAAAGCATTTTCCCTCTTTGTTGCCATGTGTTATTTCACGCCAATAAATTCTTCACTGTTCAGGATTTTCATTTTAACTCTTGAAATTCTTATCAATAATTTTGTTTATCTCTTGGGTTTCTATTCTTCTCTCAAAACCATGACAATTCTCACTTACTGTAGTCAAAAAAAACACCCACAATAAAACACATGGGCTGTAGCTGAAGGTTTGAAGATCTAAGGGTATAAGTTAAATAACTGCAGAGCAATATCTTTGCTCCCACCATTTGGGTAGTGACAGTGTTGCAGTGCTGTTAAATGAAATATAAAAATGTGAAACGTTACCCAATAGAGCTGGCACTATTGCAGAGGGAAATGAAAAGATCAACCCAAGTACAAATTACACCTAATCTCAAAAAAATAGGAACTGCAGTAAGAAAGTATGAGTATACTTGCATATTAGCTCTTCATTCCCCTTCAGCACACAAAGAAAAGACACAGACAGTGGAGACAAGATGAAAGTGCTAACAAGAAATAAAAGCTAAGCCAGCAATGCAGGGTGGGTATCAAAAAAGTCAAGAGAAAAACCCAAATGAGACTAACACCATGGGAGTACCAGTATGAAGTTGCTGAATTCTCAGGCTGCAACAAGAGCATTGGAAGTTTGTTCAGCAGGAGCACTGGAAGGGAAAACCATGAACCAACCTGATGCTTTCTGCAACACCTTGCAATTGTGCTACCCAGGCAAGTCAGACCAGTTGCTCACAAAATTAACTCCTGTGACAAGGAGCAAAGGTCATTCTCTAGAGTAGAATGAAAACAAAACAAAACAAAACAAAAAACCCAAACAAAACAAAACAACAACAACAACAAAAAAACCTAACAAAACCAACTTGGAGAATTGAACGGTTTTTAATTGGTTATAGCTGATGCATCCTATTCTTGGAGATAAAAGAAACTGACCTAACCTCAGAATAAAAAGAGATTACCTTAATGAATTTTTTTTGAGAAAGGAAGTACAGGAACATTTAAAGATGTGTTTCTAAAAAGGGAGAAAACAGAAAACATGAATTTTCAGTCCTATTACTTGCGTAGGATTCAGTACGATCCTAGAAAAGGACTGAAATCCTGGAAAAGTTCTGGAGGAAGCACATGTAAATAAAGAAAAACATAACTGAGAGAATGGTCAATTAGAACTCAGGTTAAAAATGTGTGTTTTCCTTCTAGGTAACAGACTTACTGGATACAAGGAAAGGGAAACATTAAAAAACCCCCCAAAATATTTCCATGATTCTCTTGTAAGTTCTCTAAATGTTCCTGAAACAGTTTACCTGTATTACACATATAGTGTAGAAAACACCCTAGGATGGTGTCTTATGTAGGAGGAGTTTTTATTGACATGCCTTTGAAATAATCTGCACTGATTCAGTCTCAGATTCAGTGTTTTGCTTTTGCAGTTAGGTATCATACAGGCAGCTTGTCGACCATGTGAAAATATGCTGATTGTGTCAAAGGCTGGTCTTAGCATGCACCCATTAGATCTTACACATCTCTTGTAAAGGCCAAACATTTATTCTAAAACTAAAGCTCTTCCAAATGTTGTATTTATCCAAATGTCTATTAGTTTACAGATGTAGGCTGTAAATTTCACAAAGCACAATATTTCTTGCACATTTTCTGGCAGTTTTATTCTCAGCTATGGAAAATCTAAATAGAGCACCTTACAGAAGTCAAGTATTTCCTCTGTTGGCACCAATCCAAAATTAAGACATGAGGAAGTAAAACTAAGGTCTTAAAAGTGCTGAAGAATTTTCAGTTTTATTTTGCTACTGGAGAAAGAGAATGAGCTCTTAATGTTTCTCTGGCATTCTGGTACAGACACTGATGGTGACCGATATATTCTATCCTGTGAAGAGAAGTATTCCTTCATACAGAAAGTTCAGCTGGATGTTGCTGGTGGACATTTCTGCCAGGTAAACTTCAGGGGGTTTATTTAATTTTTTAAAAGGATGTCACTTCACTTGAGGTTAACTGAAGCTCTCGTGGATTTGTTTATACTAATTCTGGTAATTCCCTGAGAACCAGGGGAAGCTGAAACAGTTCCCTTTGGTGGCCAGGGAGCCTGGTGTTATTTCAGTCATGCTCTCTGTACAGCCATTACTCAGTCCTTCAGCAATTCAGCACTGACACAGATGTGGTCAAGCAAAGCTGACGCAAATTGTTACACAAACAGTATCATTGTTGCATTTAGCTGTAGCAGAAGATTTATAGCTTCACATAATCCCATAAATCACACAAAGAGGCTGGAGTTTCTCAAATTCAAGGAAGAGATTTCAGCTGCAGCACTTTCAGAGCCAGGGGACCTGGTGAGTAAAACAGCAGGTGCAAATTTAAAACAAAAACTAAAAAAACCCCAGCAGATCCCTCTCTCCTGCCTCTGGTGGGCAGCTGCCCTCTCCCACTGGGCCATATAACCACAGGGGTACCACAGGTGGGATTAGCAAAGTCTTCCACACCAAAGAGCTGCCTCACCCAGCACCTCTGTGTCCAGCTTAAAACAAAGGTTATTTGTTACACCCCTCAATGGGTTAAACAGAAAATCAGTCTGAGGCCTCCTGGTGCAAACAGATCCCTTCTCCCCATGTAGGGTCCAATGTCATAACTTCTCATCCCAGAGCCAGGAAACAGACTTTTAGGCATTTCAGGACTGAGTACCACACTTTTTTTCCGGTTTTGGGTACCTACGTATTATTCTAATAGCTTGACAATTTGTCAGCTGAAGAGCAGGGAAATGTTTTAAAAGCCAATGTCCACCTTATAAAATAAAATTTAAGTGGTACGCTTCCAGCTCAGGCTGTTGAATAAAATGAAAGAAAAAAAAGAGACAAATATGTAACCTGAATTTCTTCACTATTGATTTGGATTCTTGTTCATGTGAGGCCCATCAGGCTAAATTTTCTTAACTAAAACTGTAGTGATTATAAAGAAAGCATTGACTGCAATAACAATTTGAAAACTATTTTTTGAAATAGTTTAGCCCGCTTCTAAAAAAAGAACCATAAATCTCAGGTGATCTATTATAATTCTTAGACCAACATTTCCGTCTCATTTATTCCATACTAGAGTGTGTTGAGATATAAAAAGCATCATGACTCATTTGTCCTACTGCTATTTAGGATTCTTCACGAACATTGTGATCTCTTAGCTCCATGTATTTGTAGCTAGAGCAGATAATCTTTGCATTAACTGATTTGATCTTAAGACTTCAAAGGAATAAAATTAATGAAGATAAAAGGGTGTTTAATGGAAGGAGGAAAATGTATTCAGAAGAATAACAATTATAACAAAACTTGTTATTTTATTTATCATATAAGTTAACCCATGTAGAACTCACGGAACTATTTTGATTAAAAATGGAAGAAAAATTTATCTCAGCATTTTTGGATCATACCATCAGTGTTTTAGAATGAAATTTCAGGACAAAATTAATGAAATGGGATGAAATGTGATTGAATTACATCTAAAAATAATGAAGTGGGTTTTTTATCAGTTGTTTTTTGATAAAATTTGAGTTGCTATTTCTAATTTTTCATTTGACAAAGAAAAGAAGAAGATATGCATTTTATATTGATTAATTCCTTTAAAAGTTTTGAACACAGCTTGTTAGCCAAAAGTTAATCATTAGGATAAATATAAATGTATTTTAATAACACCATTTAAGAATACCCCCAATTACAAAAACTGATAGAAGAGCTGCTAAAATTATATTATAATGACATTTTATCCAATAGTTATTGGGAAAAAAAATCAAGTTATGTTACTCTATGACAGTAAGTACAGTTTTTTGTACTTTAGTCACTCCGTCACTCACCCAAGAATTTATTGGTGGTCCCATCATAGTCTAATTGACAGTTCATCTACAGAATGACCAAATCTCTAGATGCAAAGCTGTATAATACATTTTAAAAACATTGACTGCAGCTCAGCATCAAAGTTTCAGAGATTCTTTAGGGTTGTCAAAGACAAAAATATTTCATTATCCTTTCACTAAAGGACACAATCTTTTCTCATTAGAAATGATCTATAAAAATATTTATCTAATGATTCATAAAATCACATGGTTGAATTTTCCAGAAGGTTTTTTAACTCAGGATTTATGATTCACCATTTATGTCTAGATTGAAAAATTCAAAGGCACAAACATAAAAAAATATTCTAACCTTTCATAAGGTAATATTTTTACAAATATTATCACATTTCCTATGTACATCTAGCAAAGACATCAATTCCTTTCCCATTTAAAAAGTGATAAAAATAGCATTTATCCATTTCCGAATACCAGCAAAAGAGGGTGAACTAATGACAGTGTAATGAACAATATTTGCATTACTGGCATTGTCTGCCAGCCTTTTCTGAAACATGAGCAATATCACTCAGAAATCTCTATACCCGGTCACACTTTACCTATAACACTGAACTCCTGATCAACAACCAGCTTTTACATAAGTGTTCACCTGTGGAAAATGGTGCTGGAATAGAAACTAGAGCCCTTTTTCCAGAGTTATCATTCCTACCTCCACCTTCATTTCCTGCTAAGTATTGGAAGCTGCCAAATTGCACAGTAATACTTTGCATTACGAACTGACTATTCCCCCACCTTTTAAAATTCTGAGTTGATCATAAGACGCCTCAGTCTTGGCAAGGTAATTGTCCCAGAGCTGACTCTGCTGTGATGCAGGGATGACATGTTCCTTCTAAACACCCTGAAGACCCAACATGTCTGAGCCAATGTGACACACCACACCAAATTCCTTCCAAAATACCCTGGCAACTGCAGATTTTACTTAAGAATTGGCATCACCAGCAGGTCAGGGGAGGTGAACCTTCTCTCGTTGGAACAATTGAGACAAATCTGAAAAACTGGGTTCAGTGCTGAACTCCTCAGACATGGATATACTGGAGACAGTCCAGTGAAGAGCCATGAAGATGATGAAAGGACTGAAACATTTCTCCTCTGAAGAAAAACTGAGAGAGTTGGACAGCTCAGCCTGAAGAAGAGAATACTTCCTACTGTGAATGCAAGTTGCTCTTTTTTACTCTGGGTGTCTCACATTGACAAGTTCAGAAAATAAAAACATATATTTGGAGAGAGGAGGTCTGGAGGTATCACATCTGTATCAGTTTACCAGATTGGCCAGTCCACTGCAAACTGCTCCACAACTTTATAGAATATAAAAGCATTTGTTCAGTATTTCTGTCACATAAAGAAAGGCACTGCTAATCTTCAGCAAGTCTAGCAAAGCAGCAAATGAAACAAGTTTGGGGTTTTTTTCTTTTATCATCCTCAGTCATATTTAACAAGTTCATTAATTGGGAATCTCCTCCTTCAAATGAGGTCTCTTTTACTTACACTACAGTAGGCTTCAGATGTTCTAATTATAACTCCATATAACAATGAGGTCAGAAGCTTTTTCTGCTGACATCCTTCTCAGGAGAACCTTTAGACAGCCCATTGCAGAGAAGCTTGATCTGTGCTTTCTCAGAAATCAAATAACTTCCGTGCCATTTCTTTACACAGCTGTGCTCAGGGCTCCCATTCCTTGGAGCGCATCACTGAAAGCAAACTCGGAGAGGTAACAGTTTGTACCCAGCACATCACTGACGTACACATTCATCAGAGCCATGAAAACACAGCATGACAGCACTGGCTTTGGATGTTAACAAGCTACCTCTTCCTTCCCCATTGTAACTTTCTCACAGTCTCAAACCATGATCTGTTACCATTTTCATTAAGCACGAATATACATCCTTAGCATATAGTAATTTGCTCTTCTCTTGCCATTTATCAAAGAAATCCTCTAAATTAGCCTGCAAAAGAAAATTTACTCCCAGGGCAAAGGTCCAAGTTGCACCAATGTAAATGTTACAGGGCTTCAGGAGGTTAAGGGAATTTTTGTGTGAAACTGAGACAACTTGGCTTACTTATTCTGCTTTACAGCATGCTGATAACTTTCACACAGCTTGATACCCATTAAACCAGTATCCAAATAGCTTCCTAGCCTGGAGGCTGGCTAAAATCCAGGAAGAAGCTTATGCATTTAATATGACATTTAAATGGAATTTAGCTTCATAAATCCCAAGCTGTGATTGAGAAAAAGTAATTTCAATGGTCAGATCACTTAAAGTTACAAGTATGCAGGTTCTGTGCGTATTTGTTCTTTTACTTTGAAAATCATAGATATCTGGATTCATAGTCCCAGAAACACTTCAGAGCTCAGTAAACTGACACCTATCCTATCACTCATTTGAAATCCACATGTTCATCTGCTCAAGCTGACTGACAGATCTGATCTGTTAGGTCTGATAATTATGAATGTGTTTTGGCTAAAACATGTTAAGGTGGAATAGCAACATTTCTCTTTTTTAAAAACTGTAGAAGGAAGCAAGGAAGACTATGATGGTGGCAGCCATCTCTTACTTAGCAACTGTCCTCATTGAGGAAAGAAAAGACTTGGATTTGAAGTCTGCGTAAATCTCAGTCTGCAGAGATTTATATCAGCAGCTTCTATGGGACTTTCTCTGCTACAGTGAGGCACTCTGCACCTGTCCCTTAGAAGCTTTACCGTGTTAAAGTAGAGTACACAGGGTGCTGGAAGGAGAACAGGCAAAAGAAAATACTTTGGGCCAGTCTGTGGGTGTAACACCTCACTGGGCTAGGTCCTGCACACAGGTCCTTGCTGTAAAGTTCGGTTTATACAGATTTGACATATATTCACCATAACCTGGACAAAATAAAAGAGTGGTTGTAGAAAATCTTCTCTTCCCTGTTGAATATGGTGCTGATCTACACAGGTCCTCCTAATGCTCATGGAGCACAGCATCTCCTCATGCCTTTGTTGCAAAATACTAAGTTTTCAAAAAAGAAGGAGGAGGGGTGAATAAATCATGAGTCATCACACAGAATATTCTGTACCCTTGTGCTTAAGGCCTCTGTTTAGAAAAAAAAGCATGGGTTTGTGTATTTGTGTGATCTGCCCTGCAGCAGTGACCCCTGGAAGCACTGCAGTGCAAGGACAGGGTTGCGCCTGCCAGAAAGCTGACAAGTGCTCTCTAAAGGCTCTGGGCTTCAACTCAGACAGAGCACTTGCTTGGACTCAGTCCAGTGTGTTAATTTATGAACTGAAAAGGGTCTGGGAATCCGCTCCATAAATCCCAAGCTAGTAGTAGAATATTCATATGTACAAGCTATACACATAACAAACTTCTAAAATTCTAAAATTCTAAAAAGTACATTAAACCCAGTTTCTTTCATACACAAATTTCAGATAGCATGCTAATTTCATTAATCCCACGTGGTTTTTTTCACATCCAGTCACAGGGATTTCTCTTTTACTGGTATTGAATTTAGAGGTAGGAATCTGTCCTTGCTGCTTTCCCATTCTTTGGCAGCCTACCTGGCTCCACTGCCACAGAAGTGCTTAGATAGCCAAGAAGCCAAGCAGCACCTCTTCCATGTATGTTAAAAAACAGAGAGGTATGTTATTTTCCCCTCCCATACCACAACCTTGAAAGCAGTTGCTGTACTCATTGTAGGTAATTTTCCTGAGCCTTATGACCAATGTTTTAATAGGATTTTGTAAGGCAGAGATGCCAGGGCAAAGAACCCTCAGTTTCCTTTCCAACATTTTGTCACCTCGCTTCTTTCACTACGGTATCCAGCCTCCAGGAAGTGTCGGGTCACCTCACAACACCCCAGAATGTTATTAGTTTTTCAATTTTATGGAAGCTTTGATGATTTCCAGAAAATAAAATTTTCAGGAAACACATTCCACTTTCTTAGATGTATATCAAAATTTCTAGTCTAGTGTGATCTCTGAATTTTAACANTATTAGTTTTTCAATTTTATGGAAACTTTGATGATTTCCAGAAAATAGAATTTTCAGGAAACACATATAACATAATTACATGTCACAAACAGCTGCCANTCTAGTGTGATCTCTGAATTTTAACAATAGTTAATAAAATAATAAAATAACATAATTACATGTCACGAACAGCTGCCGTTGTTTAAATGCAGCAACACTACAGCAGAATGGGAGATAAGCAGAACACTGATACAAAATTCAAATAATTTCGAGTGTTTATAGAGTGACTATTCCCTTCTGGACAGTATCTCAGCATTTAGAGGTTTGAAATTATTACTTGTATGAGTGCATCCAAAAAGAGGTCCATCTCTGCATACAGATGGTTTTAGAATCAGAAAGATCAGCGTTAGAGGCCTCATGGAGCAGAAAGATGACTGCATCTGAAACTGCATCTAGTAAAAAAATAGCAACAATGAGCAATGACCTAGTGGCTGTGTAGGATATATAGAAAAGTAGGGTACTGAAACAATAAGGAACATTTCTAATGGGTCTTGTAAAAGTTGATTCCAAAGTCAAAAACAGATGCAGAAAGAAACAAGGAAGCTCTGGAGATTTAATGGTGTCTTCGTGGATAGCTATTTTTTGTAAAAATATATATGAAACATCTGTCTAAAATTTGGGTACAGTTAAAGACAAATAAACTACCATAATATATAAAGGACAGAAAATTTAAATGAAACACAATATTTGCTGTGCAAAGCAAAACCAGATTGCAGGCTGTACTTGGTCAAATTATGATTTATTGGTTTTCTGTTGAATGACTTGCATTGCTTTGGGGACAACATACCCAGTGGGAAATCAGAGTCTGTATTTTAAACTTATACCTAATAAAGGAAGGCTAAGAAATGTTCAACTTAGTTTTAATGAGAAAGGTGTTCCTAGTAGTATTATAGCAATAATATTTTTTAAATTAAAAAAAAGAAAAAAAAAACCCTCTATGAAAGATAGAATTATTGAAGGCTTATGCTGTGCATGTTTGAGGAACTACATTCCAGAAGAATATTCTTAAAATGATTATTAAGAGTAAATGAAGAATGATTTCACTGTGAGTGCAGCAATTGGGTGGAACCCGCAGACAGTCAGTTTATACTAAAGAGAAACATGGAATCGCTAGCGGCCTTGGACACTGAATCACGCTCAAGTGTTATGATTTGATCAGTCTTCCATCTGACATCATTGTGTTTGCCTCCCACATCCTATTTTTAGAGGTATTTCGAACTAGTGGGATTAAAAAATGACCTGTTGGTTGCACCGTTTCGGATATTTGGAGACTGGCCCAATTCAGCGTGGATTGAGCTGATCTGTGCCAGGGTCTCACTGCAGCCCAGCTGGCCTGGCAGGCTGAAGCACCCCTCTGATCAGAAGCAGGTTGTGTTTACCCAGCCAGAGCCTTGTACACCATGCAGGTATGCCCAAAGCACCCAGAGATACAGCCAGGCAGGCACAGGGATTTTGAGTTGCCAAGAACACCTACTGCTGGTGGAGAGAACTTAGGGGGAAAGCACTCTGGAAAATGCCACTACAAGTTTCAGTGTCCAAAATTCCTAGCAATCTTTGAAGTGCATTCAGTGGGGTTGGCTTGACTGACCTTCAGAAAATGGTTAAGAGGCTGTCACTTCAAGCCATACCCCTCGGGAGTGGCCTCCTGCTCTCAGGCAAGGCATGCAGAAGGAGAGGAGGATCAAGAGCTTGGGGCACTTGCTCTGATCATAGCTTCCATTTCATGCTCCATCCCAAACTGCTGTAAAACTTGATGTTACTTTCCATAATGATAATGGTATCTGACATTGTATTTGTATTGTCTTTGGAGTCATAGCCACTAAATAGACTCATTTTCTGTAATTACTATGATTTATAGGTGAAAAAAATTCTTAAAATATTCATCTTTTCATCTTTGTCATACATCACTCTGTATGAGTGTACTTCTGGAACAAGTAGCGTATATTCACACACTAGTGTAATCCTATTTAGCTTAATTTTAAAATATTTTAAGGTGTATGACCTCCTTTTTGCTGGCTTTGGGCTTATTACCTGTCTTGCCTTTTATTTTCTTTTATTTTTCTTGAAGAGAATAGTAGAGATGTTCTAACAATTTGGGAGACAGATGAGGAAGCAGGAAAACACACTGTAAAATGAAAAATGTTTCACTGATGAACAATGCAACAACAGAAATTTGCACAGCACAGTTATTTCAGTGAAAATTTTATATAAAACAATAAAAAATAAAAAATGCTCTCCCAAATTCCGAATTTGGTGTGAAGCACTTTCAGCAAATCCTGATTACTTCCAAGAGAAAATAATGTAGATTATGCAGACACTGAAAATACAAGATCATCCATTATAGATAGAGGCTTTTAAAATTAACTTTTGGTTAAAAATTTGCTGCAGCTTCAAACACCTCAGAGGCTCACTTTTTCTGAGCTGCAACTGTGAATCAGTGCTGACTTCCCATCCCCTCATACAGCCCTTGGTCTTTACCATTTTTTCTTACTGTAATCTGCATGGTGAATTTTTGCCTAGTTCTCCACTCATGGCATGGAAACCCTTTTATGACTTCATTTGCAGAAGGTTTGTTGGACAAAATTTATAGTACCATGTGCAGCCTCCCATTAATAACAAGGATCAGCTGGATAAAGGCTTCTCCTGCAGCCTAGACAATAGCATTAGGCTACTCCTGATTAGGAAGATACATCCTGCAGTTGAAATTGCTGGTTTAACATAGTTAAATAAAACCACATGTCTAAGAAATGTGGACAACATCCACCCCCAGGCCTCTAATGACAGGGTGAAATACGGTATGAAAAGTGTAATATATATAATTACATTGTGCTACCATATTTGCCATTACGCTTTTCAGCCAATGAAATAATTCTCCTCTCTCTCATGCTGGATGGCAAAGGAAAGCCAACACATGGTATTGTTTGGCTTTATGTCTCTATAAGTCTTTTGACACTGTTGTGGTGAAATTTCCATTTGCAAGCCAAGGAAATGTTGAACAGAGGAAATCATCACAAGGTGTACATGTGTTTGAAGAGTGATTCTCAAAGACATTAGCCATGATTTTTCCTAAAGTGCTCAATACATTTCTTTAAGGATCCCATAAATACAGTTACTGGGTTTGGTTAATAACTTCCCGAAATACTCAGAAAAGAATAGAATATTTCTATAGTTGGTCAGTTATACCAAACTGAGAAGCCAGAAAACACATTGAAGGAATTAGATACATGATTAGGCAGAAGAGTGGCAGATTGGGATGCAAATGGTCACTAACACTTAAAAAATAAGTAATAAACATGATTCTCCTTTAAAAAGGGCAGATTCTGTGATTCATTAAAATGTAAAGAGTAATAAGACATTCAGGAAAATTATTGGTTTTAAAAAGGCAAAGTATGAGAAAACTGAGAAGGAATTAGTTTTTTCCTATGTGGAGAGAAAGACAAACTAGGGGGCAGCTGGACGTGGAGGGAGAAAAGGAAGACATAGTAATGGTACTGCAAGGATGCCAACCAGTTCTACTGGCAAACAGAGCCACAGGATGGATTTAGGAAATGACTTCGTAATTCTCAGCGGAGCAAAGCCCTGTAGCAGGCTATCTGCAGAGATCATGGAATCTATTTCATGGAGGTAGCAAAGATCTGCCAGGTCCTTTTTTAGCACAACAAACAGGCAGATCAAAACAGATTAGTTTTCTTCTTTTATTTTCTGAATCATGTGTCCTAAAAGCAAAAGTTAAGAGATAAATATGCTAATAAACAATTTACAAAACTTATACCTGGATGAGCCAAGTGGTTTCTTTAGTGTTTTTGAATCTGCCATTGCTCTAAATGCCCTGGAACTTATATGGATATAGTAACAGACTTTCTGTCCATGTCCAGCTTTAAAAGGCTGGGGACTGTGCTACTGTCTCAGCCATACCAGTAGCACACAAGCTGCTACCTCTCATGCTCTCCTTCTTCAACACCCTTTTGCTTTGTGCATCCTCAAGCTCCAGACTTGCTGCTGACAAAAGCATCAAAGACATGAGAAAACAAACAAGGGCTAGAATAAAGCTACAGTGACAACAGCCTGTCCTACTAGATGAAGTCAGTGTCAGGGAATGCACTTCAGACTGGGTTGTGAAAGCACCTTCTGACTTCCTGTTCCTTTCGAGTGTAGTTACAAAGCAGATCACTCTGCTCTGGGCCTCAGTTTATACAGAAGTGATGTTTCAATTCTACATCAGACTTTTTCACCTCCCTGTGCCATCTGCACCTGCTAATCACCTTTGTTGTGATGCCAGTCTTCTAGTTTGTGTCATTTCATTTATTGGTCCTCAACAGATTTTCCTCGTGTTTGAATTTCTAAAAAAACCCAGCAGAAAATCTTTTTTAGTGTCAGTGTTGACAACTGCCTGTGTTGAAATTTTGTGGGGATTTTCTATTTATAATATTTTTCTATTTCTATTTTTATTTCTCTTTTTCTATTTTACTAGTGAATTAGTTATTCTAGTAAATAAACTTGTACTGTGAAACTAATTAATTTGGCGTAAATTAGATAGTATGTCTCTAAATGCACACCCCTGGTACTTTTTGCTTAGCAGCCTTATTAAAAAAAAAACAACAACAACAAAAAACCAAACCCCTCCCCAAAAAAAACCAAAAAACCCCACCCAAACCCAAAACAAACAAACAAATAAACAAAAAAACAAAAAAACCCCACAACCCACCCCCCCAAACCCCACACAGTTTTAATTTAATATTATTTTTTTAAAACTACTACTGCCATAGTATAGCCAAACTCAGAAGATGCAAATCTCTGATTTCTAAGCTGATAATTAAAATCTTCATTTCATCCAGGATTAGAAATTAGCAGGATTTTGTATTGTAGTGTGCAAAGATACTAAATTATGGAGAACAACCACTGGAAAGAATACTTAGTCCCCACATTTCAGAGGAAGGCTATTTATTTTTCATTGTAAGAGCAATTACAATCAAATATTTATTATTAAAACAAATATTTCTTTTTCTTTCTCTCAAATGAATTTTTTGACAGCTAACTCTGAACTCAGTTACACAAATTGTCAATTCAATATTCAGCCCAAGGGACATAAACATCTGGAGAGGTGAATGGAAATTAATTGCAAAAAAGGAAAAGAGATTTCCTTCTCCTGCTGAAGAGAATTCCCTTTTTAGAAAAGCCTGAAGAAGGTTTACATTTGCATCTATTCGTGTCTACCTTCTCTCAGATCATGCCTATAAATGAACTGTTTATGTCTCTGTCTTTTAAATGTTTGGGCAGAAACTTCTACCTGAGGTATATGAAGAATGTTCAGATGGCTGAGAAGGAGGAAGGTAAATCGCCAAAGTAATCCTCAAAAAATGACAATCAGAAGGTAAAATGCTTATCAATGATAATTGATAAACAAATTTTCATTCACCAATTTGTATTCATTAGTTGATTTAAGTGGCCTATTGCAAAGTAGCAATAAAGAGATTTGTAGAAGTGTTTTCCTTTTTTCTTTAACCTCTGCTTCAGTCACTGGGCCTATTATTGTGTGACTGCAAGAAGCTTCTATGGAAATTACCTGGAAGAAATTTTACATGTATGCAAACATCATCATCTACCCATGAGCAGTATTTCTCTAAGTTTATGAAAACAGTACTACTCTAAAGTTAAGGATGTCCCTGCAAGTAGATGATGATATGGCATTCTGCCTCTGAAACCTGTAAAAATGTTACATGGAATGGAGCATCCAAGATGCGTAGATAACCATGGTCAAAAAAAGAATGGCAAAAGCCAAAAGGGTTCCAAAAACCCAAGTTCACTAAGTTTTATTAACAAACTATGCACAAGGAAATTGTTTTGTGCCCATCTTTTAACTGTAAGAGAAGTAAAAGAATAAAAATTTAGGGGCAAGAAGCAGAGTGTGAAAGAGATATCAGATAGGAGAGGAAGGAAGATCACCAGTCCTGGCTCAATTGATTCAGTCAACAGGGTGTCCAAGGTCCTGAGGGTAAGTTTTCCCTCTCTGGGATTAGGTTTCTTGCTCTTCATGTAAACGAGTGAGCATGAGCAGTCCATTCTCATGGACCTTTCTGTGCATGGGCCATGGGCCTTTGACTGTCTTTTGGTGGTGTCAATCCCTCTCTACTGGATTGACTTCTGGTGTACAGTGCATGCCCTCTTCTTGACCCCACTTCTGCACTTGTACTGTCCTTTATGTTGTGCAGTCACCATGAACCAGGAGCTGGCTCCAAAAAGGTGCTGCCATATCTCTGTATAGCCTCCCTGTCCAGCCACATCCTAAGATCTAACTTGTCCACTTGATTGGCCATTGGTTTTTGTGGCAATGCATTAACTTTTTTGATAGCAATGCATTACTCCATACTGCACAGGTTTCTACAAGCATGCACAAATATAGACTGTTGCCAAGGTTATTTGCAGAGTCAGCCCAAGACCATTGGGATGTTAGTCTATGCTGAAACCTGAATTGATATATTTTTTCCTGGGTTTATTTGATTAAAACCAGCACAAATTGAAACCACATCTTCATTTGCTATGTAAAAATGGCCTTCAGAGCAGACTGATTTGGTCTGATTTCAGTCCTCTAATAAACACATACCTACGGTAAAATAATTATACATCTCAAGTTAATTTTACAGATGATAAAACCCGCTGGAGATTAGCAAAAGCAGAATCTGTCTTTGGAACAGAATAACGTCAGGCAACAGTGCAGAGGAGATGGCTGGGAAGCAGCTCTGAAAAAATAAAAAGGAGAAAAGTAATAATGCTCTTCTTAAGAGAAAGAAATTATATGAACTTTCAGAGAAGGCAGGCTAACCTCTAACTTCAAAACAGACACTTTGGAGGGGTTTCTGAACTGTTGATTTCAGAAGACAATTGAATAATCTGCAATGTTTATTTGTTCAAAAGTATACTACAACTTTAATTTGTGTGGTAATATTTTTATTGTACCATCTCACCGCAAAGTAACCATATATAAATAATCAGTTACATCATTAAACTTGTGCTGTCTCAGTTACTTGCAACAGCCTCTTCAATAAAGCATTCCAGAGTGCATGAACCATCCTCAAGTAGTTCACAAGTGGAGCAGAGCAGTTTTTGATTATTTTTCTTTAGTGACTCGTGCTATAAATTCTGTGTTAATATATGGTGCACCATAAAAATTATCTGTGGTTTTGAAAAATATTTTAAATTTTCTCCGTCTAAAGAGGTTTAAAATGATATCTGAATATTTCATTTTTTACTAAGGCGCATGATCTGTTTTGAACATTTTATAAGAATTTGGCATGGCTGACAACAAGTTAATATAAATGAAATGTATATTGATCGAAAAGAAATGTACATTATTTAATAATGCCATGATTATTTCTATGTCATTGCTTTCTCTTGATACACCTTCAAGGTAACCAATTGAAAATTTAGGACAAAATAATCAAGAAAGAAGAAGAGGGATCCGAGAAAAATTTTACTAACTTGTTCTTACATAACGGTGTCATAAATCAGAAGAGAAAGCCAGAGAATTTGAGACTAAGTATACAGAGATATTACCTCCCCACCCTCTGGAACTGTGCTCTGCTTTAGATTGTAGAAATAGGAAAGAGAGGAAGGTACATCTCTCTCTCAACCTAACCACAGACCTGTCTCAGCTCAATAGGATTAAAGGCCATTTCTTGACTTTCTCTTGGAGAGCTTGGAGGCGTTTTATGGCTAAATACCTGACTTAGGGCTGTGCCTAACAGATACGTTTTTGCCTGGTACTAATAAAGAAGAATGTTTTCCATTTAGTAGCTCCAGACTGTTGCTCTGGCCATCTGGCAACTGTTCCTGTACATATTTAACATTCTATTTTCTTGATTTTATGAAAGGAACTATTTGCATAGTAGATTTCAAAGTACAAATATTTTAATGTGCAAACAGTATTTCAAAAAGTATTTCAAAAGCTCATGGGTAAGAAAAACACCATTGAAATGTTCAAGGTGCAAGGTTTTACAGACAGAATTTTTAAAAAACACCTCATATTTATTTCCACAGACTACAATTCTTCAACATGATGAACAACTCATGGATTTCAGATACACAGTATGCCAGCAATAAGGCAGGACACAAACTTTAATGTACAAATCGCATTTCAAAAGCTCATATGTAGATCAAAAACTGCTAGATAACTGTTCAATAGAGTAGAATTTACAGGAAGTTTTCCCACATGTCATATTTATTCATATGCACTACGGTAACATCAAGATCTCCAAAATTATTAAGACCAAGTATTATGGCGGGTACTGAAAAAGATGTTCAGATACTGTCAGAGAAATCAAGCAATTGAAAGTGAAATAATATAGTACAGGACCATAGAAATGTTGCTGGGAAGAGATCTCTAGACATGGCACAATCCAATCTCCTGCTTAAAATAGGATTATAGCTAAGACGAAGTCAGGTCAGTTCAGAGTTTTGTGTAAATTCTTGAAAATCACCAACAACAGAGATTCTACATCCCTCCTGAAATGAACATTTTTCTTTATGCTTAATCTGAATTTCTTGTGTTGCAATTGGTCACCATTGTCAGGTACTCAAGATAATAAATGAAGTAATTGACGCTACCACAAATTAAGCTTCACAGCCTCCTCTCTGCATATGGAGCAAACGTCCTTCACTGAGTGCTGATTGCAATATGGCAAAGCATCGGGTTTTTTGAAATTTTATTTCTGCTGGAAGATATTCCAAGCCTCACTGGAGAATATCAAAATTTCTAGAGAGCTGAAGTGGAAAGATTAAATAGTGGACTCAATAATCCTTACAGGTCACTTCAATTTCAAAATATTCTGTATAGAGATGGCTCTGCTGGTGAACGTGTGTGTCCTTCTCATTAGGTTTTTTAAGCTTTTCCTTTTTTGAGCTTTTTTGCAGCAGGGTACAAATGGTGGATATTTTTCCAACACTCACACAATGCATCAAGAAAATGGGGCCAGGGTTAGAAAATTTATATATCCAGCAAGCCTTCCTATCTGTTCTATTAATCTCTGTCACACTGTATTTAAAAGTATACAACTCCAGCCCACTAATATTAGCAAGAATGAAGGGCTGTGAGTCAAAGCATGTTTCAGCTTTAGATTCAGGTTATAGATTCAAGTGTGGCCTTCTAACCATGAAGTTATGGTTAGAAGTTATAGTTGTGAAATTCAGGCTCCTCTTAACTTTGGTACAGCTGTTCTGATGAGGGTGCCCATCACTGAAGAGATACACAAACTCTCAGTGTAGTCAACGGAGACTATGGACTGAATCGTGGAAACACAGGCTTCCAGGCCATGTCAGGTGACAGTGCATCCTGCCAGGCCCTTCCAGGAAGACATTCCTTTCCTTTCCTAGGAGCCAGAGGCTCAGTAACAACTCCACTCAACAGCAGTACCTGCTTTATTGCTCCCAGGTTCCTCCTCCCTCTTCCCCCTCCCTCACTCTTGTCTGCCCTGCAGGTGCTTCTGTATTGCTGCAACAGCCTATGCAGCTGCTCGGTGACTCAGGCTGGGAAAATGATCCGGGTTTAAAAAAAACAAAAACTTGGGTTCTTTACATCAGATTATTCTTAATCCAGCCCATGGATTATACAGACAATGGGAACTGAAGTCCAGTAGCACACCATGGACATAGCCCCCGGTAGATTTAATTTTATATAAAATGTTGCTCCCTCATGAAACTGCCATCAGCAGATGTCATCTCAAAATTATATGGATTTATTCCCTTTCTTCTCACAGAGAGTATCATGACTATCAAAAAATTTTTCATCACTCAAATCTCCTGGCTGACCTCCTACAAGCATTCATTAGTCTGAGCTGTAGCTCCCTCATAAAACCTCAAAGAATCTGAGACAATTTCCTGAGACAAGGAGCAGAAAGTGGATGCAACGCAGTATCCAACTTTGAGGACCCATTGGACTGAAAACAAACAGCAAATTTTTACCCAATTCAGTAATAAATATGGGCAAAAAATGAAAAGAAAGGTCTTTGACATTTTTCATTGCATGTTAAAGGAATTGAAATTAATTAAATTGAAAATAAATTTTAATTGAAATTTAAATTAAGCTTTCTATCAGCTTGCTCGCCGTAGTAGGACTTCTGGTCTTTCCAGTTCTGTGAACTGCAAGGCAAAAGCTAATTGTGGGTTCATTGGAGCAACTGGCAAAACACCAGATGACAAAGATTTTAGCACAGAGACCCTGGAAAAGAGTTGAGGTGTTTTTTGCTGTAGCTCCCAAATAGATTTCTACACGTAAAACATCTCAAAATCTACTTCATAAATGTTGCTTTGAAAAGCAGTAAAATTCCAATCCAAAAAGAAGGAAATATCTAAATAACTTATTTTTCCTGTATGTGTCAAAAACAGGATAAACAAATTTTAGCTGCTCACCAGTTTGTGCCATTAAACCCTAAGAGGGGGTGGTTCCCATGCCACATGTGAGCTATCAAAACAGTTTCCAGGAAACTCAGGTATTTCAGTCTTGATAAGAATTCAAAAGCATCTAAAAGAGAAAATTAATTCATTTTAGTCCATGCCTGCATATGTACTCACACCGCAATGAATCAAGAAAGTATACATAGAAAGAAACTAAGTAAAACTAGCAAAGAGTAACCTTCAGTGAATATTATTTAAAACCAGCAGTTGATCACATCAGCTGTGCAGTGACATAATGCATCCTGCAGGCTCCCATCAGTCAACTACTGGTATCTATGTCTCATCCGCTGCCAAACAAAAGAAAATGAAAAAAATAAGGCTTTCTCAGACTTAGAATTATACATTTACTACCTGTATTAAGTTCATAAAGGTGTATGAATGATATGCTTTGAGTAATCCAGATCGTGGGATAATATTAGTTGGAGTACTTTCATTGCAGTCATCAAGACAGTGTCAATTTACAGTGACTTAGTGAGCATCCTCTAATTTGCGACAACTTTATGCAGTTGAGGTATCTGGGGTTCTAACTGGGTACTTGGGGCTAATTTAAATAACTTATTTTATTCTTTGTTTTCTCAGAATTCAGAGAGAAAGATACTCTGCCTGCTTACAGAAAACAGGAGTTGGAACTTTATTTCACTGCAAATATAAAGGCCTTTTAGCTGACAGAGCAATAAAAATTTAAAATTGCTACTTCCAGAGCAGTAAATGGAACCTGATCAGCAATCCCTGGCATTGATACTACACCGGTGGCATGGAAACACAACTGAAGGGATTGTTAAGGTTGTCCCAAACAGGAAGAGTCACAGACCCATGCTGTTTCTCAAGCCAAAAATTCTGGATTACCTAGGTGACTTGGGCTGACCTAAGCCAAAAGCCCTACAGGAAGCACTGCAATAGCAGAGTGTGACAAGCAGGTGTGTCCTACATGCCTCAGTGGTGTTTATTTGCCAGATTACAGATTTCCAATGCTTATTCAACAAATTTTGATACAATCTGTGGATCTTAAAAAAATTGAGTGTTTTATGTTTTAATGAACGTTGTTGAAATGTCAAAAAACAAACATTTTTCCACAGGCCGAAGTCAAAAGTCCTTCACTTCCATAGTGTTATTTTTAGCCCTGAGAAAAGCAATACTCATAGTACCTCATAGACTGAAAATTCAGAGACATTTTGCTCAGGACATACCCACACTGGATCTGCAAAGCCTTGTTTGATGTACAAATGTTGGGGGGATAGTTTAAAAATTTGTTATTTCACAGTTTTGAATTCAGAAAATGAACAAAAATTGTCATTCAGTATTTGCAAGACTCTCTGGGTAAGTTAAATGTGAGATTTCAAAAGCAATATTATATTTCTACCTTCCCTACAAAGAATTAAAATAGATCAATGCTTTATATTGCTACTTCAAAGATTATTCAAACACTGTTTTATGAACAAAATACTGAAGAAGCTCCAGTTCACTCTAATAACTGTAATTATTTTTAGCCCCCTTTTCTGTTTAGAAGCTGTCTTCTAAGTATTTTTAAAAAACACCATCTTCTTCCTGTTTCTCTTTTTTTTATTCAAAATTCAAAAATATATCTTCCCAACCCCAACATTAACTTATAAATATTTTTATAGGTTTGTGCAAGACTGTAGCTCTTCAGGTAACACTCTGCTAATTCCTTAATTATTATCAAGTGTGTTCCAGTACTGGATTTTTTAGGAGCCCTAGGAAAAAAATATGGAAACAATTATTCAGTAAAAGACTTAGGAAAATGCTGAAAAGGATTTTAGAAATTCCATTTTCTCACACGTGGATGACTCCAGTTAATGGAAATGCTTTCTAAACTTTGATACTGCAGATTAATGTAAATCTGCACCAAAATTTGAGGAAGTTTTGGAGTCAGAACACATGGGGAATGCTGTAAATTGAGGCTGAATTCAGCCTTGTGGAACATCACAGAGTGGTGTTGTTAGGACCTTTCAGGAATCTGTAAAGTGCCACCTTGCAAGCAGACAGCTATTGCCCCCTTTTATGTGTGTTAGAAGGATGCCACAGAACCTCCTCCCTCTGGAGACAAAAGCTGTTCTGTTACCCAGCCTATCTTAATCCGTAGCCAGACCATCCTCACTTATACCAACGTGGTTCATTCAACTCATGTAGCTCTACCTTACCTTAGCTTGTATGAAGAGCAACCCTGCCCCATTCCTGCCTTCATTTTCCTGTGTAAGCAAAGTTATCTTTTCTGCTCCCTGCACAGGCTGTCCATGCTTCCAGTGGCACTAGTGGCCCTTTGCTAAACTGTTATAATTTAACCTCATTTACTTTAAAAGACATTAACCAGATCTGACCACAGGACATGAACTATGACCTTCTTCATGCTTTGCAGTGCATTAACATTCTGCTTCCTGTGTCTTATGTGACACATAACTGAGTCAGAAGTTGCTAGTAGATCATTGCACATTTGAACCCTTTACTGTACTCTGGTAGCTTTCAAACTCCCACATTAGATATTCTTGTTACTGGTTTCTGTGCATGTGAACTTTCATTTTAGCCACGACTTCTTCCCAGATGTTGCAGTTTCAACACCCTCCCAATGAATTCTTTTACAAGTAATATGTCTCCTGCATTTAAGTGTTCTAATATTTGTTTGCCAACGGAAACAGTAAAAGGTGAGCCATAAGATAGTGGCCTTGAAATCTCAAAATGCTATGTGGTTATCTTCTCTTCAGCCAGCTCATCATCTACTTCAAAATTCCTGTGCTTATCCACATAATTTCCACCTAAATAGTAGTTTTTCAAGAAACACCCCATCTAATGTGTCAAAGAAATCCAGACAGACAAAATCTACTATATTTTCTTGCCTAGAAAATAAGCTCTTATATCAGAGAAAGTTATCAGATTATTCTGGCACATACAATTCTGGTTGCACTACTCTTTACGACACTCCCCTTCAACAATCATGTTTTAATTACTCTCCCTTTCAAGATGTTTCCTAAATCTTTTCATGTTGCTGAGAAAGAAATAATCCATGATAGCAAATGCAACTGCCTGGATCTTTTTCTTACCTTTTCTATTTACTACTGCTTTTAAATCTAATATGGTGCTCTCTCTCCCTATGTCTGCTATGTGTACCTGCAGCCATACAGAAATTTGATAGGAACCTTCATTGCAATTCCTGGAGCTAACACTCCCCAGGGAAATTAGGGGATGGGTTGCAGTACTGCCATTTGCCATTGCTTACCATGCCTGTCACACTTTCATTCCTCTCTCCCCAGTGTTATCCTCCCAGCTAATGTTATACTTCTTGAAAACTGAGTCAAATTTTCAGCTAATCTGGGGGTTACTACTAAGTTACTTTACTACCTATCACCATTTTGTCAAGGGAACTGGTCAATCATTTTTTATGGTAAGGTGGCCTCCAGGACTGTATTTTAGCAGTTTTGTAAAGTTCAATTGGCAATTATCTTTTTGTAATTCTCAGTTTATGCTATGATATCCTGACTTCAAAGACTTTTACCTGCATTCCTTGTAAATCCTGTCCTTTTTCCTGATACAGTTCTTGGCAAGGTTAGCTGTCCAGTTAGATTTGTTTGCCAGATTTCTTCCTTGTTCAGTGGAACTAAGATTAAGAAGAATAGCTTTATCAGTTCAGGTGGCACCATTCTTCTTGGTCTGCTGTTTTAAAATCCAGAGCCATGGTATATCATTGACCTGATTCTCTACTGAATTAAATCTTGTGCTCAGCTGAAGTTGGACAAACTCACAACTACCTTATGCAGCTATTTTTTTTCTTTAAGCAATCTTGTGAAATTACCAAAACCAAATCAAAACTATAATATAGTTACATACCTTGGTTCAGTGCTAATGGTGGTTTGTCAAGGAATGATGGCATTAGGAAACTAAAGCTAATGACCAATAAGTTCAAGCTTTAAAATCTAGAGCTTTCCAAATTCAGCCATCTGCCACTTGATAAATCCTAAATCACAGGATTTAGGGACTTTCTTGAGTTTAACTTGAATTCTTGTCAGAAGGTGTGGGTAGATATCCATTGATGAGGTTAGATTACTTGCTTTCAGCTGTGACCTGCTTGCTACTCCACATTTGTCATAAGTCACCAGCACACAGTTTAAGAAGTGACAGGCTGCAGCTGAACTGACAATGCTTACTCCTAACTGAGAGCAAATACCCTGGCTACAGCTTCAGGGTAAAGTTTGAACAGTAGAGGAAAAATTGTTTCCTTCATTCACTTATAGGCTAGATTTCAAGTTAAATGCACTATTGGTGAAATGTATCTTCAGTCAATGGATTTCCTTTCCTTTAAGAAATATGGGTACATAGCTGCTTAAGATGCAAAGTTTTTGCAGACACATAAGCAAATTTCAGCCTGTTAGAGATGTGAAACAGACCTTTCTTTCTTTCTACTTTAGACAAATAATAATGTTGTGGTAAAAATTGGCTTCAACTGAAAGGACTGGAAAAAAGAGTAATGTAACCAGTAATTTTTTATTTTAAGACAATGACTTATGTTTCATCAACATAATTTCATTCTTATAGGATACCAGCTACCATCTATGCCTGTATTTCCTTTAAAGGGAAATTTGAGGTTTAAAAAGTGTCAGGAGATATGCTTACCCTAATTTTTCCCCACATGATGTCTTTCGGCACTGCTGCTTGACCAACACACCTGAGAAAACGTTTTACTGCTGAAATGAATAACAGTAATGTGCATCCATGTTCAAGTAAGACTTATGTGAAATGTTGTTTTAAGAGTCACAGTTGTTTCATTGTAATGAATTTAACAGACAGCAAAGCTTTTCTAACAGTACTGAAAAAAAATTATCACAGACAATGATTAGTTACCTAATAAGGCAACTATTTATTGTGTTTTTTAATTAACTCTTTTTTTTTCTTTTCATTTCTAAAAAGGAAAGAACATTTCCAGTCATGTCTCTTTCACTAAGAAAAGTGGTATTTGACTTTTTATGTGCATTTTTTTTTCATTTGTATAGGAGGAAAATGTATGAGAACAGTCTGAAAAAATAAAGGTTTGATTTTCCCATTTCAGCTTTCTTCCCTAAAATCAGTTTGGGGAACAGATGTCTTTTTTCCATTTATTTAATAACACAAAATTAATATGTTTAAAATAATTTTAATTACTTTCATGGATTTATGAGAGTAAGACTTGTGACCAAAAATCTGCAGGAATATGGATCAGACTTTTCTGAACTCTGAGCAGAGTGAGGCCTGTCTGTGCTTGCAGGGTGATGGTAAGAAGCTGTTACACACCCCTTGTAGCACATACAGCTGAGAAAGAGTAAGACAGGGCCCCACTTCCTACAATAGCTGGAATTTTTAGCTGGAGAATGGTCATTGTAATGGGGAAGTGATCGCAGTTTGAAACTTCATTGGAAATCACACATTGTTCTTAGCTGATTCGGAAAATATCAGTGGAATAAAGAATGGGAGACAAGAGGGAGAGCTGGCCGACACCCTGAGAATCAGATTCATTGTCTTCTGGGGAAGGCATGGAGTATCCAGGCACTCATTTCTGTAGCATCTTAGAACCATCTCTAACTCAGGCAGGAACACAATTTTTTTTATTTGAGTTACCAGTCTGTACAATTTACATTCATCCTTACCCCTGTGACATGAGAAGAGACCAAGTTCTTTCATTTGTACTTGCTGCTGTGTTGGCATAACCATGACACATGATTTCTGTCACTGATTAAGAGCTTTGAGTATACATTTTGATGGAGATTAACATCCTATCATGTGTTAAACAAAGCTGAACTCTCATGAGATATATGAGGAGACTACATTCTTGCAGATCAGATTCTCAAAAGCAAACACAACTCAAAACCCCATTATTCTAAAGAATAATTTACTGGAATAGACTTTGTATTATGCAGTCTTTATTTTCGGTTTGGCTCTAAATATCTACCCACGCATCAAAGTTTGGAAATTTCTAACAGTAATAAAGTGTCTTTGATGTGCAGATGGTATTTTAATTGCCAAAACAAACAAAATGCATGGCTTAAAGCCACTCCTACTGTATGTGGGAGATCGCTGCTGACAAGTGACTGGACGTGCCATGGACCAGAAGATGAATGTGTTGTCCCACCAGTCCTCAGAGAGCATTTTTCTAAGGCAGTATTTAGATACTACATGCAAAGTGTGTGCTTATGTTTTCCATTTATGTGTCAGTCCTCATGAAAATACTAGTCTCCAGACTAATTAATAACTTTTTATAAGAGCAATAACAGTATCTAAGCAGCGAATCATTAAATGTAGACCACCATTGTGTCTTTTAATGATATTATTTGTATTTTTTATTTGAAGGGATTGTAAAACAAGGAAAGTGTTTGTTGAATTCAGGAACATTAGCTAAACATAGGGAATACTATTACTCTGTTCTCACTCTTGCAAAGAACAGAGACAGAATTTGAAATGTTGTTCACAAACTGGCAACATATTCAGAAAATTGAAACTGAAATTCAATAAATGCACTTTGGGAGAAAAACACTTTGGGAAAAAAGACTCAGACATATGAAATATATATTGGGAAAAAACCCACATGTTTATATGAATTTAAAAAATAATATGAATCATATTATGTTAAATATATGAATTCCTAAGAAGAGATAGGATTCAACTACCAAAACTGAGCACCCATGTTGTTACAAGAAAACGTCATGTGTATATGAGAAGAGATACAGTCTGAAAAAGGCATGTTGAGGAATCATTCTATTCAAAGCAGAAAGAATGTTAGACTTGAGATAAAACATAATTGGAAGTGGAAGACTGGATAAAAGACACAAATGAATTGTGGAAGATAATTGAAAAAAGTTTAGAAGAGAGCAAAGTAAGTGATCTGAAAAAAATGGCCTGCATGGAAATGCTGTAAAACTAAAATTGTGAGGGGAGAAAGAATAATAACTGCTGAAATACACACATGGTCTATTTGAAGACAGAAAAACCAAAATATTTTAACATTACTGTAACAAATACAACATTTAATGACTTAATTACAAGACAGGCTGAGCACTAGGAAATACTGGAAACGCAGGGCATTGGTTTTCCTTAGAAAAAGAAACCACACATGCTGCCCTTTCCTCCCCCTTTTTTTTAATACCAGCGATATTATCTGTGTTCATGAGGTGGGTTATTATTGGTTCATCACCATCAATATGCTGTTTCTGACATCATAACACGCAGTAACTACTTGGTTTCTTGACTAAAGAAAGTGTGCAAATCCAGTCAGATTTTTTTCTTCAGTATTTCTGCATTTTTGTGTGGAAGAGGCCAGAGACAATATTAATATAACTCTGTCATCTCTAATATCTTCTTATTTTTTCCTGAAAAAAAGATTACTTCATTTGTCAAATAAGGAAAAATTTCTAGTCTGTGGCCTTTCAGGATATGTTATACATAATTTAGGACAGGTTCTAAACTGCATAAATCCTGCAACTTGAGGATTAATATTTTATAGGCTTATTCAGACAAGAAAGAGAGAGAGAAGATGATGGATGTACAAGCTTTGAGTATAAAAACCCATAGATGTCAAAGTCTAGCACTAAGTCTCAAATGTAATCTGTCCTACAATGAAACTACACTGGCACATAGTTTATAACACAGCAAAGCCAAATCAGGAACAGTCCATCACTTTCTCAGCTGGTTTCCAGCTTCCTGAGCCCTCTTGTCACCCAATCTGCCTATCTTCAGTGCCACTGCACTGGAGGAGTAAGGAATAAATGACTGTGGGCAAGGGAAATGGGGTGAAACCCTCTTGGAGGTGTACTATGCATTTATGACCTGAGACAGCTTGAGCTGGTTTGCCTGTGTACCACATTCCTTCTCTGCATGTCACTCAGGGCTGTATAAGCAGAGCTGGTAAGTGAACTGTAATTTGCACTAGAATAAAAAATGTATTTAGCTGGGAAGAAAAATTGTTTTGTCTTCAGCTGGATCATCTTCTGAGTCCACTTTAGAAAACAGCCCTACAAGCATTTAATTCTGAGGTTGTGTGAAGTGTGGTGGAGGGATGGAAGATATTGCTTAACCAGGTATGGTCACCAAAGAAATACATAGGAAAATACAGCCTCTGTAAATTCAATTTAAAAAAAAAAAAACCACCAAAACCCAACAACCACCAATACAGCCAGCATATTGCACGAGTAGCACACAAAGCCTTGCAAATAACCTATGAAACACCATGAGCAACTTCCAAGCAAGTCCTCCCATTGCATGAATCTCCTGCAATCCTCACTGCTGCCTATTTTTCTCCTGTTATTGTACATGTTTTGCTAATAAATCAGAACAAAGGCGTTATTCTTACATATAGATCTAATGTTTACTCTCAGGAATAGATTCTTTGATAATCAGGAACAGCCAGCATATACAGGTTACACAGGTGCATATTCAGGCTCTTTAGAGGATGCAGATTTGGGGTAGGGTTTCAGGGATTTTTTAAGTGCCTCAAAACCATTAATCAGGGGAGTAAATGGAGGAGTGAGGCTCCACAGTCTCAGTCCATCATTTAATAATTTATTGTTTTCCTGTTACTGTTGAAACAAAAATCTCTTCTATATAACCAGAAGTGTAGAAAAAAATGTTTGGCTTGTCTTGGCTCACTTAATCTATATGTTTGCTGCATTACTGGTGAATGACCTTCTTTCTCCTTCTTGCTCCTCTTTTATCATCAGCCCTCAAGAGTGTGACCACTTCAATCTGCAAAATAACTTCCATAGTATGAGAAATTGCTGAATATGCCTAATGTCAACCACATCTTATTTTTGGATTTTTTTTTCCTTCTGTTTCAGTCATCCTGCATTGCCTGTGAGCACATAACACAAGAAAAATATTACAGATAATACCTCTGCTTCCTTCATGCTGTTCCTACTCTTCTTTGGGACAAGCATCAAAATGTTTCATTCTAAAGTGTGTGGGTAAACATGCATTAGTCTTATTGTCTAAGGCAAAAGTGTAAGATAAGCAGAAGGTAAGTAAAAATAAGGCCTGCTTATTTAGGAAATATGTCCTCTGCCATGTATTTCTATAGCATCTAGTTTTACAATCTATGTTAAGTCCAACCTGCAGTGTATGCAATTAAGTCCCTTTATGAGGTCACTGAAGCCTCAGAGGTGTGGAGGTGAGGGCAGGACATGCCTTTCAAAAGCCAAAGATTTACTGTCTTGTGAATGACTGACTAATATCCATGTGCTTGCAAAAAAAAAAAA
>VWYP01009985.1:64910-132373 GCA_013400435.1 Pycnonotus jocosus | reverse complement strand
AAAAAAAAATAGTTTGGATATTTTGGGAAGCAGCAAAGATAAAATATAAGTTGAGCTGCTCCATAAATCCTATTCCAGCATGCCATATTGGTCCATGAGGTACTATGAGTATGACCATGGTCACCGCAAGGATAGATGCTGGAGCCTTGAAAGCAACACACAGCCACTCTCCAGAAAGGGCTGTCACACTAAAGGAAAGGGCTGTCACCTCTCAAGGACACATGATGTCCTGCCTCCTTTGTAGTTTTGGTTATGTTCTTGTTGCCTGTGAAAGTGCTGAACCCTTTCCCATGAGTACATGAGCAGCCTCTTAATGAAAACAAAATCTGTTCTTCATGAGCAGTGGAAAACCTGTGGTTGAACTTTCCTGCCAGCATTAAGTTTGCTTTTAGACTAACTTTGAAATTGAAATCTAAATCAAAGTTTCGACAGGCATGTTTTGAGAAGTGCTGTAAAGAAAGGGTTTTTGGACACATTTGTAAAACTATAAGAAAAATAGCAGTACCCTCAGGAAAGCTGGACACAGACTTCTGTTTCTTGGCTGACCCAGAGAAGCAGTAATGATTTTTTTTTTTTTAAACTAACTCAAAGCATGCACATTTCAGTGAAAAAGTGAAGTAACATGCAACAGCTTGTCAAAAGAAGCTAGAAAGTTGCTGATTTGTGATTTCTGTTGTTTTAAGCATATTTCATGTCATAACATTAGTGATACTCCAAGCAAATAGGCAAAGCAACTAAAGAGACACAAACAAGTCAAGCCTTCTCTGCATAAACATGCTTCATGACATGACTGATAGTGATTACTAGCGAAACTACAATCTGTACCTAACTCAGGGTGAATTCAGAGTTTCTATTTTATTATTTAAGCTCTAGGGGCTTTTACAAGCTTGGAGAAATTCCCATTTAGGTAATTCAGTTTTCCAGATATATCTGTGTCTTTTCTAATATGTGGCACAATCTGCTAATTAATACGCTGTGTGGTAAAAAGCAAAACATATGTATGCAATATATATATACACAGACATACATGTACATTCTACACTACCTCATGCCCTACCAATTATTGATAAGTGGAAGAAAGTTTCACATGCACACTGCTCCTTGGTTGTATATGAAGTGCAGAATCTTTTCTAGCATAACAGGCTAATTGACTGATTTTTTTTCTTCTGGGAAAAGCAGATCTGGATAAAATATTCACCACAGCTGACATTCAGGGTGGAGCAGCTTTTCCTCAACCCAGCACACACCTCTCTAAGCATACAACTCCTCTGCCAATCTCTGTACTTTCTTCGAAGACCTCATTTTGCATGGAGTGGCCCTCCTGAGCTGTGGGTGTTCTCTTGCATGGCTGCTATGAATGAAATCATTGACATTACACTGGGAACTGTTTTTATAACTTTTGGCAACAAAGTGGGAATTTCGAAACGTAAACTGGCCTAACAAAGTATTTTATAAACTCATAGAACTATATCACCAGCCCTAAAGGGGATAAAATTCCTCCAGATTCCAGGAATTTTATGGGACATTATTAACATTTGTTTTCACTTAAATAATCATAAAAACTAGTTTTGTTGAAAAATTATCAAGGATAGATACAGATAGAGATAGAAATAGAAATATCATTCTATGCATATATACATAGATATGCAGCATTTTAGGCATACTAAAGACAGTAACTGAAAAGTCGAAGTATTTGCTTTCTAGAATTGTTTGTGTTTTTCTATACATTATTAGAACCAATTTGAATATAGAAAACATATTGTGGGGAAAAAAGTTGTGAAAGGTGCTGTTTTAAAAATGTGACATTAATAAATAATGTCTAACGGGCACACATAAATTTCCCTTCTGAGAGAATGACAATGACATTGAGAGGAGATCAAAATCCAGAAATGCTTTTTCAGTAAACTTCACTATGACATCACCTCAGTTTTGTTCAAGTCAGTATGGACACTTGGTGTATGGCAAGGAAGTACAAAAGGAAAAAATTGTAATATTTCTCATTAATTATGGGGTTACCTTTTTCTCTCTGACAAATACATGGAGAGCCCAAACAGCAAGATTGCACTAGAGATTTAATGTTCAGATTGAGAGAGGCAGGTGAATTGAAGTTTAAAAGTTTCCTTACTTCACTTTAGTAATATGGACCTTGTATCTCCAAATTTTGCAAAAATTTGACAAAGGAAGTTCTTCATAATGAGACACCATATCAGTACAGGCATTATTTGACTTAACATTTGTCAAAATTCAACTTGAAAAAAAATATAAGACTGGATTTTGCTGCTCTGTATCAATTAAACTCTACCTAGAAGACAAAAATATTACTCAACCAAAGGGCTGATCATGCTGCCAAGCTCCCATTGGCCTTGGAGAGCTATTTACAGTTTTGATTTCTGTTTACATAGTTGTGATTTTCCATGGGTTTTTGTTTAGACAGAGGTTAGAGTCTAGCCAAGGGTCTTGTGGCATCAACAGAAGAGTATTCCTCAGTTCCAGGGTCAGATCAGGTGCAGGAGAAAAGGAGGTGTATGGACAAGTAGGAGACTAGCACAGGCAAAAGTAATCCTGAGGATCTTGCTGAGGAAGGGAGATGAGATTGGAAGAGAAGTAGAAGTCATGAAAACTGTTCTGGTTCAAAACCTGTGTGAAAACTGAGTGAACTTTACCCATAAAGGTGGACCAATATGTTTCAAACTGGTGATAGAAAAGAATCTTGTGGGTGACAATCCAGAGAGATGGGTCAGGAAAGTGATATTTTAAGCTGTATTAGGTAATGGTTGATGTCAAAAGACACAAAGGAAGAACATTTCTTAATGAACTGGTTCTGAAGTCAGGCAATGTTAAAACCCGTCCAGTTTTCTGAGCTTGATATATTTCACTAATTTTCTTTGCAAGACTACAACTTAATCAGTCTGCTTGCAAAATACTGAATCTGCCTTTAATTTTTCCATTGAGAAATGAATCAGATGTGTTTTAGCCAGTCGTGACAGGTATATAATGCTATTTCCAAAATTCAGTATGTATTTTCCTCAGTAGAAGGTGATACAAGATGTTAGAGTGTGTCTCTAGGAACGTGTGCTTGCACCTGAATTCCTCAAATAATGTTCTAGAAAAATAATTAAATCAACTGTGGTACATTTTTGCAGCAGCTAATGACTGCCATATGTATCATGAATGTCAATAGCAAATTTGGAGACGTGTACACATAGAACATCTATAATGGAAAAAGAATGGGAAAAGATGACTTAAGTCAACTTCTGGGCCAGAGGAGAGCAAACAAATAAGTTGATTCTTCTGCACTAATTTATATTTTATTTCTTTCTTGTTATTTTGCATGAAGATATCAAAGCTCTTGGCATGTGGAAAATAAGGTGAATGTACAGAATTTTTTCTTCCATAAAAATGTGTCAAATGCCATGTGGTCGCATCTCAGTCTTTCCTCTTGTAAATCCAACAACTTTCACAACACCCTTAGAAGAGCAGCTCACACAAAGACTTTTATGTATATAGTAAGTGGTTGTACCCAGAATGCCTCTTCAAATACTGTTAAGGGTATTATCCAACTTGGGAAGGGCTTGTTTCACTGATGGAAAGGGCATATTTGTACACCTCTTCTGTCTGCTCTATACTAGACACTGTGCATACAGGAAAAGGGGCAGAAGATGAATAAGTGCTGGAGAAAATCTCATTTTATATTTACTTTTTATATTTAAGAAATAAGCCTGTGCTAGCTACAGCAGAATGCTTTATCTGGTGTGGTTTTGGGCTCCTGCTACAGGGAATAGAGGCCCAGTTTTAGACCTGTTGTCCTGCAGATGTGTTTTTTGCTAGGAACCCAGATGTGGGGTGGTAGAGAAAGAGTGCAGAGGCCTTTGGGTGGTCATCCTTCTCTGATCACCAGCACAGGTATTGGTGACACTGCCAAAGCAAATGTGATCATACCAAAAGTGGCTACAGAGCTCTTGGGACTGCAGAGATGGGGTGGGAGCTGAGGTGAGATGCTTCTTCCTCCCGCTAGCTGCATGCCAAACCCACAGAGCCACAGGCTTCTGAGCAGGGATGATCTGTGGCAGACCCTTCCAACATAAATCGTTTTAAAGTTCTACACCTGGCACCAAGAAGGATTTGCCTTCTGGACAGATCGTGCCTTACCCCTCATCCAAGCATATCAAGAGTGTGTAATGCAGAAATGAACTCCCTACCTGATTTCTCAATGATTTATGTAGTAAAGGGACTTACATCTTGTATTTATCATAAAGAAATTGATTATTAAAAATCATGAGGGAAGTATAGAGGCATTGATAGGAGATGAAGTATACATTAGCCATTTGGTGGAGACTTTCTCTTCAGCTATTCTCCATCTTTGCTTTCAGGCCTGATACTTCCTTGCCTTGCTATCAGCAAATAAATGCTCCTGCATCTACATTCCTTTGACATGATCACTTTTATCAGCTGCTGATGTAAAGAAGGATCATCTTCACCTTAAAATAATAGAAAAAACTATAAGATAAATGAATGGAATAAACATTAACATTAGTTAAAAATGAGTCATTACCATGCTTAATTTTTATTAACAGCCTTGGGGTTTTATTTTATTTTCAGTGGAAGGTATACCTCGTATATTTGAGCAGGTCAGAAAATTCTATCCTCTGTCAATATGAAACATCATATTTTTGCATACTGAAAGTTTTGATGGAAAATTGCATTAACCAGAGACAAATCAGCTATGTATCCTTTTCAGAAAAGATCACATTTTCCACGTACTACTATAGTTTATATCCAAGGGTGCATTCCAGTTAACCAGAAAATAAATTAGGGTCCATGAGACTGGGATGAACTAAAAATAACATCCCTCTTAAACAATGGCCATGTCAAAGCTAATAAAATGAACTTTTTATTTTTCTAAAGAAATATGCCAGTATTATTTATGCCCTTCAAACATATGTTGAGGTTTTGTGTCATGGAGGAACAGAAAATTTAATTAGAGGTCTGTGCAAGATCAGATAAGAAGATATACAGAAACACATAAACAAGACAGACATTCAGTCACATGAGAACCATATTTAGAGTTATATTGCTTATAGAATGTTGGAAGGAAAACCATGAAAGTTTTTGAAAGATTAGGAAAGCAAAACTGCGGTTAGCTGTAACTCCAGTCAGCCATAGCGCCCATGACCTGAGTGGACCTTTGTCATGGTTTAACCCCAGCCAGCAACTAAGCCATTCACTCCCCCCCACAGCAGAACAGGGGAGAAAAACAGAAGGGTAAAAGCTGGATAACTCATGGATTGAGATTAAGACAGATAATAAGCAAAGCAAAAGCTGTACACACAAGCAAAGCAAAACAAGGAGTTAATTCACCACTTGCAATGGGCACACAGGTTTCAGCTATCTCTAGGAGAGCAGGGCCCCATCACATGTAGTAGGCATGTGGGAAGAAAAATTCCATCACTCCAAATGTTCCCTTCTTCTTCCCCCGGCTTTATACACTGAGCATGATGCCATAAGATATGGGATATCTTTGGTCAGTTGGGATCAGCTGTCAAAGCTGTGTCTCATCCCAACTTCTGGTGCACTCCAGCCCACTTACTGATGGGGTGGAGTGAGAGGCAGAAAGGGCCTTGACAAGGTGTAAGCCCTGGTGGATGATAATTAAAACACCCTCATGTTATCAACACTGTTTTCAGAACAAATCCAAAGCACAACTCTATCCCAGCTACTGTGAAGGATATTAGCTCTATCCCAGACAAAACCAACAAAACCTTCAAAGCATGAATCTGAGATGGCTGAAATAACCACATTTTTTTATGCTTGGCCAAAAATATAGCACTTAGTGGGATGGCACTTCAAGTATATCCATGGCATCAAAGCACAGACAGCTAAATTAGCAAACTTTATAAGGAACTTTAAATCCCACCATAGATAGTAAAGCATTTTCTCATAGTAATTTTACTTCAATACTTATAAAAGTCACCTGTTTTACAGAATTCTTTTGGGCTCTCTTTGATAGACAGCTTTTCCTACTCCAAAGTGTATTGCTGCATCAGATTGAAAAGCTCATGGGGAGAAAGTGGAAAAGACGATTTCTAGATACTGCCACATCCTGTCATTCAAATATGGGTAAGGGATAGAAGAGGACTAATAAATCTTTCAAATCTTTTCCATTTTGTTTTCAGATGTAATTTCCCCATGGAACTGACCATAACACAGAAGATTACTATTTGTTATTTTATGCCTTTAGGTACAAAATAAAAGTGGTTGTCATAGCCAGGCACTAGCAACAAGTTATGGGCTCTTTCACTCTAAGACTGAAAACAGCTGGTGTACGAAACAAAATGGGGCATTTCTGGAATTAAGAAACAAAAAGTGTGATTCTTTCACATTCAGTTTGAATAAGTTTTTTATTTAATGTGTTTTGCATGCATAAAAATGGAATTCAGAGAAGGCTGAACTTTTGTACTATATCACCAATAACTATAGACAAATATTACTCATCTGTCTCTTTGTACAGAAGAAAATTACCTGATATCCTCAGCACTGTAATTCTACTTGATGATTTATGCACAAAGAAAATGCATAATCCCAGTTGTTTCATAGCAACTCGCCATCAATATCCTAAGATTAACTGAAGGTGTGCCGAGTTTTACTTTCAAAAGGGTCTGGATGAGATGTTTAATTAATCATAATATCAAAGACTGCCAATTAATTGCACTTGAAAAGAAATATCATTTCTGTAGAAGTGACTAAGAAGCAGGTCCAGCCCTAACAAAGATTATTTCAAAGGGTTTATTTCAGTGAGCTATTTTTCCATCTATTTTTCCAGTAGAGTAATTATGCAAAATAAAATCGCCCATTGTAGTCTATATAAAAATCTCAAATTTTTTTATTAATTCCAGACAAGAAGTTCTTTGAAGCCTGCTTTAAAGCTGGAAAATATTGGAATAATCCCCACACAATTTGCACTCCATGGATAGGTTGCTAATCAGAGATTTTAAAGCAAATTCCCTTCGATTAACATAACACTTCCTTAGGTGGTTGTCCCCTTGAGCCAGCCATTGTCAAACCCTCTTCCAGCATCCACATGGAAAAGGATTTATTATTCAGCTGAGTTTTAGGCACACTTTTTAAAAAATTATTTTATGGTCCTAGTGCAATTATAGTTTTTATCATTGTTGTTTTTCTTTTTTCCCCTTTCTTAGCCAAATCTACAACCATAAAGCAGGGGTAACTGTCTTCTGATGTATAAAACTTGTATGTCAGACTTACAGTACCTTAAGGGGGCCTGAGAAAGAGCTGGAGAGGGTCTTTTGACAAGAGAATGTAGTGATAGGAAAAGGGGTAACGGTTTTAAACAGAAAGAGAATCTATTTAGGTTAGATATAAGTAAGGGATTTTTAACTATGAGGGTAGCAAAACACTGGAAGAGGTTGCCCAGAGCAATTGTAGATGGCCCATCCCTGGAAATAGGCAAGGTCAGCACGGATTGGAGCTCTGAGCAACCTTTGATGTTGATTATTGCAGTTGAAGATGTCTCTGTTCAATGCAGTGATCTTGGAGGGGATGACCTTTGATGGTCCCTTCCACTCAAACTATTCTATGATCCCTTCTGCTCCTCCAGAGCATTTTTCTTCCCTTTTCCAGTCAGGTTCTTCACAAGATTGTCTAATCAAGAATAGAAAAATCTCAGCTGCTTTTCCTCAACCTGTGCTAAAGCCCTGTTTGTGGTACAGTGTTGTGTAATCCCTCTCTTTTACAATGCTGGACCAGTGGAAGTGTGATTATGATGGAAAACATTAACAATCCTCACTGAGTGAAGGCCAAGTGATCACAGGCAAGTACAGCTAGGTTTTCATCAGGAATTAAATTTAATCTTTAATGTACATGTTGTTCAGTCTACTACATCTACATACAAATACTCACATATTTTTGGCAATAAGAAAGGCTGTTTCCAGGCTCTCCATTCACTGCAGGGGAAATGTAAATAAAGTTTATGGCAAAATCCTATTGAACTGCCAAAAATCAAGAGTAGCTTGTTTTTAAAACCTTTCCTAAGTGGTAAAAAAGACCCACTTGTATTGCTTTTCCATGGGCATAGCTACTCACTCAAATTATTCCACTGTGTTCAATCACAATGCATTTCCATAGCAGCATACTGAGCCACTGAATGATTCATTTCCATTCCTACCTCACCATGCTGTTTTCACACTCCTTTCTTTTTTCCCTGTTGCATAGAAGTGATAGAGAAAAGTTAAAGCATGTGGCAAGGTGAGGAAGTGCCTGAAGCAGAAGTGAGCATGTACTGAATTACATGGTGGTGAAGTCAATCAGCAAAACTTACTGAAATCAGTGAGATTATTTCCACACATTTCCATTGGCACTGGGCAAATCCTTTGACAGCTGTCTGGGCCAGTCTGGCCGGAGATATGCATCAAGGATTTAACAATGCTAATAAATGGTATTTTCAACTACAATATGTTCTTCCCAAAATAAAATGTTTCAGCTCAAGTTTTCCGCCTAACCAGAATACATTTCTACATATCCAAAATACATTTCTACAGCTGTAAGAACATGTGAGCAAATTCATTACATATGATCAATGCAATTTTTCAGACATGTTCAAATTGTTGAGATCTCAAACTTATTTCAGACCATCTTTCTGTTAGCTTAAACTGGAAGTAAATATGGAAATAAAGAGCAGCAGTCTGTTGAATATGGACTTTATTTCAAAGTATATAAGTACTCTGGCATTTGGCATTACCTCAACATGGCTTTGGGCAAGCAGCCACTCTGCAAACTTAAAGACATTTTGTGAATTTAAGCTATAATTTTGGAAAGAGCTTGCTGCTTATCCATTGAGAAAGTGAAATACTGTTTTTTTCCAATGTGCTGTTCATTTACTGGAAAACTCTGCTCTCTCTCATAAAGCCAGAAATGCTCTGTATTCTTATTTCCCAAAAGCAGAATGGTACACTGAAAAGCAAAATAGGTTACATCTGTGATTCACAGATGGGAGAAAAGAAAACATTGCCTGTAGTATCCAACACAAATATCTGCCATGAACACCCCACAAAGGGCTTAACTGGAGAATAACATGAACATTCCAGTGCAATACTTTGACTTTTGGTATTCCACAGTCCATGTGAAAAGGACACCACTTTATTGCAGTGCATCTCAGGTTTTCAGAGGACTGACCTAACAATCAGCCTGAAAAACCAGCCTCAGAGTTGTATTTTTCCAAGAATTCAAGATTATGTAAGTTTGGTGTTTAACCATTTGTGTTTGCAAATTACTCTAAGTTACAGAAAGACTTAGACTTTGTTTGCAGAGGGTTTAAAAACATGATTTTAAAAAATTTTTAAAAATTATTATAACTAAGCAAGGAATGACTTCTACTCCACTGTTTTCCAGATGGTAAAATACAGATGACAGTACCATCATTTTCTCAACTTTCAAGTATCAGTTTAAAAACTAGGCTAAAGGGTTAAAAACTAGGCAAGAGGGTTTTCATTCCTTTTCAAACAACTGATTTTATAATAGTTCATTATATATTTTTGATAGCCTTGTATTCCTATTTTTGCCATCATGTAACTGGTATAGCTTCCCTTCAAAGAGGTTAAGAAATCCTAATAGCCCTATGGATTACTGTTGGAGTTGGAAGTTCAGAAAACTTTGACCAGCATGAATTGACTTGTCCTCAATGTACAGAGTCCATTGCTTTTAGGCCTGTACATTTCAGTTGTTTTATCAAAGGAAATGAACCCCATAATTTTTCTCTTTGGTGATCAGGAAAGACATACTAGCTAAAAATTATAGCGTAAGTTCCTTTCCCCTCTAGTCTAATGAGATCATTTAATTTTTTGGTTTTGACTTTGATAGAAATTAAGAATTTTGCTGTTGCTGCTGTTTTCTTGTTTTCTAACATACACTTAGACACACTTCTACCACACTGCCACTGTGGGTGATCTGACTAAAATCTTTTAGTAAATTAATGAGTAGTTTTAGTTAGCACTGCAGGCATCCTCTGTGTCTCTGCTGGAAGTAACTCACAAGGCATTCATCTTCTCATGTAAGATGGACAATCCTGATCTATATCCCTTGACTGGTGAGGAAGCTAAGAGAACAATAACATCAGTTATTCATAAACCCACGGTTAGAAACACTTCTATGATGACTAAAGCACCTCATAATTCATAATATTTGTTGAAACAAAACAAAACAAAACTTTTTCTCCTAAACAGAAACAAGGTTTGAAAAAAAATCATATTTAGACTTTGAAAATTAAGAAAATTACATATATATATCGTAAAATGATAATTGAACACTAATATTTTTACAGTATTTTCCCAAAATATGATCTCTTTGAATACTGTGCTTCAAAAGTTTTTTGGTAGAAGAATTGGGGTGGTATTTTTAAATCAATGCAAGCTCACCAGAAGCATATTTTCTCAAAGTGTTGCTTCAAATCTCTAAAAAAGAGTAATGAGTTGGTTATAAGAATGTTTCTTATTAATATTGTTCGTGAATGCATAGAAGTTTTAACAGTTAATAAGCAGAATGAAAAAACAATTTTATTTATATTTGATTTGCTTATTTCTCCAGGCTATAACATAAGCAGAAATAGAGGAGTAAATTAAATTACGAATGTTTGCCTGCTTTGGGGTAATGGCCTCTCTTGGTGCTTTGGTTTACAGGAAGCATTTTTGTGAGGGGTGGGGGATAATTTCCAGGATATTTTTACTATATTACTTTACAAACTACAGTGCTTCTTCAAGCTTTTCATTCCTAAGGATCATTTCACACATTCTGCAAAAATGAGAATATAAATATTATTCTGAAACACTTCTGAAAATTAACAGGAATGGTTTCTTTGAGTTCTGTCTCCTTTATATATTATTCCTTCCAACACCATATTGAGGTGGTTAAATTTTGTGTTGTGAGACATACGGCTTCGATATCCTAGGTGAAATGCAATTAAAGTTAAGTAGGAAAGTAAACATTTGCAGTCTTGATGCTTTAAGCAACTTTATAAAAATGAATTTAGAAGATGATTCATTGATTTCTTACCTCTTTCTTTTTCTTTCAGTCTCAAGAGAACCATCCACATGGGGACTCCTCTGAAACTGATATAACTTTATGAAATATTTATTTCTTCCCCAAAACACCTTATTATACTAAAACTAAAGAGCATTGAAGATGACCCATCTGAATTCAGCCTTGCTCTCTTCATCAAATTATCAGCCAGATTTTCTGCACCTATTCATGTATATTCTTACCATTTCAGATAGTGAAATATATCTATTACTTGGCGTTTTAATCCAAGGTCTTTGACTGCTGTCTGTAGGTATCTGGGGCACATAACCTGTAAATGTGGTTCTCAGCATAAAAATAGATAAAGGTTTGCCTGAAAATTAGGTGGTAATGCAATTCTTCCTTCATTTTAGATTCCAATAAAAAACATAAATTCTAATGGCTCTAAAAATAAATAGGAAAAGTAACACCAAGGGCAAACTACAGTAACTATTGGGAAACAAAAGAAAATAACACCTCAACTTTCAACCTATGAAATGCTTTTTCTTCAGTAGTTGAACAGGAGGGCTACCCTACATTAGTATTGTTATTTGTTCTTTCCATGATTTTAAAAGCCTGGATCTTATTAGAACAACCTGTTGAAAATTAGCAAATATTTATGTTGGTGATTTCTCAAATTAAATGGTTATTTTATCCGTACTTTATTTTTTAAACAATTTGCTGCCCTGCAAAACTGCTTTTTAAGTGTCATTGAATTACTTAGGGATTTATCAAAGAATGTTTCTAATTTTGCTGGTGGAAGTAGAGTAGATTTAAATTTTGTGCTTTGCAAAGAATTTCTATTTTAACATGCAAATCCCCAAGAAGGAAAATGTATGATCCAGTCAGTCTACAGACAAAATATTTTTATGACAGTTCATACCTGTTTCAAATGTCCCTAACATTCAACGATTCTGTGTGTTACAACAGAAACTCCATCCCTCTGACAAGAAATTTCACAGAGCCAAGGACAGCCCTTCAGCTTGTGCATCAAATGAGCATTTCAACAGGTTCAAATAAGGCAAACTATAACCTCTGCCATGAAGTAAAGAAAATGGAAGGAAAATCCACCCCAATTCCAAAGGTGTATGAAGTACACCTAGAAATTCTTACAAACAATAGTTTTCTTGCTGAAAGTTGAATCCAGAAGCTTGGCTATTTTACATGGAGTAATCATAGGAATCTATGTCCCAGCCTCTTTTATGACACAGAAATAAGACAGTCGCATTTACACCCACATTTCTTAAAAGTCCTCCTGAAATCACACTAAAGACATGAATTACACCAGGAACATGTGACAAAATGGAGGTCATTAATTTAGTTCTGCTTCCATCATCATCCACATTGCATATCTATCTGTTCCATTCAAAAGCCATTTCTAAATATAAGAAGGACAAGAAGGTAGGAGTTAGCACGGGTCAATAAAGTCCATTTAAACAAAAGAATAAAGGTTTCAGCGTGAGGATGGCCAGACACTGGAGTAGCTTGCCCACAGACGTTGTGGAATCTCAGAGACTCGATCTCCAAAGGTGCCTTCCAGCCTCAAACATTCCATTACTTTGTCATTATGTAAGATTTAAGTTGTTGCAGATGGCAATGTTCTGCTGATCAATCCCATCTTTACAGGAATGAACTACCCCTGCTGCCTGTTTCAGACAGTCACCAAAGGATTTATCCCACAGGCACCAACAACTTGGAGATACATGGGTAAACTACAAAAACCTGACTCACTGCAGGGGATATGGTTAGCTATGGCTAGCTTTGACTCAAGGAGCTAGTCTGTAGATTAAATTGCAGACTACTGCTTTCTCTGGGACAAAAACAAACCCAAAACTCTTGTATCAAATTCATCTTTTTCTGAATCTGGAACTTTATTTTTATAATTAAATTATCAAGTTAAAAACAAAACTCAGCAGTCTCTGATTTTAAAGAAAATGTCAAACTGCACAGTTAGAGACTTTACCAATGCATTTGTTTCCCTTATGGCATTGTTCTGTGACATCTATTTGTACGCTGTCACGAAAATTTTTGCATTATTCAGGAATTTTGATATTCTTACAATTATGGGCTGTGTACTGGCAGATATAATTAGAGGTGCATACTTTGGAAGTGGGAGGGGAACAAATTATAAAAACGTAAAACTTTACCACATATTTCACAGCAACTGAAAACTATAATTATGGGTTCTGTGATACGGACAAGCTGGTATACAACATAACAAAGGCATCTCAGGCTATGATTAGAATGGTAAAAAACCCCCAGTATTACTGCAGTTAAGGTTGGCTTATTTATTTTTCAAACATGCATTTGCATGATGTAAATTTTATTAGTACCTACAGTAGCAAAAGTTATGATATGGGAAGAAAAGTGTGATAATAAGGAGCTATTATCAAAATTTTAGTCATGGCCTACCATGTTTTCAGGAGCAATGAAATGCAGGACGTTTTAATTACTCTTTCTTAACACACTCAGTTTTCATCCTTGCATTAAATTATGTTCGGAATTGTCTTTGAATTTGACTTGAGTGATTTTTCTGTCATTATAGGAGGGTTTTTCTTCATCTCTCCTTGCATGTACAAATCCAAGTGATATATATAAGCTGTGGTTTGTTTGGTTTTTCACATTCCATAGAAAAAGAAATCCACAATGAGGAAAATTGCTAAAAAACTGTTCACATGTCATTGCAAGAGAAAAAAGGGGCAAAAGTTATCATTCATAATAATAAAAATAAAAATAAAAATAATCAACAGGCTTCCAAAGATTGATTTTTCTTGCAAGATTCTGTTTTGTAACCACGTGGTTACATCTTTCCTATCTATATTGATAGATTTTATCAGAACTCGGTGAAAGTATAATTTTGATCTCTGTTATTTAACTCATCTTCCTATGGAATTTTTAAAAGACTTGCAAAACAGCACCACTTTTCCACATTTTTTGATAGTGGTTGGTTTACATGAGACTTCATGGCTTTTTACAAAGCATCTTTTTATCACAATGTCTCTCAGGTAGCAGCCAGTATTTTGTGGTCCACTCCTTGACACAGTATGGGACCAGGTGGTTGACATACTAAATAGCAGGCAGATTCTTCCATACTACAGGATTATTACTGAGGACTGGAGTTCTTCAAACTATTTTCCTTTTCTGTCAACATTTTCAGGCTTGCCTTGAGTTTAAACACTTTCAAGCCCTTACCTCATTGAGGCAGTGAGGGGATTGAATAGCAACCCTCCTTTAGCAAACAGACAGAAAATACACTTACAACAAACAAGTTTCTGCAGCAGAAGTATCACTGGAAGGGACTTAATTAACTCAGGATTAAAACAATCCTCTCAATCACCATTTAACACGTGTTAGGCTTAACATAATGCTCGAGGTAAAAGAGCAATGGAGCAATATGAGAAGCTGATTCATGAGCAGATGGCTTAGGGCTGGACCTCCAATTCCAGCACTACCTTCAGACAAAGGAATTTTCTTCTGGCAGAGCAACAGGTCTCATCAGCACACAGACAGCACAGGCAAGCACTGAGAGGAAACAGCCCTGAAACACATGACCTCTCAAAGCACTGAACCCATAGGGTCACAGACAATTGATTTTTTGCTATTTTTTCACAGAGTTGTGTCTTCCCCATGGAACAGCTAGTATAGGAGTTACAAATCACGGCATTAAGCTTAATCCAAATAATTTGTTCTAGCTAGACTTGGGAAGTGGCATATCATTTCATCATCCTTACTAAATTCCTTCAGAAACATGAAAAACAAAACCGAGTACAAGGTTTAGTACTTGCTAACTGGTATTATCACAATGGAATAACTGACTGACCGAAAATAGATTTTCAAGGATTGTAGAAAATATCTGGTTTGGCTCTATTTTTCAAGTAAGTTTATGAACTATGTTTTTCTCAGACATGCAGTTGTTTCAGTTACATTTTAAATAGAATATAATAGAAGATCAACATCGCTTTGGGAGCAAACTTGTGCCAAAATAGATCGAGAGTGTGTACTCTGAACAGCAAAGAGAGAAATGTAAAATCTTTGAAATGGCTTCAGTACAACAATCCAGCCAAGCACAAGACAACAGCAAGACAACAACAATTCCAAAGAAAGGCATGTGTTCATGATGGGACAGTGTGGCTGAAAGACGTTCTGTCAGCCTTTGAGTCAAGCGGTGAGGCAGGCTTGTGTTACCTCTCACATGCTAGCACAGAATAAGATCATGCTAGCACAGAATAAGATCAAAGATCTCTTTGCTCTTCTTCCCATAAACCTACCCCTCAATGTGTGCAGGTCTTTTGTAGAAAAATTATCCTGGGGATATCACAGAGACCAAAAAAGTAGACATTTTGCTTTCAAGGAGATAAAAGAACAGTGACTTGTTTCTTACCTTTCTGTGGACTGTCATGTCACCTTGATCTGCCATCTCTTTTTCAGGGTCCGATAAAAAGTGTTTCCAAGTGTTTGACTTTGTAAGACAAACAGAGGTGTGACTTTCTTCTATAGACCCAGAATTTCCTTAAACCTAGGGTCCTCAAACCCTGAAAAAAATAATAGAAATTGCACAGAAGACAGATTAAAACATTTTCTCACGATTTCAGTAACTTACACACTAAAGTAAAAATAAAAGTTAACGATGTAAGAAAAAGTCCGCGACACCAACAAATAACTTGCTACCACACATAACCTCAGAGTCACATCTAGGCAGGCACCTGTGCACTGTCTTTAACCATGAGCACACAAGGAGGTTATGAAGATAAAAGCTCCCAAAGGGAAAATAGGTGTCAGAAACATCACTTCCTGAAACTACCATTTCACTATGTGCAAACATAGAAATGTTACTTCTGGCTACACTCTCAAGGATGGGGTTGGGGTCTTTTTCTTCTGGAGCAAGTTACTGTGGAGTAATGCTGAGTTCCGTATAGCCAGTTTTTGCTTTGTACATGGACACTCCATCCTGTGTTCAAGGCTTTAGAAATACTATACTAATAAAAGATATTGTCTTTCCTCTCTAGAGCAGAATTCAATTTGATTTATTTAGCAAAATTAAGATGTCTTGCCCAGCCTCATTTTTCAGGCTTTCTCAGCATTCAGTGGTCAGTAATCACCTCCTCTCATCTGTCTGAAATAGTTTGCCCTGGAGGAAGTATGTCCTACATTCACCAACACACAAAACAATAAGTTTAGAGTAGCCTTTTTTAACAGTTTGAAAAATGAAGGTAAATCAGACAAATTACCTGGAGTGATTCTCTGAACACAGATAGCTGTAGTAACAGAGGATGTAAACAGATCTTTCTCATTTAATTTTATCAGTCTAGTCTGCACTGTCATAAATGATGAATAGTAAAGGCAAAAGCCTATAACTGTTAGTTACTCCCAAAAAGACTGAAAAGATTAGCTAAGCCATAAACCCTCAGACATATCAGCATGAGTATAACTTTACAATAAATTTGAAACTTTTAGAAAAGCTCGTGGCAAAGCCTCTCTTGTTTCCATTCATTACTTACATGTTTCCATGAAAGACTGTCTTGATTGTGAAAACATCGGTTATGTTAATAAATAGGTGTAGTGAGGAAAAATCACAGCCTAATCTGATTCCCATCAAAAATTCTCTCTTTAAAAATGAATCATCAGCTTTTCTGTTTCCTGGTTAGATTAATGCTTAAACTGGTGAAGTGATATTCATTCATAACAGGTTTTATAAATATTTGATTTAGAAAAACATCAAAGTACACCTACAAAATAAATCAAAAGACATGTACCATGGAAGCCAAGCTTCGATTTTCTTGCAAATATGTGCATATGCTAATAACCATAATCAATCACATACATCAAGGTGTACCTAAATAATGCATATTTTCCACATTGCATAGTTTCAGTGAAGGGCTTTTCACATGAAATATAAAGCACAAGGACTAGGACCAAGCTCAATCTTTACATGTCCATGAGATCACCACTGGGGTGATCTCCATGGGAAGGGGGATATTCAGATTTTCTAGTTATCTGGTGTTTCCATTCTAGAGCTCGATCCTGGTTCTAATTACATGAGGACAAGTGAGGAACACTTGCACTAAAGTAAGAAAATACCTTGGTTTTTTTCTGGTTAGGAAGGAATGTTTTCAGTTTGATTGCATAGTTTCATTCTCTATCACAAAACAACTAAAACCCTTAAAATGTACTGATTACATATGTAGAACGCAACCCAAAATCAGGCAGGATCTCAGTGATCAGGGCAGTCACCAGATATTTGAGAAGACTAATTCAAAGCTATAACATCTCTAAATAATTCCTCTAATCCAAGCAATATTAATGATGTAAGTAATATAGAGTAACTCCAAAAGGAAAGCGCCCTCCTTTAGAATATGCAGTTCATTATTTAAAACTGAGGAGGTATTTAACATGAGAATATTCACTTTACCACTAGCATGCTTTCTTTCTCCATGAGGTCTCTATATTTTAGCTTAGAAAGTTTCCATCTTTCTTTCATGGAAACCTACCCACTGATAACTCAAACCTTATAGTACAAATGAAACTAATCAGATAAGTTAATCAGAAGATTAACTTTGCTGTAGATGATGAATAAGAATAAGAATAAGAATAATATCATGATCATCATTATTGTCATCATCCACCCAACGGCGGTGACATCCTTGCCCATGCAGCAGTTGAGCTCAGGTTCAAGTAAGCAGGGAGGGGTTGCACCACTACAATCCACTCTGTGACTGAAATCAGCTTCTCTTGGCCCTTACTGGTGCCATTCACATAGAGTGTGTGGAGCTGACACGGCAGCAGCCAAAGTGAGGATGTGTCCTTACTGAAATTTAGAAAATACTGCAAATATACAACAAAATATGGTTTCTGCCAGCAGGCTCTGGGAGCCAGGCCAGTAGCCAGGGGAGTATCAACCAGTACGGAAGGCATGGCCTCCAAGATCATGTTTCCCTCCTGAGGGTAGGACTAGATGATTTCCTAGGATTTCCAGACACACCAAAGCAGTATTCAACCTCCTGAAGGAAGCAGAATAGGACCCCTTCTCACAATACATTTGAAGATGGTATATCCATTCTCAATATGTTTTATGTTTGAATTTAAGGATAAAATGGAAGAGGAAAGCATTTAACTCTCATGTAGCTTATTCAAGCAGTGGAAAATTTCTTTTTTCCCACAATTTTACACCTCTATAAAGCACAGTCCAAGTGTATCCCCAGAAATATTTACAAATATGTAGCCAGGTATTTATGAAACTAGGAAATTTCCCAGGTGAGCCACTGAATTTGTGTTCTTAGATAACCCAACTGGAGAGGTGTAAATGTTATCCTTGATAACATTGCTTCAGCATTGTTATGCAAGAGACCAACTTATGAGTCAGATTTTGCTTTCCTAGTAAAAACTGTCTTTCTGAAAACACAGATAATGTATCATTTCAGGTTTGGAAAACATGACATTGATCAAGCCAAGTCTGAGGGGTTTTTTATCCCAACAGACCCATAATCTAATAAGCCTCTTCTTTTTTTCACTTTCCTGAGAACAGTAACACTGAAGACATAAACCCACCCCTTTCCAAAGCAAGCTAAGACATGAATATGTTTCCTTCAAACTGCTTTTGTCTAAGTGTCAGTATTGCAACTCTATTTTTAATTATCAAAAGTTTGCCCTTCACTGGGCAAACAAGAGGGTGTTTGTGTCAGATATATTTCATTGCGGGATTTTTTTTATGATTTAATACTTCATAAAATCCCAACTTGCAGATGGCGGTGAGAATGGGAAATCAGTAGGAGGGTGTGTGTTTCTTCATGTTGGAATAAAGTTATGGTTTCTTTTTCCTAACATTTTTCTTTTGCATTGTCACTCAGACTAGGAGCTCACAGTTCCAAAATCATCTTATGACCTCTTGGAAAATGCAGAGGGATAAAAGATATTATTAAATTGTGAATCTTCCGTCTTTCTCCTCCAAGAAGAGCAACAAGAGGTACAAAACAATCCTGATCTTCCCTTAGAGATGTCTGCATATGCTGACCATATGGTGACTTGTAGATGTGGCAGAATTGAAGCATTTAGCCCAGTCTAACAGGCACATGCAAGTGGACAAAAAAAATCTCATCTTGCCAAGCTGGCAGTTACTGGCAGCCTAGCACACTCTGTGTTTCCAGACCTCTACAGGGACATAAAACCTAACTTAGAGATGCTGTAAGTAAAGGTGTCTCTCCCCTGTGTCTCTTAAAGAGGAACCAACCTACAGAAAGACACAAGACAGTCAGCAAAAAGAGTGGAATAAGAAGTTCAATATCTACTTTTGCAGTCTGTGCATAGGAATACAATAAAAAAGTGGTCTTGAGACTTTTCTGTAGTGTGATTCTTGAAAGCTGTCTAGAGAGCCCAGTGCTGTCAGGCTGGATATGCCTTTTTTCACTCTACTTGTTCATAGCTATGAAGTCCATTTTTTTCAGTCTTTGATGTAGTGAGAATGAAGATATGAATTAGAAATCCCTTATGGACCTTCCTTGAAACTGACATAAATTTTGGAAAGCTACCTATGCTACAACATTAGATAAAGAAGAACATAGAAGATTAGGTTAAATGGGCAGGTGAAACTTTTTATTTAAATATTCATCAAATAGAGAAATATCCATCTGAAACATCTCACCTTGTTCATCCATGCAGGTCTCTTGGTATCTTTGCCCAGCTTACAGGTTTTGAAGCCTGGCTGGAAAAGTTGTGGATGTCCCATCCCTGTAATAGTCCAATTTCAGTGGAGGTTTGAACAACCTGATCTAGTGAAACTGTCCCTGCCCAAGCTAGAGGGCTTGGACTAAGTATTCTTTAAAATTTCCTTTCAAATTACTGAAACTTTTGATGATTCTATATTTCTGTGGTTTGTTATAGTCTACCTAGTGTTTAGTTCAGCCTCGAGACAGAAATCTGAGCTAGTCTGAGAAGAAGTAATTCTCTCTATATTGTCCTTTTCAATTTCAGAACAAGAGGTATAGAGATTTATCTGGTTGCTTGTGAGACCTTCTGTCACTGCCACTACACTGTTTGGCTGAAAAGTCATGTGAACTATGAATTTAAAATCTATCTATTCCTGACCTGCTTTTCCAATTCTGAAACACATATATAGTTTTTTAGCACATATTCATTCATAGGAATTGAGCCAAAGCATACCTTCAAACAGTAGAAGTTCCTAAGGAATACAGGCAGAAAATATGAAAGAATGTATTAAGTCAGAGATCTAATCTTGTGTTGGATCTAACTAGAGACCGATGAAAGTGAGTGAGAAAAAGATTTTAATTTTATTTTCACTGTAAAATATGGAGTGACTGCTTTCTTTTGTTGTGATATATTGTTCCATAACATTATATTTCCTTCATTTAGATTTTTTTTTCTTTTAACTTTTTTGGTCTTCTCATGCAGTATAAAATACATGGCTGGATTTACCACCACCAATACTGTAGCTTTTTAACAACCCTGTGAATACCTCTTAGCAAACTTTCCTTGTTTGTCCTGTAATCTGCTGCTTCATTAAATCCTTTTTCTAGTTTTAACAGACTCAGAATTTCAGTGCTAATCCAATTACTAGATTAGAATAATTAACTAGAGATTATCTCAATATTAGTTTCACTTAACTCTAGTTATCTTAAAGTAAGCATGCGGACCAGCTAATAATTTAGGATCACTCTGTAAGCAACTGAGATAAATTTTCTGGTATATGATTTGTGTCACTCTGAAGAAAGTGACAACAAAAAAATATTTGTTTTTCTTTTCATATGTAAAGAAAAACATCCTGGATCTACATTTTTTCTAGTGACTAATGTAAGAGTATAAATATTTACCTTAGATTGGAATTTAACATTTAGAGTAGATTTTAGAATACACTGAATAAGGTTATCTCTACATTGACTAGAAATAGAAGAAAATGCTTTTCCTTAATTGCACAGTAAAAAAACCCCAGCATCTGAAATACCTTGTCTTGGCCACTTCCTGGAGCAAGTTAGAAGTGTAGTTGAACAGTTAGTTTGATCAACTTAACAAAGCTTATGTAAGTACAATCAGAAAACTTTTGTAGTATGATTTTTCTGTTTTTTCTTGTAGAATTAAGTAGCTGTTACTTGACATATGTGGAAATACAATGCATAAGGAATCCACATAGATAAAAGCATCCACCACTGGTTGGGTTGAAGCTTGGGTAGCACTTTCTCTTTAGCCATAGTAAGTGAGGAAATGAGACAGAGACATCGACTGCTGCTCAATAGAGTGCAGTTGGTGTTTGCCTTATGAAGAGATTCACCAGACAAAGCACCAGCCAGACAAACTCCACAGCTGGGAGGAAAATCTGCACTTGAGTGTGTGGTTATGTCTGCAAGAACAACACCTGCTTCCTTTCTACTAGTGTTCTCCCTAGTATTGAGGAAAGCCATTAAGTTATTCAGATTTTAGATGATTAAAAAATAAGAGAGTAATAGTTTGTTTCCATGGATGAAATGGGTGATGCCCAACATTCATGGTGTCTCCCAGAAGGCAAACCATTCGGCATAATTAGCATGGAGCAAAATTATTACCCTGTAGTATATTCCTGACCTTAAATACTCAAAAAGAACAGTCTCCTCTGAAATAGAGTGATATTTACCCCTTCTGGAGAATTTTTTAAGCTAATGTGTTAGAAAACAAATTATCTGACAAACACCACATCAGAAAAGAGAATAGAGCCATACTGGGAAATATGCCTTGCCAAGAATAACAAAACCACTATAATTACACATTGACTAAAAATTATTAAATGAATATTAGAATCAAAACTGTCCTTGTTAGATAGAACAAACCAGAAAGCTTCCTCCCAGCTATGGAAGTTTAAATTTTCAGAGTTGCACCACTTCAGTATTCCATCCTTAAATGTAGATCTCAGTACCCCATTAAACCTCTGTTTGAAAAGAAAAATTTTAAAGTAGATGCAAATGAAAGAGATACTGCTGACAAGAACTTTTTACATAGAAAGCATAAGATATTCACACTGAGAAAGCAAAGCTAATCTGAATCTTGAAGGATCACACAGATGATATTTTAAGACTCTGATATTTCCAGGGGTTTTTTAGATACCAGACACTAGGACCCAAAAGGTGTAAAACATTATGAACCAGATAAGCAGTTGGAGTTGTGACCCACAGCCATAAGACGAACATTAGAATTTTGTGCTCTGAGCTTTCTCTTTTCGTACTTGGGCATTCAGCTACATTTCTTGACACCTCCTCACAGAGCTGTAAGCAATCTCTCACCTGCCTCACTTAAGATGAAGTGACCAAGCCCCCACAACTGCTTTGTTTCATCAAAGAAGCCTTTAGAGATATTTCATCTATCAGTAAATAATTTAGGAAGTTTTATGCATGAGTGGGGTTAATTTACTATTTTTTACTTCCTGGAAAATTTCCAGAGCATCTTTCAATCAGGCTAATGTTTAAATTGTTCCCTGTTTATTTTCTCCCCAACCTTAGAAATGCTGTCAAATTTCCCACAGAGGACTTGAAAGATTTAATATAAATACTTGGTTTAGATGTGGCTGGAGCTTCTCAGCTTTTTTTTACCAGGCTCAAAATATTACCGATTCTGGACAATTGCTATTTGTTTGAGTTGTACACAACAATAACAAACTTTAAAACTCTTCCAGTTCTTACAGCAGATTACACAAAAGTTTGTATTATCTTTAGGTTTCTGTGTTTCATAGATTGTAAGCTTATGGTGACACAAGCAGACCCTTCAAACTTCCAGGGAATATCTTTATCACATAACTTTTTTTAAAGTTTCATTGTAATAGAGGGATTAGAAAGATTGGTTGTTGGAAAGCAGCTTATACACCTACAGTAATTGTTACACTTAGACCAACAAAATCAATTCTTATTTCTGCCTCTCTACAAGCACAGTGAGTGCATAGGAATTCCAAGAAATTCAATAAAGCAATTGTGAAAATTTATAAAGAAACCAAAAATTTCTTTCTCTTTTTAACAAGCAAAAGACTTCTTTTAAGCCTATATGTTTATAGACTATCTAAATTTACAGGAGAAGAGAAAAAGAAAAGGAAAAGGAAGAAGGAAAAGGAAAAAGAAAAAGAAAAAAATTTTAAAGGCAAAAAAAAGAAATGAAAGAAATAGTTAAATGGAAATAGATTGATTACTAAGAATAAGAAGATTTATATCTACTTGTAGAGTTAAATTTAAACAAGTGGCACTTGCACAAATGATGGAAACAAATACCTAATAAGTAGAAATGAGCAGAAGAAAGGACAGTTGTTCTACAAGGTAAACAATCAGTAAATGTCCCAGTGTGTCATAGCATAGCTATAAGCTAGCTAAAACAAGCTATTTTATAAGTTGTTTGTTTTATTCTTTTTGCCACTGGAGGCAATTTGCAATAATTTGGCACAGAACAGAAAAGCAGATTTTTTGTTGCCATGTTCCAGAAAAACTCAAACTCAAAACAAAAACTCTGTAAAAAAACTTTCAGATTTCCTATTGAGCCTAAAGGCTCAATTTAAATATTTCTTTTTCATTGTACCTAAAGTAATGAGTGATTGTTAATAAAACCTTTACTGTAATGTTAAGGTTTAAATTCTATACCTTAACCACAGCAGCTATAATAAGGGAAGCAGAAGAGAAGCTATGAGGATATTTACTGTATAAATGCTTGTAAGAGGGCAAATAAAAAAAAAAAGAAAATTTCCTTGACACTCATGAGAGTCATAATGTGTTTCCAGTTTACTCTTCAGCATATAAAACTTCTCGTTGCTTCATTATCATGCAAAGTACTGCTATGTGTAGAAATATAAATACTGATTTATTTCCAGACACAGCTACAACCAGCAGCCAGGGAAGAGATTGCTACAGATTAGATTCTCTCAAAATTATGTGAAAAGTAAATTACAACCAAACCACAAGTCTGCAAACCTTCTCACTATGCACCCTTCCCTTTCACATTCCTGTTGTTTATTTCTTTTTCCAGTCCATGTGGTCAATATTTTGTGCTCAAGCTCTTAATGCCTCTATTAAATTATTAAATAATTTTTAAAGTATGCTGAAATACTTTTTATTTCATTTTCAAAAGTCTCATTAGAAATAAACTTTAGATGATTGATGAAGGTATGGTTAGAACTGTCTTAGCTAGAAAATGCCAGACTTCTAATCCTTAGAGAGTTTAATACTCTGTATTTGAGTCTGCCCTGAATGACATCAGTATAATAATTTGAACTGAAGAACAGTATTCTAAGAAATTCCATGTTTCCAAATTTCCATCCACATTGAAGTCAATTAGATATGAGACATATGTCTAATAGACACAGCTTGCTAGGACACCTGGAATTTAACTAAACAATAATCTTACTGCATGTCTTAATTAAGAAGCAATTTTTGAATACTGTGTCATGTACTTTTTTACACTTGCAAAATGATGTAGGGCCATCTGTCCTTTTTGCAGTGTATCACATAAATGTTTGGCTCTGTATTAAAAAGAACAATTAAAAAAATTAACACTTTGAAGAGACTGCAAGTCTGCTGCCACTTGCCTCAGTGAAAAACTCTTCTTTATATTCTTTTGCACTATGCTGAGTACAATTCAGTCAGAGGACACAGTTACCTTACCAGGGTTACAGATCCTGTATTCATGATCAGAAGTGTGAATTTCAATGAATTACAGTCAGGTTCTCAGTGGGCAAGAGGAAAATAAGCCTGTCTGATGGCATATGCAGCCAAGATCAAAGCCTATACCAGTATCCTCACTCCAAACAGATCTCAAAATATACTTAGTCAGCAATGAATCCACTGCTCCTTACAAGCCTCATATCTCTTCTCATTAGAAGTTTTATTTGTACTGGAAATTATTTTCAGACCAGAGCGGATATGTTTGTGTGGGTGCTAAGTGGCTGTCATACATACAAAGTTGTAATTCACAGCAATTTGAAAGAAAATTGAGAGAGCCTCGGTGGCTTGTAATGCTGGATATGGAATCTCAACCCTTCATGGATAGAATGTCAGAATGTCACACAAAACATCAGCTTTTCAAATGCGTTGCACCAGCATTCATAAACAAAATCATGAAGAAACTGGGGACGGGATAGTTTTATTTCATCAGCCTTACATAAGGAGCCATACATAAAATATACAGATCTCCAACATCACCATCCTCTCCATCCAGCCGTACACCTATATATCACCCTCACAGTGATTATAAAGTGCCACTGGTACCCCGCAGAAAGGAACACACTACAGGTTCATGCACAAAATACAGTTAACAAGCTAAAAAAGGAAGATAATTTCCACTTGTGGAAGACATTTTTCTCTATTTCATATGGAGAATTCCCAAAGATGCTTAAATCTGTTGGGTCATATTTCTGTATTTCTCATGATAAGCCGAGGACAGCAGGGAGTCCAGCTCCAGGCTAGTAAGTGTTTGGCAGCTCACGAAGGTGTGTCCCATTCCTCTTAACCAGAAGGACCACAAGGGTCGCAAGGATGCAGGGGAGAAAACAGAGAAGACAAACCCTCTGGGGTTCCAAAGAAGTCTTCTCTCCTCAAACACAAATAAATCAAATAAACATGTGGCTTTGGCATCTGTGTGATGCTTTCCTGAAGTCTAAATTGCAGGTCCAGCTGATGACTCTATGTTGAAATGAGTCACCACTGTTCACTCCAACACCATCCAAAGCACTTGGAATATGACTAGAAGCAAGGACCAGTAATTTTGGATGGTGTTACTTATGACAAGAATTTGGGAACAGTCTGCATCCAGATAGAATTTGAATCAAACAGTACATTATTTATTTTTACTGCTGCCTGACACTGTCTGTTTCTCAAAAATCAACTTTATTAGAATCAGCCTCAGTCAGAAAAATTCTGCAGAACAAAACTACCTCATAGCATAAAAATGTTTGTATTCGCATGAATTTTCTTCTGCTGTTAATAAGACCTGCAAAATATCTTTAGATACAAGAGACAAAGGAGATAACATCTCCTTATTCTTCACTATTACTAAAAATCTTTTCATTCTAGACATTTTGACTGAAAGGTGATTTAGTCAGAAATGTTGGTCACAGTCGTTAACAAAAACACTACTCAACAAAATTGATATGGAATTTTGTGTGGATGTGACAAGCTAATCATATACTCAAGACATAGTCTGTAGGAGACATTTGTAAAAGCTCTGTTTTCATTAACCCAATTCATGTGTATGGTTTTCAAATTCATTAGGTCTTCATGCAAAGACCCCAGATGGCAGCTTGCACCAGACAATAACTAGTAATAGCATGCAATAAAATTAACAACTGACTCATATTGAGCCTGCTGTCCACCAGCACCTCCAGATCCCTGTCTGCCGGGCTGCTCTCCAGCTATTCCTCTTCCAATTTATAATTTTCCCTGGCATCACTCCATCCCAGGTGCAGAATCCAGCATTTTTTCTTGTTAAATTTCATCCCATTCATGATTTCCCAATGCTCCTATCTATCTTGATCGCTCTGCATAGTCTCTTGTCTCTCTAGAGAGTCAACAGCATCTCCCAGTTTGGTATCACCAGCAAACCTTTTAATGATGCATTCAACTCCTGCATCCAGGTTGTTGCTTAAAAATATTGAACAAAACTGACCCTAGAATTGACCCCTGAAAAAATGCTGCTGGTGAGCCATTATCAGATAGGCCCATCCACTACAGTCCTCTGAGCCTTGCCTGCCCTTCACCCAGTTCTTCACCCAGTACACCTTGAACACACCATGAAACTAGAGAGATGCTTTTTCGAAGGGCATGTAGCAAAAGGAACAGGAGGGAATGGCTTTAACCTGACAGAGGATAGACTTGGCTTGGATATTAGCAGGAAATTCTTTACTGTGAGGGTGGTGATGGATGGGAACAGGTTGCCCAGAGAATTTGTGGGTGCTTCATCCCTGGAAGTGTCCAAGGCCAGGTTGGATGGGGCACTGAGCAACGTGGTAAAGTAGATGTCCCTGCTAATGGAAGGGTGTTTGGAACTAGATGATCTTCAACATCTCTTCCAACCCAAGCCATTCTATGATCCTGTGTTACATCTTTAATTGCATGCATCTTAAAACACTTTATTTTATGTTAAATATGTTACATAGCTTGATAAATAGAATATTTTATCTGGAACATAGTAGAATTTATGTAAAAAACCCCTGTTATTAGATATAGATGCCTTTTCAGATAATTTCATTAATACCTTAAGCTTCTCAGTTGTATGGATATCAGAAATGTGCCCCAGCATTCCTTCATTCTTCCACTTTTGGGTCATTGTTTCACTTTTTATATCTTGCTTTTAAAAGTCTTTTTTTGGCACCCCTTTTAGCTTATGCTTATATTTTGTGAGTAAAATTTTACATTGAAGGACTGGCTCATTATGGTGCTTTGCCTGCACAATCAAGTAGCTTGGGATGATGGCAACAGGATAATTCATACCAGCTTTCACCTGGAAACTTGATTAAATTCATTAATAGCGCCATTCATTTTGCTAGGATTAGTTGCATTCTTAACATCAAGCACATTGCTGGATTAAGGCCAAAGAGTTCAGGAAGTTTTTGGTGGGTGTACTACAGACATATACTGTAGTATCATTCAACTAATGAAAGGAAAACTTGGAGAACAGACACTGCTGGAACATGAGACAGGGAGACAGAAAACAAAAAATCAGACTGTATTGAATTATCAAATCTGTTCCCTGTAAATGGAAAGAAGAGTTTCTAGGAAAGCTAACCAGTTCTGAGAGTCTGCAGATTAGAAAATGGTCAAAGTACTAGAAACAAAGTCTTCAGTTTTTACACCTTTTTCTTGTTATAAAATCATGGTGATCTTGCAGTATAATGGAGAGGTAGCAAATATATGTGTGGTAAAAGAGATATCTGCATGCAGTGGGGGAATGAGGAAGGAAAGAGAGACACTGTAGGGTCCTTTCTGAATCTCAACAAGAAAGGTCCAACAACAAATGGCTTAATAAAATAGCAGCTTTCATAAGATGAGTAATAATAGTACTATAGATAGTGAAGAATCTTCCATGCCTCCACATGCTGGGAACTCCTCATTAATGCAGCATCAGACAGACTACAGCAAGGTTTTTCCAACTGCATGCTGCACAGATTCCCTTCTCTGAGAGGTTCGTCTTCCCTCTCATGCACAGTGCTCTTGTTGCAGAATCAGGTTGGACACATCAGACACATCAGATTCCCCTGTCGCAGCACCTGGGGGCCCGCAGTGACACCTGCAGCTTCACATGCAGTGGCTGCTCCAGCTCCCAGCGCAATGCCCAAACCAGCAAGCAGAAATAGCCTGTTCAAGATCACCAGCTCCTTGAATACAAAGTCATCTCTAAGGCTGCCAATATAAACAACTGAATCAGAAGTGCTGGTATGAAACTACGGTAAATATTTATATTCACTGCAAAACCAGGAACAGCTTCCTTGAAAGGAGATTGGAGGTACTGAAATACTCAAAAAGTGGCAAAGAGCCCATACTTCAGCATGCTCGTGAAAATTCTGCAGTACACACCTATATTGACAAGAAGACATGCTAGAATAAAGAGTTAAAGGCCTTTCCTTCATGCTTTCCATAAATTTTAAGCAAAGTCTGTAATTAGCACTGAGTGTGATCTGGATATTTTTTGAATAAACAAGGAGCTATGATGCTGTCAGCCTACATAAGACTCTTGGGAGGTGGAAAAGGATTGAATACCTTACTTAATCATGTGAAGACGGGTTACTGTCGTTGTTCAAAAAATGCTGGCTGTTGTCACTGTAAGCTCGCTGTATATGCACACTCTGCCACCACCTGGATCAAGGATTTTTATCTAAACTGTGAATAAATTGGTGCACAATTCTTCACAATTCAGAAATGTGATGGCACAGTGTTTTATACTTGAGACTGGGCATTCTAGTTCCTGAAATAACTAAAGTTTCCAAAATTGAATTTACCTCTGGCTCACATGCAAACACCTTGCAATTAATGTTTTGATGAACCTTGTTGTAAAGACACAAGCTCAACTAATCTGACATGGCATTATTTAGAAAGAAGGGAGGGGACAGTCACAAGGCAAAATACTTGGGACTATAAAAGAACAGGAGCCCTTTTCATTAGCTAGCCTTCGTTTCGGTCCAGTGAATAGGTCTGCACCTGAAATCTTTCCAGTTTCCCTTTTTGTCTTATTGGCTTTGAGGGACTAGCAGTAAAGGTTTACCTCGCTAGTAGGACTCAGACAGCATTTAGAAAAATGGCCCCACAGTGTCTTACACAGTCAGAAGAGAAATATGATATCTCTAACATGGCCCCAAGGCTGAAAATGTCACAGGTGGTGAAAATGAAAGAGATGTGGGAAACAATTTTGTTCTTGTGTGAGACAGAAGAATTAATAAAGGCTCTTTAGGAAGAGAAATTAGTTTCTGTATCCCAAAGGAAAAGGAAAGCTGTCACTGATGGATTTAGGAGTGATGACACTTCAAAGCACGCATCATCATGAGTGGCAGCACACAAGAAAATTAAGTAGAATGTCTCCCAAAGCTTACCGTGGGGAAAACAATCCACTGTACAAAACAAAAGCCTTCCAGTCTGCTTCATCTAAACAAGAGCAAGGCACATGAAAGCAAATTGTAAAATTAAAAGTCTGTTAGTTTGTTTCATGGTCCCCACATATATTTGTGTTCCCATGCTGTGAGTGGAAAACCATCCAAAGTAAAAGTGGTCTTGCAACTGTTCACTTGCTGCTAATTCTCCCTCTGGACACAGTGGGTTTTTTGTTGATTTTAAAATGCACACAATTTGGAGGAAAGAAAAACAGGAAGGAAACAAAAAATCCTCATAATAACATGTGGTTGTACTGTTTTGAATTTCTTTCATCTGTCATAAACATCTACAAGATGACCTGTATGCATCTCTGAGTGCCTCTTATAAACTACATGAAGAAAGAAATGTAAAATTTTGCTATAACTCTCTCAAAATCTTACCTGCCCTCTCATCATGTTGAAAATGCTTAGAAAATATCTTCTTCAACCTGTTTTCCTAGTTAAAAAAAAAAAAAAAGTAGGATTATATAATCTCTTTCTCTATCTATGAACCTCACAAATAATTTTGGAATACATTGGTCCGGTTCATCCAGATTTGACAAAGATAAGAGACCTCAAAAGTAGAAAATTTATGCATAGGCTGTCTGGTATACCTTAAGGAGAATATAAACACCCTTTAGTGAAGTAAAGATTGCAGCATGAACTCACCATTTACTGGACAACAAAGAGTCTAAGAGTCTAAGGGGACTCTTTATTTTTTTGTGTCCAGTAAAACTTTTTCTGCAGTTAAAGGAGAAAAAGTTTTACTGGACACAAAAAAATAAAAAAGGCCAAATACATCACAAAAAAAAATCTATAAGAAAACATTTAAATAGATTCATTGTGAAAAGGGTCACAGGTGAGACTTAGCAGAAATCCATGACCTACATCTGAAAGCATCCCACCAGTTAAACACCAAAGCTTCTGTACTGCATCTTTGAACTAAATTCTGTCCTGCAGGGGACACCAAAATTGCGATACCAAGCCTTCACAAGTGCTGCCAGCTGAAAGCTATGCTCTAGTGAGAGTAAGCAGAAATCTGTTTCTCATCTTTTGTGGTCTCACTGCACATCCTACAGACCAACCATGTCAAACTTGCCCTGTCTCCAAAGCCAGCACTGCTGCCATGGATAATACACTAGCAAGGTGCAGGAGCCAAAAGCTCCCTTCACAGGGAAGTCCATCATCACAGGTCATCTGCTTCATCTGTTGCATCTGCTTCATCAGCAATGCAGGTCCTGTCTCACCATCCACATCTTACACACCTGTCAAGAAACATATGCAGAACCCTTCCATCTGTGTGCCATATAGTGTGGTATAGATATAGACTCCTGGAAAACCATTTTAAAATGCTATATGTGATGTGAAATAGTATAAAATACCTTCATGGTTAATAAACATTACATAAATGTAAGGTATTCTGGGGTAAAATAAATCACTGACGTATTTTTAAACTTGATTCTCTTAAACTTGAACTTGGTGTTACTCTCTTTATTCCATCCTACTCTTTTCCCATTCTTATTTTCATATTACACAGTCTAAGGAAATAGTTACCTAATATTAGGTTATTTTATGAGTCACAATAAGTATTGAAACCAGACAGAACATCTTTTCATTTTTGTTGAAATTAAATAGGGAAAAAATTAGTATCTTGCACTATGATAAAACTTCTTTAATGCATGTTGTCTTTTCTTCCTTCCCTTCTGCTTGCATGCACTCAAAATTTAATTGAGGCAAGATTGCTTTTCTTTTAATTATTATTATTATTGTTCCAAAGCTTTACTCATTTAGTAAGTAAACAGATTTTTTTTTTATTTATGAAAGATTCTACTGTAATTAATGTCTTTAAAAAGACAAGTCTGATTAGAATCAAGAGAAAGAATTTACCTTTAGCACATGCCTCCTTCAGAAAAACACTGAGTAAAATTACAATAATATTGGGAATATTCTCTACATTTGTTTTGCAATGTATTACAATGTCAAAGTTAAACACGAGAGTAATATTAGCTATAAACATAGAATAATACATTTTAAAAGCACAAAATATTTTTCACTCTTCCACAGCATGAGGAAAGCCATAGAGCATTCTCAAAACATGTTTGATGAAACAAATAGCATCACTAGAGATAGACTGAAAATATTCAAAAGTGATTAGTAATTGTCTTTCCCAGAGCTCCTGTTGTGTTCACATTTTTGATAAACATGCATGAAACAAAGTCTGTTAAATTATCATTAAATTAAAACTCTCACCAGTCCAAATTTACTGTGTGTGTCAAAGTGCCGTTTAGAGTCTCTAAAGTAAATATTACACCAGTGAAGATGTTGCTGTTATTAATGCAATTCCATCCATTTAAGGTTAGTACAGGTCCTAGATCACACTGAGTGCAAAAGCTACTCATAGTTTTAAAAATGAGAACATCTATTACTAGACAGCAGTTCAGGAGTCTTTCTCTGTCCATATGAGACAGCCTTTTCTAAGTAGAATTTCCAAGACAAACTTATGATAAGTTTAAGCTGTCTGATTGCAATTCCCTACTGCCTTTCTGGATCTGATCCAAAGCCCATTTAATTCAGCTGGAGCCTGTTCACTGACTCCAGCAGGCTCAAGTTCAACTCCCCTATAGTCTACATAGCAATGAGATATTACTCAAATTTGATACAGCTGAAAATACTTTCAGCTTTCTCACCACTTTTAAAGACATATATTAATATGGGGTAATAAAACATCCTTACTCCAGGAAATACTGAATTTCTGTACTTCTAAGATCAGAGGAGGGGGAAGGGCAGAGAGTCCAACACAAATCTTAGCAGACAAACATCTAGGAACTATCCAGCTCCTTAATTCCCATTGAACAGATTGGGAAATAAACACATTTAATTTTTAATATTTTGCTATATATAATATATAAAAAATATAGTGACATATGCATTTTAATAGATAAACTTTATGATTTTATGATCTAAAGAGTTATAATCTTTATGATCTCAAACAGACCTTGACATCACCTTTAACGCCTGTTGACTTCAGTGGGTGACTGTGGCTTCAACGGCAGATAGGATCAGGCTGTCGGTGTCACTTGTGTGTAGTCAAAGCTAAAAGCAGATAAATAACATCCACCAGTGATATAGGTTCCCTAATTTTTCATATCACAAAAAAATATGTCAACTTATGTCAAATTAAAATATGTCAATTTAAAAATACTGTTGCACATCTGGTCTGGATGCTATATTTATATTTCAGTGCTTTCGGAGAACAATCTTTTAGAAATATTCAGAAGTGTTTGTAAGAATGAAAGCCAGGTTTAATGATTAAATTGACTGGATTCAAGTAATAGCTCTGCTACAGAGAAGGGCAAAATTACTTGTGGTATCTGCTTCTAACCCTCTTGCAAACCCTTTTGTTGCTCTTGCATCTTAGTCTCCCTCCAGAGTTTTTACTTGCTATCTTAATTTCACAGATGTTCTCAACAAGTGGTGGGTTGCAATTGTGCTTAGATAAGCATTTTCTGACTCTGTGGGAAAGAGATCAGATACTGCAGCTATTGGAACCAATGGGAATACATCACTGTGTACCCATCATGGTGAAATGAGCTGGCTTTTCCTTCCTTTTGGAGAGGTCTCAAAGGAAAGGAGTGCAGCTGTGTGTTTCTGACTCTACAACAATGGGAACTTTACAAATTACATGGTTACTCTCTCCTTCCAGGCGTAAGGAGGATTTCATGTTGCTGCTGTACAGGCATCACTATCATGCAGAATTTTCCCTGGAGCATGCATCCAGCAAAAAATGGTTCCTCAGCTTTCAACTATACTCCAATGGGAGAAAATGTCAGACATACTTCACACCATCCCCTTGATCATTATGTTGTGTCTGAATCTGAATTCTGGGAGGGATCTGAGTGAAGACACAGAGACAAAGCAAATTTAAGCACCTCAGAATGTCTGTGGACCTCAGAACTGAGAAATAAAGGGAATTTCACCCCAAAAGGATAGGCTACTTCTTGTTGTTCTAACTCGATGGTATTCTGTGAGAAGCAGAAGAGATACAGCTGATAATGAAGTTTTTGTCTATTCCCATAGACACCTTCCAGTCCTTCAGCTGCTGCAGCATGCAGCAAAGCTTCCAGGCCCTATACAGTGGGCAGAATAATTGGATTTTTTGTTTTCATAGTGATTTGCTGTCAGCAGCCAACTGTCTACCTTTTCCATGCCCACTGCTCTCTGTAAGAAAAAGGGCTTCATGCTGTGTTTTTTTAATACTTCTTCAGTTAGGAAGACATTGAAACAGAAAGGAATAATCATTGGGTGTGGGAATTTTTTATTAGGTGGGACTTTTTTATTTTGGCAGAAAAATAGCCTTCTCTGAAAGCATGTACACTTCTCTGAAAAAGATTTCATTTTTTACTGAAAATCTTTGGGTTTAAGTTCTTTTTTTGGATTTAAATGATATTCATATTAATGCAAATTTTAGAGACTTCTATCTCCCCTTAGTGGACAGATCTTTCCTTGCTTTGAGAAGCAACACAAACAGAGGGGCTTTGGTTTTCCCATGTGAGCATTGCATAATTGCAAAGAGGTTTGTTTTCCTGTTTGGCTCTTCTGGAAAGGAACTTCTGTTATCAGCCATCCTACACGAACAATGATATAAGCAAATTCTGAGGAAGTTCTGGTTCAACTCATCCTGTCTCAATGGGATAAGAAAAATGACATTGACACTTCTCAGCCAACACACACGAATACAGAAGTCAGTGTACTCCATTCTGTACCAGAGTGTGAAAAAAAGACCGAAATATGGGCAGGCAGATGCAAAGAACTTAAAAAAAAAATTGGGATTCATTCTAAAAAATCTTTAAAGTACAGACACAAAACAAATCCATGTATATAAATTTCATAGTCCTGTATTATAGGTAGAGAGTGTTCTTCAAATATCAGAGTCAAGAATTGGTATTTTCTGTAGACTGCTTTGTTAAAACCCAATGCACCAAGTTTCTCTTGTTTTAGAGAATTATGATCTACAAATTCAGATACAAAACTTAACTCATTTCCTAACTTCACATCCTTCCTTGGGTTTTATTTGGATACCTCTAAAAGACATAATCTCCAGTGTTTCCTGGGATCTTGGTGAAATTAGCTGACCTCACTCCTAACTGTTTGTTGAACAATCCTGGCTGCCCACGTTGTACTCAGAGCACTGAGTCACACACTGTCGTGGGTCCTGGAGAAAATAGCAACAAGACAACTTGAACCCATCACTACAGGGGTCCATGCAGCACCTCAGAGAGAGGACATTCTCCTTTACCCCAACATTTTACCTCAGCAGGCCACAGAGCAGATACCAGATTTACGGCTTTTGCCCCTGCTTTTCCATACAATTTAACACTTTTTTTCTCCCTGATTCTGATTTTTACTGAACAATGTTAAATATGTGATATTTTCACAGAATCTCCAAAATTTTTGTCACATCTTTAAAAACAATTCATATGAACAAAATATGCAATTACTGAGTTAGCCATCTGGCATTTGAATTTCAGTCTTTGTTGAGCTAGAAGATCTCATGCTGGATGCCTAAGTAATGGTTCCCTGTTCTTGTCCAACTTAGCACCCTTTCATATCTCCTTGTATCAATGACTGGTGCAGGACAGCTGCTGTGATTCATGTCTAGCCACTATTCACATAAGCAACAGCCCTGAGCCAGTAGGATTCAGGACACATCACAGACTGGAAATATAGACTTCTTTGCTTCTCATCACCCTGAAACACATGGTAAAAACACTTGAACAAAATAAATAAGGGGAATTTCAAGCCAAAGAGAACAACACTTCCGTTAACTTCGTTGTAACATTTCTACTTGCCTCAGATGGATGCTGGCAGCATTCAGGAAGCTGCTTTGCATCCACAGCAGCTCATTGCCACTGGAAGTTATAACTAGACAGCCACTTCACAGATTTTCTGAGGCATTTTTGTAGATTATAATGCTTTAGCTCCAAGACTAAAGAAGAAATATTCTGCTCTTTGCCTTAGGAAATATTTACTCATTTTATTTGCTCATGCCTCTTTTTCCTACTTACATTTCTCATGTAGATCTAGCTGCAGGTTGGGGGTGGGGGCAAGCTGATAAATACAGAACAAATAAGTTAGGCACCTCACAGGGCTTTCAGCAATAATCCCTCTTCTAATAGATGCTGACACCTCCTACAATGATCTGACATCTTCTTACCCTCAATCACCTCAACAGCTCAAAGTAAACCCCACCTCTTCAGTGTGCTCTATGCTCACTATGTTAGGATGTGAAGCAGAGTAAGGGTCAGTTTTATTTTAATAAGTGATCATTAATGTTAGGGTGCCCTCATTAGTGTCTTAGAATGTGACAGTGTCTTAAACTGTAAAATACGGTTTATTCTCAATATCAGCAGTAGCATTCATGGTGTAAGAACAACACATGAAACAGACCTGGATAAAATACAGATAGCTAAAATAGTGTATATGTGTCCTCTACTCCCACTAGCAAAAGAGGCAGTTGATAGGGACAGGGATCTTTCAGCAAGAAGTTTTAGCTGGGATCCAGTTGCATATAATCATTAAATCTCTAAGATGGAGACAGCACAAATGACACTCAAATACAATACAGCTACTGAACACCACCAGAACAAAAATGTCAATGAGCACAGCTTGGACCCAAGTATCAGGAGTTTTATTCCCTGAATATTCTTATAGAGGATAAAAAACAGTTTATTTGCTCTCTTTGTCTATGTGTATAGAAACAATCTGTCTTCAGAACAATCTTCATCCTGTAGTTCTTGTATGGAAAACCAATCAAATTGACAGTCTTGCTTTAAAGTTTTTCATGTATAAAGCATTGTATATATTTATTTGAGTCCTCTGTCTTCACTGGTTAAAAATAAATAAATATGTTTATTTAAATTATGCAAAATAGCTGTCACTTATTGGAAACTAAGCAGGAAACTAAATGAGTGAAAAGAGAAAGCCAAAAATTAACAGAAGACCCCTTCAAAGTTTACAAATATTCCTTAGAGTTCTTTTAAAATGAGTTAGTAAAATTTCTCCAACTCCACTTAACCCATGCAAATCAAGGCCTTCTGGAGCACTGAATACACTCAAAAGGTGGAATAAGCTGCCAGGATGTCAAGAAAGAAACTGGGTTTTCTAAGGAAAAGTATTAAACATAATTACTGAGTTCATAGGTCTAGTGAGAATTCCTGAAAGGAAGAGTTCATCCAGTGTTTCAATCACATATAAGTCACCTGCAGAAATAACAAATCTGTGGAGTGGGTGTTAAGACTAAATTAGGAAAGAGCAGTTGTTTTTGTTCTCAGTTTGCAAATGTTGCTTTTTTCAAGTTAAAAAGAAAATAATAGAAGAAATTGAAGTGCTTTTTTCATAACTGGCAGCACATTCCTCCACTTTTCATGCATTTTTTATTTATATTTCCATTCATTCTGAAATTCATCCCCCTTGCACAGAGTCATCACAAGGACCAGGGACATTCAGTGCTACAATGACATGAATGTTTGGAGTCCAATTGTGTGCAATGTTTGACACAGGCGCTCAAGCAAACACCTCTTGTGCTAGATCAGAACTCCACAATTTATTAGATCACAGCTAAGTGCTAGAAATAGAACCCTTAAACCTCATATGGGAAGGGAGTCTCTCTAAGTCTGTAATGCCTGATTCCTGACTCCAGTTTGAACTCCTGATGTAGACAAATGCAAATTATGGCGTTATTTTTTTTCCTGCCTATTGCCATTGTTAAAGTAATACAATGAGCCAAAAATCTTCCCATTGATCATACATGCTGCAGAAGAATGCTAAAAGCAGTTCAATTTCTGATGTAGGGAAAGCATAGCATATGAATCTGGAAGCCAGAAGGCCTATTGAATAATGTCTGCTGGATATGATTTTTCACTGCATTTTTTTTTTCTTCTCTTACTGTTCATTAGAAGCTGGATTGTATGTAGATGTTTAGTCCTCTATGGCAGAGGACTCAGGATTCAACTTTTGTTAATGAAAATGGGCCAACTGGATAGCAGGAATCAAGTTAGCTAGTAACCAAAAGCACATGGTTCATCCACATGCCTGTGACTCAGACAAACCTCTATCCCACATGAATATTAATTATATTTGTCAAGCTGCTGACTCTGGAGCACAGGGAAGCCTGACAGAAGCCTACCTATGATGGCCAGCATATTTAGTCCCTTGAAGTTCTGTATCATTTTAAAAGTGTTGTCATATACTCACCAGAAGTTTCTAACATGACCAAGTTCTGTTTTAATATCTTTGGCCCCAGTCATGAGTTACGGACAACCATTTCCCACCTATACTGGTGGACAGAATACCGATCCATCTTTTCTCACTTCCTTCTAGACTACACTAACAAATATAGATGCTTCATCTTAGCACGTCAGCTAAAGGCAGAAGAAGTTTTATGGGAAAAAAAAAAAAAAGAAAAAAAAGAGAAAGAACATTAGGGTAATTTTCTGTAACTGAAATGGAAACAGACTGCTGGACTCGACAAAATATTTTCAGCAGTGCAGTACGCGAGAACTCAGCACCAGGCTTTCATTGTTTATATAACAAAACAAGAATGCCTAAGAAGTCACTGAGTCCATGGGAGTTTTCCCCTGGCTTTGAGTCATACAGCTTGAGATCACAAGTTTTGCTGCTGATGCATAGTCTGTTCTCTGTTTCTCACTTCACTTAAACCTGGTAATTACTAGGTCTTAAACATAACTCACCAGAGTCACCAGATCCACTAAGTCCCCAGGCTCCTATTGGCTTCCTCTGAATTGCTCCATAATCAAGCCCATGTCTGTGGAGGTGCACGTTTTAAGTTTTAGTTCAAGTTATATGTATTTTGTATTGTTTAAGTTCTTTGTACCCCAGTTGGTTTGTCCCATACACCCCTGTATGTTTTCCCGCCCTTGAATTGGTTCCTCCCTGTCTATCAAAGTGGTTTACACCAGTTTTCCCCTCAGACTCTCCTGTCCATCAGCTGTTCCCCTGCCCCCAGGACCTGTCCATTACTCCTGGGCCTCTCCCCACGTCTGGAAAGTTCCAGGCAGGGCCCTGTGGGATTGGTCAGGATCCTGAGGGACCCTCCCCCTACTCCCAGTGTATGGACCCCTGTGTTGCCTGTTATCCCTGAGCCCTGCCCATGCTCTTCCTTATTGGTTCCCCTCCAAACCCTGCCCCTTACCCCTCCTCCGGTTAAAAGTTGCAGCACAGGAGGGGCTCTCTGCTCTTAGGGGCAGACTCCTCCCAAATAAACTTGGGTTGTTGTCCCCTCAAAGAGTCTCTCCTTTATTTCCCACCATTGCCACTCAGAGCAGAGGATCGGAGGATCACAGAGCGAGTGAAAGAGCTCACAAGGGAAGGCAAGGTCTGTCCACAGACCGAGCTGTACCCCTCGTGCCGTGCGTGCTGCCCGAGCTAGCCAGGACATCAGGGTCTAGGTGCACCGCGACACATGTCTTTGAACCTATCAGCACTTTTTGATTTAGTTTAGGCTTGCAAGGACCCCCTTCCCCATTATAAGTATTCTGATACCTGCTGTTGTTTCTTTTACTCAATGGTTTCCTCACAAGCACAGCTATAAAACCACACTTAGTTCAGCCTTCATAGCACACATTTCCCACTTCACATAAATGTCAGAAGGTATGGAACTGATCTTGCCAGTGACTTGTAAGCAGGAAATTCAAGGTTTTTCTTTAGTTGCAACCATGGTCTGGCTGAGGACTAGGATTGTATCTGTGTGTCTCTCCATTGCATCCAAGCCAGTAACTCCTTGGGTGTTCCAGAAACTCCCCAGCTAGTTATCTGCCTAGAAGAGATAAGGACCTGGTCTCAGACAATAGATCAACCTAAAAATAGGTGACTGATAGAACTCTGCACCACCTTCAAAAATGTTTGACTGACTGATACAGGAGTTCTCTAGGTAGAAATGTTGGGCAAATTACCCATTAGGTGCTGCTGTGTTACTCCAAGTTTTATGCTTTATTGTACTGATAAACATCTTGGTTGTGGTCTCACAAAGATTCCCAGGCAATTCCTGCTACATAATTGACCAAACAGTGAATAGATACTTAATTATAAACAGCCAACAGAAGCATGACTGTTTCTTGGATAGTTAGGATATTTAGATGTTTTTATGTAGTTAAGATAATCTACAGGAAGTAATTATGTATGACATGGACTGGTAATGTAGGACCATGACCAGCTGGGTTATGACAGATGAACAGGAAAGTGTTTTGTGAAACTCACCTCATCAAGCTGAAGACATCATTGCAAGGATGCTTGTAATTGAGACTCCTTTTGACACCAAACAATGATGAATCATTTTTTTCAAGATATCTAATTCCTTGTGCAAGTGTTATTTTTTGATAGGAACTTTTCTGTACCAGCATCAGAGTCTTCAGGTGTCTGCAAGTGCATGGAAACTGGTCTGATTTTGTCACATTTGTTGGAAAATATTCTGACCCTATGCGTAAAAAGTCAAATTTCCTGGTTTAGGATTAAAAACAACAACAAAAAAATGATTATTCATTTTCAGCATAGCAACCTATAAGAGGCCATTGGTATTCTTAATTATATAAGAACATTGCTCTAAATGGCCAGAGACCAAATCTTGTGGCAAAAATAGATTCGTCCAATCCTTTGAGTTCAGTTCCACTTGCCAATACGCCCTCTCAGTTTCCATTAAAAATTGATGATACTTCTTTCATCACCTTTTTTTTTTCAGCAGGAATATTTAAAAGTGACTTCAGCTGGTTTCCTAAAGTCTACAAGTAATCAAGTAATCTGTTGATGCCATCACTCTGCTTAAGCAATATTACACAGGTTGAAGACCAGACTATAGTCTCCAACATGTCTTCCTGATATATTCAATGGCCCCTGTGGGAAATGTATAACTATGGCATTAATAATGCTCAACAAAGAGATTTTTTTTCCCAAAAATGCAGCCTTTTTGCAGAATCATGAAACAAATTCACAGTGAAACAGAGCAATAGTCAGGAAGCAGAATCTGGGAAAATATAAGAAATGGTCATATATCCTGCTGAATAATTTCAGAGCACAAAAGCATCTCTGGAAACTAGTGCACATAACAGGATATTGTTACACATCCTTCAGTACTATGTAGAATAATGAAAATGCAAAATCTGGAGAAGTGCATGCACGCTGTTCTGTTCTCTGGCTTGCCTACACAGATTTGTTCTCCACAGTTTGCACGATCTTACTTTCATGACCAATACATGGCTTTTATAACCTTTTATAGCACAGTAGAACATATTCCTAGGAAATTTGTTTAAAAGTATACTGAGAAGAATTATGTGAGCAGAACAAGCCAACAAGTAATGTACCTGACTTTTCTTTAGATTTTGGAAAGTTGGCAGTATTCAGCACCCTAATTCAGTTCCAGTTACAGAAAAGGTCTCTATGGTATATTTTAGTCTAAAAATAATAGATTTCGGTGAAGTGAAAGTTTTCTAAAAAGTGCTATAAAATAAATTGAAAAGCCTCAAAAGTAATCCAAAGAAAGAAATCTGCATCTCATCTTTCTGTTATTCCTACACACCACATAGTAAAGAATGCTTCACACAAACAAGAGCCCAGAGAGAAAAAACAATGCAAATAACTTTATAAGGAGTAAAGGTAATAGAAACAGACTTTAAGTGATGGAGACTCTTTATTTTGTTTTATTTCTGGAAGTAAAGAGAAATTACAAACCTCCAGAACTGTGATATGGAAAACTGATATCTGTAGTAATCTTTGGAGTGCTTTGATTTTAACAAAGCATTTCCATTACTTGGTGAGTTCACCACAAGATATGTCTAATCCAATCCTGATGTAATTCAGTTAAAGTTCATGGAATAATTCATTTGTACCTTTCTCTCCTCTGCTCCTTTTTCACTTGGTCCACATTTCCATTTGTCCACATCTCCCTCTCTTCACCCAGCCTCAGTTCTCTCTCTAGGTACATTTCTACAGAGCACACACAGTGCTGCAAGAACCATGCTTTTTCACCTGCTCCCCTGTGTGATTCTTCTTCCCCTTTCAGATCCAGTTCTGTCTCTTAGTGTGACATTTCTAGATCAGAATTTTATAACATTGTCTTGTTATAAATGCTGAAAGGTCCAAGAAAGATGAGTGTTTTGAAAAGGAAAGACATTTCAAGGTGTGAGATAAACATGTCCAGCTTTAACTAGAAGCCAAGAAAGTGTTTCTGCTACCAGCTGTGGTCATTTTCATGCTTATGTTTAGCAGTGTTATCATTAAGGCTGGAGTTGTACAAAAGGAGGCTGGGGTTCAAAGCAACCTGCGTCCAAATAGTTTGTGGTTATGTCTCTTCAAGTAGCTGGCAAAACACAAAATGAATCTGTAAGTTCTCTGAATGAATGACAGCATAGAATGAATGAGGTCTAAATACTCCTGTAACTAAATGAACATGAGCACCTGCTAATTCAGAATAAAGTGCAATAGCCTTCTGCTGCTATAAGCCTATATAAACTACAAACTTTGATCTACTGAAAAATCTCCTATTACGCTTGTCCTCCTGTCTTCTGCCTGCTACAGCAGACATGTCAAATTCCTTTGGTGTTTCCTCATGTTATGACTTTCGCCCTCTGACTAGTGGACCTACCCATCATTAACCTTTCCTTCTACATCTCTGAATGTGGGCACGCTGTGCCAAACTCATTTCCTCCAACTAATGATGCTCCACACTTGCTTGCAACTGTGAATGGAGAGGGATGACAACTTGATGAGGCTAAAAATCTTTTTGAGCATATGACATTAAGAATAAAGGCTCAGGTATTACCAAATGGATTTGTGATTTCAATGGCAGAAGCTTAAAGTCCTCACTAGCTTACAGAGAATGAACTGATAATAATGTCAAACCTTTACCCCTTCACTAAAGATCAAACATGTTACTGAGTTGCTAAACAAAAAGAGAAAAAAAAAGTAAAAGAAATATAACAGAATATGATAAATACAGTAACATTTTTTCCTTATTCAAGCTCTATAGAATAGAAACTAACAACTTGAAAACTATGAAACTAAATACAATTAATGAAAATTAACAAAAAACCTTCTGCAGATGTCAGTGGTTTTGTGGGGAAAAATGTTTATAAAAGAAAAGGTAATTTTGTAGAAATCAAAAATAATAACTTGAAAGACCTAACAAATATTTCATACTTTAAAAAAACACTTCCTAAAGACTGCAAATTGACACCTTTGAGAGTGGATGTAGATGATTTAGGAAACCGAACACTCTTAAATTAGACAAACACAGAGTATGCTTGTGTGTTACGTAATTTAAATATTTACTTAACATTTAATAGACTTACATAATCCTCTCTACTTGAATTAAGATGCTTGGCAAATAATATCAAACCAAACAAACAAATCAAAAAATCCTCCCCTGTTTAACCAGCTTTTTTAATCACCAAATCTATTACTATACAAGACACCAGTAATCTCTAACAAGCTCTACAGTAATTTTTGCCGATCAAAGATATGTATAATTTATAGTCTGAAAGTGCTCTGAGCAAGATTTGTTACTGTAACACAGATCCTGTCTCCAAGACAGTGAATGTTAAACATCTGTGTAATCTCCATGTGGTACCTAGAAATTTATCCTCATTCAGATAACTTATCTCAAGGTAAGAAGGAAAGGGGAGATGGTGAAAGTTGTAACAGGATGGGTGGCTGTGCCACAGAATGTTGGTGCAATGTAAAAACTTGGACTTGGTCAGAGAGATAAGACAAGAAAAAGGATGAAATCAACAAAGAACACAAAAGGTAATACCCCGTGCAGTAAAAAAAGCTGAAAAGAGTCAGGCTACTCAATAGGAACATTAGGTGATACTGAGACTGGTCAAGTTTTTTATACCTTCACCTGTCAGTCCTCACCAAGTCATTGTGTAGGGCAGCAAAGACCTTTAGCAGCACTGGCAAACAGGTAACTAAACCGAGGAGAAGAAATGTCAGCACATATTTTAAAAAGTTAGGACCTGGCTGGGCCCAATGTAGTTCATAAAAGCAGACTTTAAATAATGGGTCACATAAACCCCATGTTGCCAGCATTTATCTTTGAACCCAAATAGGATAGCAAATCTTTTCTTTTAAAAGCAAGAAATGAAGGAATAAAGGACTAACAGGCCAGCTGCTTAAACACCAAATTTCAGAAAAACAGCAGAAGAGAACAATGAATTATATAACCACCAAGGTCAACTTGTCAAGAATAACTTATTTTTTTCTTTCAAAAATTTAACAGACTTTGTGGGTATATAATATGCAAAAAGGGGACAACTGTCTTAGCTGACATTCCCAAAAGCAGGTAAGGGATAAATATGTCTATTCTATATTTTGGTAGTACTAATATTTTCACTAATGATGCACTGTAAATTTGTGGATTATAATGAAATGGTTTGGGTTGGAAGAGCCATTAAAGATCACTCAGTTTCAAACCCCCTGACATGGGCAGGGGCACTTTCACTGGACCAGGTTGCTCAGAGTCCCATTCAACCTGCCCTTGAACACTGCCAGGGATGAGGCATCCACAATTTCTTTAGGAGATCTGTTCCAGTGCCTCACTACCCTCACAGTTAAGAATGTCATCCTAATATCTAATCCAAATCTACCCTTTTTCAGTCTGAACCCACTCCCCCTTGTCCTTACATGCCTTTGTAAAAAGTCTCTCTCCATCTTTCCTGTAGACTCCCTTCGGGTTATGGAAAGCTGCAATCAGCTGCAATGAAAGCCTTCATACACATTGGAATCATATCTTCGCACTGAGAGACAGAATTCAAAATTTCCTTGTCAAGTGAAATATGTGTTGTGAAAAGCTCATATTTGACTCCAAACAACCAAAAGCAAAGTCCTGCAATGGATAGGATAATCAGTTGCACAATTATAGACAACTCCTCATGAGTCTGTGAACGGGCAAATGCTTCACATGTTTAAAATATGAAGTCTTTCCACATGAGTCAGTGATGCTTAGGTCTCAAATGGTGTACATTTCCTTCCTTGGAGCACAAAATATCTTAAAAGAACTGACACAAATCCTCAGCAATCTAGAAAATATAGCCATTGAGATTAGATCTGAAAAAGCACTGAAGATAAATTCAATTAAAAAAAAAAAAACAGACAGGAGAGAAAAATGAGGCTTAAAATAAAGAAATATATTTAAAAATACAAAAGGTCTGAAGAAATGAAGCAAAGGAATTTGGAATGAACATTAGTAGAAGTGGTTTAGTAATTAGAGAATGAATGAATGCATGAATGAATGAATGAAGAAATGAATGAATGAACAAACTACAGCAGATTATTCAAGTGTCTGGGCATTTTCCAGACATCTGTCAGAAATAACAGAAGGGCTAATCTGGAGCCCTGGATATGTGTGGCACAGTGGAGAACAGACGAGAGAACAATTTAAATCCCTTTCCAATGCTTACTTTCTACAAGTAACTGAATCTATTGATCAAAACCTTAAAAACTGGTTTTCAAATAGTGAGGTGTAGAGTAGTCTCAATTAGGTGCTTTTTCCTTGAAGGTAAAAACTTCAGCACAATAATCCAAAATCAGGAGACTGGAAATATCTGTCTGGGAACCTCACAGCACCTGTCATCACTGTTCGACAACTCGACTACTCTGATGATGCCTGCAAGGAGAAAAGGATATGAGAAGTGGAAACAACAATTCTAGGCTCTGAAATTTTTCTGCTCCCCTTTTCTCTAAAGGGAGAAACTACTAATGCAAGAGAGCTAAAGTGTACCCATAGCTGTTCACAGAATATAAGAAGTAAACACACTTTTCACCGAATCGTGTAAGCCACCTTCTCTAGCTGCATCATATAATTCTGATTATTAAAAGTCTCATGGAGACCTCAATGCTGAATTTTATTACTCATTCACTATCCAGATTAATGAAGGCTGTCAACTTTAAACAATTTTTTATTTACAGAAGGAGGGTAAATAACTGACCTGCATTCCTTCAATGTAGTGAGCACCTGTTGAATGTTTTTGATTCCAGCTTGAGGTTGGCAAAGTGACACTGTTCCCATTTTTAGGTTCTGGAGACTTCAAAGGAAACAAGTTTGCTGTTGTTGGCCTTTATGACTCTTCTGCATGTCATAAAATTCCCCTACCATGTTTTCCACCACTTTTGCTCAACCACAGACAAAGCACCTAGGGATTTATGCATAGGACAGCAACAAACACATCTGGCTTTTCCACAGTCTACATCTGTTATCCAATTCCCAAAGGGAATTAAAACCCAAGAAGGAGAACAACAACAACAACAACAAAAAAAAGTAGACTGTGAGGAAAGTAGTGGATGAAACTATGAACCTGGTTGCCTGCATTACAATTTCAATATTCTGGAGTACTAGCTGTTAATTTTTTGTTTGGAGTATAAGCAGTATATTTGTTAGCAAAAACTGTCATTCTGCTTAAGGCACTATTTTGTTGATATAACTAATGAAGTTCAAGGGTGTGTTAAGATGATTGTAATTAGTATAATTTCAAGAAGAAATAAATAAGTGAATATTTGCTTCTGTCCATTATCTTTCTTTATGCTTTGCAATATTTTGTACTAAAAAGATGATTCCTCTGTTTGTCCTTGTGCCTAGAAATAGTTCATTTCTAAGCACAGGTCAGTTTTTAACCATAGCCAGATGATCATGGTTTCACTGAAGACCAAATAATCACTAAGTATGTTTTTTAAATGGCAGTTGTGCATAAAACATTTCTTCCTCATATGTCTTTGAATTTCAATTTTTTGTGACACCAAGATTTCTCTCTGGGTGGAGACTATTTGGCACATCCAAATGAAAGTAAATCAAGTAAAAAATAAATAATTTGGTAGATGAACAACTCTGACTTGATCAGACATGAATGTTGGAAAATATCTTCAGAGTCTGGGCATGTAAGTCTACAAACATACCTCAAAGAACAACTGAATGTTATGCTGGGGATAATTTCATCTCTCAATCACACTTTAAGTATTCGTAGAAGTCACCTGTTTTTTCTGAGCAACTTTAGAGATGGAATAAAAAATATAGTGTTGAATCTAAGTTTTGGGAGGGCATTCCAGCTCCTTCAGTAACAGCCTTTTTCTGTCAGTCGTTTGTGTGTAGCTCTAGGAGGACTTAAGAAAATAAAGCTATGACACCATTGACCCTCCACATAACAGATAACAATTTTCCCACTGAAATTTTTGCTGTATTAGTTGTTTTTCAGGCAGGTGGAAGAAGAGGAAAGGAAAAAAATACTATGAACTTGAAAAAATTCTGATTTCTTGCCAAATTTCATTATCTCCTTTATGTCACATAGTACTCTATCCATGAGTAATCCGTCTATGAGGCTTTCACACTTGATCTTTAGTATTGGAAGTTCAAGACTGGGTCTTCAATGGGAGGTTAAAATTGTAGATACCAATGGTGTCAACACCTTTCACAGATGCTCCAGTTTGAAAAAAAAACTTGAATTCATTTTCTTCCCTCTGTGAAAGAGAGGAGACTGGAAGAATATAGTGCAGACAGATATTTTAAAGTTACATAGAGAGAAATTGCATACAATTTTAAATTATGCAAAATAGATGCATGTATTTGTGAGGATAATGACCCACTTCAAAACAAAGCAGTCCTAACTGTGATTTGTGCTAATTGTGTTCATAATGATTTTTCTTCTCTGTATTTTTAACTCAACTCTAAAAGAGACATACTACTTACAGATCTATGGTTATTGTGCAGACACAATTTACATGTTTTCACCAGGAATCCTTTTTCTATAAAGAAATATCTGTCTTTTTGTTTGATTGAAACTCCCTTGTCAGAACTAACAGGAATACATAAACTTTACTTGTGTGTGGTTACAGGTATAAATGACCTAGCCCAAGGCTTTGTGGAGGACCCGGAAGATAGACAGGGAGAGCTGGCAGCTCTCCCCTGGAGAGAGTAAGTTGGGAAATGCTCCCCAGATGTTACTGCACCTGTTGCTTGAACTGTTATGATTTGATTGGTTGATATCCCTGCCCTCTCATTGATCCAAGTTCTGTGATCCCATTGGCCCTTATCCCTGCAGTTCTATTGGTTCATTTTGGATCCTCATACCCATTGGCCCTTAACCCTGTTTCATCCCCTGATTGGTTGTTCTGTTAACCCCACCCCTTTTTGAAATGTATAAAGACCCGGGTTCTTGGGGCCTCGGGGTCTTCGTGGGTCTTCGTGGGATCAATAAAGAAGATTCTCTGGAGTACCTGGGCTCTTGGTCCTTTCTGCGCCGCCAGAACAGGAGCTGCCGCCTTTCCCTCTCCCTCTCAGGGAGCAAGGCCCACAGAGAGCTGGTGGGCAAGGGTGCCTCAGCACCTTTTGGAGAGCTGAGCCTCGGCGCCTAGCGCCATTCACAAAAGAGCTAAATCACTTTACGGCCTGTGCCACCTGGTCACTGGTCTCGCCCTTTTGAGGGCGGCCTGCCAGGGAAGGTCGCGGCCTCCCACCTCGGCTAGCTGGCGTCATCTGGGAGCGGTCAGCGACAAGGCTTGTACAGGGTGTTGTCACGAATCTGAGTGGCTTTGGAAAGACCCTCAGTAAACTGACTTTAACAGTCACTACCATGCTCTCCCTTGATGAATTCATCTTCTCTCACAAATTCTAAAGAAAATTGCTTAATATCTTTAGAGTAATCCCTGGTAAGAAAGATAAATTCAAAATCTGATTGGTCATGAATGAGACTTCTTGGGAAAAAGCTTGATCATGCCAGTTGACTAGTAAGGAATTTAGCAGAATTTTGCAGTACTTAGGTTTAACAATAGCTTGTTGTTCTCAGTTTTAGATTTTGTGGATGTCATTGTCATTTTTCAGAATATTTTTATGTGAACGTATCTTTCACAACATGGGTCTATCTAATGTGAAACTTGAGCTATGAAAACAGTCTTGATTGTGAAGTCTCAAAAGTATTTCTAATTCTTCCAAAGCTACAAGAATAAAGTGTAAAATGCATCAGTCCAACATTTTATTTTGTCAAAATTAAACAGATCCTGAGTCTTAACAATCCATTTTCCGTTTAAATTTAGAAGTCATGTTTTTCACAAATCCTTTGTTTGGCAATGAAGTTTTTTTCCTGATGTTTACCATTTGAAAGAATTAAATTCCTTGTCAACAGACTGAAGATACTAATTAAAGTCCACTTTAATTGTGGACTCATCTCCCTTTTAATGTCAGAATAAATTTATTTAATTATTTATTTAATCTGATTATTTTTTTCCCTAATATTCTTCTTTTCCTGAATATGACTGGGATCTGCATGTGATTCTGTGACCTCTAATGGAGAAAACATCCTTGCTGCATCGAACAGTTGACCAAGCTTCACTTTTAGACCAGTCATCAGACTCTGGGCAGAATTAACTCAAACCAGAAGAGAAGGAGAGAACTTTGTGATGATCACTCATACCTTGTGTTTTTTCCTCATTTATGCAAGGAGATTAAATGAGCTTGGCCTGCTTTGCTTAAATAAATAAGAAAAAGTTCTTCCTGCAGACTCACTGGGGAGTAAACACCAAAATAGACAGGCAGTGTTGGAGCTACTGGGCAACATTAATACACCTTCACATGGGGATGAACTGGATAACTATTTTGGCTGGAGATTAGGAACTTGCAAGTTTCATTTAAATACCCCTACTTCTTTGATGGGAGAACTGAGTAAAAGCTTTCCTAATGAGCAGGTACAGCAATACCTTTCTAGCATAGCGGACAAGTACTCTAACTAGTTTCAATACAAAACTAAATATTTGTATGAAGGCATATTTTTTTCCTCTGTCTAAGGTTACAGGAGTGAATATCAGCAGTGTAAACAGGCACACTTCTTCTTTGGGAAAAGTTAATGCCATTCACCTCACTTTGAAGTTTATTCAAAAACTTGCATTATAGAGAAACATAATTTTATTTGTTCAGCTCCTTCTTTTCATCCCTTTTAAAATGATTTATCAGTGGCTCACAGCAGTTTTGATATAGCACTTAGCAATTTTATTTGAGCCATAGATACTATTCCACAATTTTCTGAACCAATATTCTATGATGGAAGTCACAAAGTGTTGCCTTTTCCTTGATGTTGTAGTTTCTAATTCAGTAAATTCCTTTCAGTTTTAAGGGTGATGATCCACACAGATATTATTTGGCTATAACATTGTATGTATTTTCAGGTTTCAGAAAACAAGAGGTCAAAGTTGAAGTGAACATTTTAATTAACTTTGGAGGGACAAAATTGTCTAATTTTTAATTGGAGAAATTTGAAAAAACATCTTTCTTTAAATGCTGTCTCTGAACTACGGCATAAATGAATATAAATCAAAACTCACAGATTTATACAAGAGTTTGATTAGAAATAGAAGTTGATACTACAATAGAATTAGGTCCATCTAAACACAATTAAATGTTTCCTCTGAAGTATATAAACTTTGTGTACTGCTTGTGGCCATGAAAAAAGGAAAGGATGTAAAGTAAATGATGTAGTATTCACCTTTCCCTTAACAAAGTATTGATATTTTCATCAAAAAGCATGTTTTAAGACATAATAAAATGCCATAGCCACAATATATGTAATAAAATTACTGGGAAACATTAATCTGTATTTTATCAGTTTAATTTACCAAGCTCACGTATCAGCATTGTTTTATTGTACTCTAAAAAAAAGAAAAAAAAGGAAAAAAAAGAGTAAATCAAATAAGACAACCAGTTGCTTTTATATGACAACATGTTTATTTTCTATGTTACACAACTACTGGAAATCTCTATGGCATGATTTGCCAAAGGGAAGATACCATTGTTTGTCAGTAAAAGATAGGAATTACTTTTAGAATTTTCAAGAAAAAGCTGTTTACTTTTGGGGTAATGGAAAACTGATCTTTTATATGTGCACTTTTATTCCAGTCAAAAAACCACCACAACAACCATTGTTGTGGTGGTTTTTTGACTGGAATAAAAGTGAAATTAAACAAACTACAGTACCCTCTTAAACACTTTGTAACACATGGACACTGTTCAAGAGACACAGGAAAACTACTGGTGTATTTTCCAAGTTCTGACTCACATAAATTTGGACATAGTCAGATTTATTTCTGGCAGGAATAAAACGCTTTACACAAGGGGGAAAAGGAGACCAGAATTTGAAGAAGGGGGAGATTTAAGGAGGTTATCGCTTGTAAGCAAAATAACCACCAATCTCTGTGGATGCATATATGTGTGTGTTTCTGCTTAACTAAGCAAGATTCCACTTTCATTATGACTAGAATTATACAGAAATGTCCCTATACAACTTGAAAATAGAACAATCTGTCCTTTATTGTTAGATCTTGGATGAGAAAAAAAGACCACATGCAAATTTCCTCCCATTTATTTTTGACCTTTTCAGGCACAAAATTTTTGATTGATCCTGTTTCTTTCTCAGAAAGTGAAGAAAAGGCATTCTCATGGATAGAAGACAATAGTACCGTTTCATTTTCTGCATGGCTGCATAAATTTTTAACCTGTTGTAAACAGTACTACAGACAGATCACTTCCTGGAGTGTGTTAGTTTTGCGGAAGAAAAATCCATGACACCAAAGGAGGAGGAGGAGGAGGTGGATGAGGAGGAGGAGAAGAAGCTGAAGAAGAAGAAGCAGAAGAAAGAAGAAGAAAGAAGAAAGAAGAAGAATTGATAGGAACATATTGCTCATGCTGTCCCAGAACAATAAAGAACACAACGAAAGAACCATTTAAAAGATCAACAACTTTTCAACAGCATCCTTATGGTCCAATGTGGCAGCAAAGAAACATGGTAACTTGGCTCCTCTTTTGGGGTTTGGAGCTAATTTGTTAGGACAAGCTCAGGAAACGTGGTATCATGTCCAATTGTTTTCAATCCTGTCCCTCACTGTCATCAAAGGATCCCAATCAGAGAATGAAATGACTCTCCAACAATTTTCTCCTCTCCATGATAGTGTTTTACTCATTTTCTCAAAAAGGACATGATCACTCCACAACAAATCAGTGGATTGATCCTGCTTTTTCTCCGAAGAGATCTTGTTAAGTGTTGGCACAGAAACAAACCACTTAGCTTAAGTGATTCAGTGTTTCAGGCATGAGTAAGAATGGTTTTCTTCCCTCTGCCACAATCTACCTGTGTGACTTGCAGGGCCAGAGCCAAAAGACATCTCTTGTCTCTTTGTCTTGAAATTATAACAATGCAGACGAAATCAGAATGAAATTCCTGAAGTGCAGTTTAGGCAGAGCCTGGGCACATCAACCCAGGAAGCCAGTCCAAAAGTCCCTGCCCAACTGGCAGGAACATGAGATTCTTCTGGCCCTAGTGCCTAAAGTTAGCTCATGTCCAGAAGCAAGGTCAGCTGGAGAGACCAAGGAAATTTTCTTATGATTAAGTTTTCCAGTAGCCATTGAGTTTTATATAAATCAAACATATAAGTTCACATATGCCATTTCTGTATGCTCCTCAGAAGCTGGTGTTTGTTTTGTGGCAAACCATCACTGAACGTTTCTCAGACCCCAGTTTTGCACAGTACTTGAGAAGGAACTATATAATTTGGTTCGGCATTTTCTTCCCCATCGGACACGCTGACTTCTATACTCCATCTGTTGGCCAAGAATCTCCAGAAATTTAGAAATGACAAGAATCATAAAATATCTCATGTTGGAAGGGACCCATAGGAATACTTAAGTCCAATTCTCTGCTACTCACAGGACTACCTAGAAGTAAACCAGGGGACTAAGTGCATCATGGACATACACCCTAAACTCTAACAGGATTGGTACCATGGCCACTTGCCTGGGGAGACTGTTTCAGTGCCTGACCACCTTCTCAGTGAAGAACCTTTCCGTTAAACTTAATCTGAACTTCCCCCAACACAGTTTGATTCCATTTTCTTGTGTCCTCTTCCTGGTCTCCAGAGAGAGGAGATCAGCACCTCCTCACACATTTTCTTATATCTCTGTAAAGAAGACAGAACAGTAGATTGAGTGACTTTATAGGTTTATTTCTCACTGTGGTGATTAGCTGTGGAACAATTACTCCTCATTTTATAAAGGTGGCTAGAGAACCTGAATGATGGCTTCAAGCAACAACATAATGTCCCCAAATATAACAGAGGAAGTGTAACTAGAAACAGTACAAAATAGGTCTAAATTTTAAGGCTGAATCTGAGATCAACGGCAGGATGTGTGCTTACTATGAAATTCATAACTAGAATTGAGCAGCAGTCATATAGAAAAGAAACTTCCTCTTTTTAGGTCATTTCATTGTCTATTAAATTAGTGGGGTTTTTAAAAATAAATCAAAGGATAATTCAAAGTGTACAGGAAAATTCACATTGTCATCTGCGGGGTTTTTTTCATTTAATCTGAGCTCCTTCCAAATTGAGATCAATGAAACAGGAATATGTGTTCTGTTGTGGTCCTTCTCATTATACTAGCAGCACTAAGTAGAAAAAGAAAAGCCTGAGTGAAGGACGGAATAGCTTATTTAGGTGGGAAGACATTAGTGACACATACTGTCTGAAGGGATATGCATTGAAAATTAGTGGGTGTGTCCAGATGATTCTTGTCCAGCAGGGAATCTGCTGCAACCTCGGAGAATCACACGTGGGTGTCTGGGGTATCTGTCAGAGGACGTACACACCCAGGCAGGCAAAGGAACCTTTGGGGAACAGGGACAGCAAAGGTCCAGCAAAACTGCTCAGCTTTTTGGTGAGCGTTGCTGGTCTGATCTAGACATTTTTTTCTATATAATGTTCTCCAGATGTAGTTCCATTAAAAGCTTTCTGCTATGATAAATCCCATAGGCATGGCATGCAGATGGAGGGCTGCTTTTGTTTATTTTGCTAGCAAAAGAAATTCAAATAAAATTATTTCTAAAGTATGTTCAGAATTAAATATATCCTTCAGCTATTTATTGGATGTGGAGATCCAAACATTCATCTGAAAGAATGAGATCTTGAATTAATTTTTCAATTTTATCTCAGATATTATTCATATGAAACCCTACCTCTCAGATTTTCCTGAAACTGAAAATTTAGTTATGATCAAGGATCACTATGATAAGCAAAAGACACCAAAATTAAAATTAGATATTAACACACCTGAAGTTCACACAGAAACTCACCATTTTTGTAGACTGTAAAACAAAAATTCTTTTAAATTTGCTTTCTCTAGAAACTTTGCAATCAGGCCTGTATTGTTTCATGGAGCTAAAACAGGGAATGAAATAAGTATGTGCAAGGCAGAAGTCAGAGCACTATATAAGGGACATGCTGCTCTGGGAAAAAGTTGATGTCCATTACCTTGTCTGTGATGTCATTACAGACAAGGAGAGATGACCACCTGAGAAAGGCAGATCCAAAGGCAAGTGCTTCCCCCTGTATATACATGATGAAATAATATCTTATTATTCAATTAAACCCTAAAACATAGAGGAGGGAGGAGAAAAGTGGCAGCCAGTCCCATCATATTAGAGGTGCTTGGCACTTTGAATTAAGATCCATCTCTTCAAAGAAGCTATAAAAAGTCACCTTCTTGATTTTGCTGTCTTCAGTATTTTTTTTTCTGTGGTAAGCACGGGTCCTGCTGAGAAAGACTTTAATCCTTCTTAGGGGATGCAGCAATTCAACATTTTGAATTCTGGTTTGTGTAGTTTGTAAAGTGTGGCTCGTCCAGCCTTTCAGATAAAGATATGGTTCCTAGAAAGATTCCTTCCTATGTCGCTTCCACTATTTAACCTCTTTTTATAGCTGTCATTGCCAACTGTGGCTTCATGTTTCCTTTTTTTTTCAGTCATTTCACTTTCCTGTTTTTTTTCTTCTTGGAAAGTTCTTTAGCTTTTTGGTCTCTTACAAAATGCTGTACACTTAGTTTTATTGCACCTCTGAGGGATGTCTTTCTCTTTATTATAAGAGACTTTTCTGAAGTATTTTCCTCCTGAATGACAGCATAATGACATTATTTTCTTTCATGTGCTTCTTTCATGTGCTGTTTAGTTTGGAACACTCTCTTTTGCTTTCTATAACAGAACATGTGCTAAAAATCTGAACATGTACTAAACATGTACTAAAACCTTTAGTACAAGCACTACATTGTCCTTAACTATTGTTTCTTTTCCTATTTGTCATTTGTAATAGTACATGCTTTTAGTAAGTTCATTTGCTCTGATTTTGGCATTACCTTTTAATTTCACTCTTATTTAGATTTATCCTGGTTATGAAAAATATATTAATAGCCTCTTAGATGAAGTCAGACCAATGTGCTTTATCCTCACCACAGAGTCTGCCCTGCCTCCTGGCCTGTTTCAAAAACAAACTAATAAGATTGGGATAATCCTCTTTCATCAGCAGTTAAATTTTTCTGAACATATTTGCTTGAGACTGTGAGCACTCCCAGGTAGTTTTAGGGCCTTAAAAGGTGCTGAGGACTTGGCAAACAGCAGTAACCACTTCACACAGACCTTTTAACAAAACAACAATTTGAGAGCTTTTAGTAAATAAACTGCATCTCTACAAATGATCTGAATAGAGCTGAGACAGGTAGATGAATAATCATCATTGTCTGAAAATGTTATTTCTTCTTATGACACATAAAGCTTATGACACATTAATCATTAATAAGATTATAAGGTGGTTTTACAGTCCAGCAATCTATGAGTTGCTCAATTTACCAGTAACGGAATATTATCCCATGAATACTGTATTTAATCAACTACTTAACTAAATTATTCTACCAGAAATGTGCTTGTTAATGATGCTATTTTCTACCGATTCTAAGGCTGCTGGATTCACTTTAAGAGCGTGTAGAATCTGTGTCCTGTTAAAATACTTCCCTGCAGTTACAATATTTGTGTGACAATTGTCTCTGTTTGCATTTTAACTTTCCACAGTTATACAGTTTCCATGCCCACAAATGAAACACCAGTGATCCTGTATTAACCGTAAATGAGCTACCCATAATGCACTCTATGAATTACAGTAACAAAACAAAGCAGTTTGTAACAAGACACTGGGAGGAGTTTAAAAAAAATCAGAAATGGATGATAAGAGCAAAAATGAACTTATACCTTCAATAAGTGTTTCTGCAACACCTCTTAAAAATCTATATCAATGTATGTCTGTATAAATGTAGACAAAGACGATTATTAAAGATATCTGCAAATGATGGGCTAAAATTCTAAGCTTTATTGATGAACTTTACTTTGAAGATAGGAAATTGCCCTTCCTATCCATAGCCCTAACACCAGCACCCTGTTATCCCTGAGTAAACCAGTTCACATCCCAACTGGGCAGTCTTGACTTGCCATGGAGATTATTGCCTAGTTTGCACATGAGTAGTTTTGTCAGGATCCATTTTACCAAATCCATTGCAGAGATAATCCTAACCATAAATTCACAACTCTGCAATGTGAATTCACCACTGCAATGTGAACCACGCAACGACAAAAGAGAGCATAAAACTCTGAAAGTATATATGTGCCTTTTGTGAAATAAAGACCTACTGATTGTTCATCAGCTTCAAATTATACAGGGATAATTGAAGCTACCAGTCCCTATGGAGAAGTATTTCTGTAAAGTCTGATTATTTTCAGCTTGCCCAGTCTGAATTCTCATGGATATGTCAGTCACTCGCTACACTGAAGTACACAAGCCTCATTTATGTTTCTACTTCTCTGCTTCCCACTGACCCTAACAAAATGTCTATAGTCGGTGGTAACAAATAATGGGTAAAATAAAAATCTGTCTTTATTTGTGATTTAACTCTACATTTTGCAAAACCATACCAAAAATATGAGGTTTTTACTAAATTAACATGTCTTCCAGACTGAACTGAATTTAGACTCTGTGGTACCAGATCCTTGGTTCATGGGCATATTTTATAAAATTTAGTGAAAGTTGTAACAATTTTCTCTGAGGGTGCTTTTCCATTCAATCAGAAACATGAAAAATAAATACATGAAGATTCATCCTAGCTCTTTATAGAACTGAAAACCTCATTAGAAATGGAAATAAGACATTCTTTAACTGCAGATATTAATAAGAAGTCGTAAAGCTCCTTCAGCCACCTTCTGGCCAGTGATGATTTACATGACTGAAGTAGAGACACTCTTTTCTCACACCATTCCACATGTAGCTTACACTTCTGTTAGTTGTCCAGATGGAAAGGGTGAGGCTAGAATTTCTCTCAGGAAGAAAATAAATATTTGGTACTGAAAATAGAATAATGCAAAAAATTGGCATTAAAGTGTAGACTGGATTTCAGTGAATGTAGAAAAAAAAGAGGGTGTTAAAGCTTCATTCTCAGACAAATAAAACCTAGATATTTTTACAGTTTGACACAATAGCAGCAATTTATTTCAAAAAATAACTTGTCATTAACAAGTCATCTATCCTTGACAGCAAACTGGCAAATTGTATATTACACAATGTACTTAAAAAATCTGTGCACAGGGTTCCAGAGGAAAAAACCGATATTGCCTATAAAATTAAGTATTGAAAAAACAGCATCTCTGCTATTAATTGTAGATTTCACTGTGGGATGATTAAAAACAAATGGGTTTGGAGGAGCAGTTCTTTAAATGGAGACATCAAGTCTCTGTTTGAATTCTGTAAGGTTTACTCCAAATGTCAGAAATTCACTACATCTTTAAAATGAGGTGGTGTTGTTACTTAATCTAATTTGGATTGAATATTTATTTTAAATGTTTATCTAACCATTAAATATTAAAAGTAATGCAAAAGGTGCAATAGCTCCATCTCATAACTCTTCTCAGTGTCCCAGTTTGTGACTATTCCCTGGGTCATTATGGCAAACAGTTTTTCAGATTTCATATTGACTGCTATCTTTATATGAAAATATGTATATATATATATATGTATTACACATATCTTGTATCATTTTCCTCTCTGCAAATTGACAAATACATACCATGGGATACTTTGAGAGTTCCAGAGACCATGAGGGCTTCTACTCAGAGGACAAAGCCTTCATGGAGGTGCAGTGGAAAACAACAGAACTGCCTCCACTTCCAGAGGACAGGCTGATGACCAGACTGCCCTGAGAGGCACAAGATGCTGAAGGTGCTTGACCCCTTTCCAGCACCACATCTGGGCATGAAGGTGTTAAACTGGTGCACATTCTTCATGCTATGACTAAAGCTTTGTCAGAATATTCCTTCCACACTTTCACGTGAAACATCTTGAATGCTTCTATAGCTATCTGGATGTCTAGAAGGCATTTTGTGGCTTGTGTACTTGGGGGCCAGTGTTGAGGATTTGGCAGAGAAGAGTCTGCAGCGTTGCCCTTGTGAAAAGAGACCAGAGGATGCCCCATGCTGTACACAGGCAGCTCTGAGAGACCCACCAGGACAAGACAAAACAGAGCCCATCAGACAAGCTCTTTGTGCCCCAGGTAAAACACATTTAAGAATGGGCAAAATGTGAGAAAGAGAGGATGAGGGAAGATAAAGAGAAGAAGTAAACAGGGAGAGGAGAACAGAATCAGAGTGATACAACAGAGGCAGCAGGAAGATGAGAAGCTCCATGGTAGAGTGGGTGGCAGCCCATGAGAGTCCCAGAGGAAATGAGATAAAGGAAGAAGTCAAACAGAAACCTCCACATGCAGACCACATTTTGCATCCTGCATCACTTTTTCTCTGGCTGAAGGCACTACTGAATGCAACCAATAGCAAGGCAGGGAGGAGTGGTGTCTGAAGGGAAACTGAGACTAGGAAAGGAGGAGTGTGTTTTGCCTGAGTGTTCTAAAGTTTGTGGGTTTTTTTATTTGTTTCCCATACCCAAATCAGCAACTAAATATTTGTATTAATTGGATATAAATCAAGTTAATTTCCCTGAGCTGAGTCTCTCTCTTGCCTCTGACAGTAATTGGCAATTTATTTTCCTGTCTTCATCTCAATTCACAAGCTTTACAGCTCATGTCCTTTACAGCTCATTTCCAATCCTCTCCCTCATGCAAATGCAAGAGCACTCATTGGGTGCTGGGCTAGCAGATGGTTGCAAACCACCACAGCTATTTAACCAGCCAGAGGATAGCTAAAGGCCAAGTAGGACAACGAAAAATGCCAGCTCAGAGGACTGGAAGGGATTTAGGGGGTTGCCCTCTAGCACTGGCAGACCTACAGCCCTGTTGATAATGGCTACGTAATATAGAGGGAACAAACTGAGAGAGCAATTTGTCTGTATGTTTCCCACGACTTGAAGAGGTCACATGAGCTGGAAGTATTCAGGTTCACAGATTCACAGATTCAAAGCTAAAGTGTGAGAATACACGAGAGAGATGGTAAAGCTCCATGGGTATTTAGTGGGGTAAAAATCCCAAGATATGTGGGGGAAAAATACTACTAATCCTCCTTCCTGTAATTAGATAGCCACAAGACAGATAAAAAGAGCATGAAACTTGTCCTAAGAGCTAAGCTAAGCTAGAACAAAATGAACTATTAGGTTCTTTTCATCCCCTTACAGAGCCAGGAAAGTCATCCAGCTGTGCAAAACATCACACTGCCTTATAAGGTAAGATTGCAACTACTTTCTCTCCTTAAAGGATCACAAAATAAACTGAGCTGGAAAGCACCCACAAGGATTACTGAGTCCAACTCCTGGCCCTGAGCAGAACCATCCCCAAGAGTCACACCATGTGCCTGACAGTGTTGTCCAAATGTTTCTTGAACTCTGTCAGGCTCAGTGTGGTGAAGTTAATCCTAAGGCAGTTATGTTTGTAAAAGGTAGATAATACCAGGCACAGACAATAGAGTTATCTTCAAATGATCTTTTTTTTTCCCCACAAATACAGAATGAATGTGTAATTTGGGACTAAAAAAAGTCAGGATTTTCTGCTTATTATTTTATCTAATTCAGTAGCCAAAAGTCCAAGTCAAATAGTCAATGAATATCTTAAAACAGTGTCTACAACGCATAGGCTGTGATTTCCACACATGTAGTATGCATTTGGTCTACTTTCCATATTTCTACAGGCTATGCTCATAGCCTTCAAACTTGCAGTGGGGCCCCAGATTAATCTTGCATGCTGCAAATCCATTTTATGATGTGCATCACACAGTGTGATGCCTTGAACTCATTGTTCCTTCTTTGAAGCTGATTTATCCTCACATTGCACGTCTATCTTGCTCAGGACAAGACAGAACTGAATAAACTAGCACAAATCATCAGTGTGCAATAGGAAATAGAGATCTAGATGTCTCAGCCACTTGGCATGTGCTGCATGGCATACACATACATATTTTAGCCAAAATAGGTCAGACAGGGAAACTTCAGATATCTGAGGAGTAGATCAAATTATCAACTCTGCTGTTTCTGGGATAAACACTGTTTTTTTTCTGTCTGGGACTGCATTGTGCCCTATAAGCACACAGATCACACAACATTGCATCATCTAATGAAAGTGTGAGATAATGACTTTGTAAGTTTTAAAACATAGAGACCTGTATTTGAATTGTGGAATCTGTCTTTTTTATGCTGCAAGTGCCTCAGGATTCCTACTTGCAGCAACATTTTATGTAGCACTCATTCTTAGTCTTATTAGGAAAATAAGAAGTGTCTGCTTTTGGACAATAGAGGCCTGAGTAAGAGATGAGTGCTGTGGGTATATTTGGGGCCTCTTTTTATCACATGATTGCAGTAATACTTTTTCCTTTACTAATATTTTTTCATCCAAACATATTTGTAATACAAGTGCTTCAAGTATTACAAAAAATCTGAGGCCATTTGTCTCCACAGGAAATATGATTTTAGAACTGTAAAGCCATCATATAGCAGTACACTTCTATTGTAGCTACTGATGATCCAAAAGCTAAAATAAAAAAAAACTGTGCAGAAAAGGTTGATCAACAATTGAATTTATTGTGACAAAAGAATAAAATCAAAATAATGAAAAGCTGCATTTGGTGATGGAGAAAGCCTACGGCTTATTAATCTATCCTCATGTGTATAATTACCAGAGATGCTGTTCAGAATCTAACCTATTGTACTTATAACTTAACACTGAAATAAGTGATTTTATCTTACAAATATTCATATTCTCTTTCTAATATAAGATAATAAGCAGGTGCCTACTTTTTTGTAGAGCCTAATTTAATCTTAAACATGGATGAACATGTGTCTTTAGTGCAGCTTGTGGTCATCAGCATTCCTGCTCATGGATGCTTTTCACCTGCCTCCTCACCCCATTTTATTTGAGCATGTTTCTAGTAGGGAATGTCAAAAAAACCAGCAAATGTTAGAGGTGTGCTTTGTCTGAGATTCCTTCCTGTGCTAAATCCAGGCACACCCTCTGAGTGGCTGCCCAGATAACTGAAATACGCAGGTGCCTATTAATTCCATTTAAAAGATTAGACATTTCAGACTCACAGCTCTCTCTATTTTGCCAGAACAAATGCCATCCTCTGTTAAGCTCTTCCTCAGAAAGAAAGGAAAATCTGTCCAGTTAAAATGAGTATGAGACAAGCAATCAGCATGCCAGGTCTGCAGCTGAAAATCTGGAATTATAACAGCAGCAGGAATATTTAGGGATGAGCGATTGTAGGAACCGACTCATGGGACTGGCAGAGTTCAGCAGGCCTTTGGCCAAGCTAAACACCAAGTAGAAAACGCTCTTCAGTCATTGCAGCAGATTCCCAGACCCATTCCTGTCTACACATATGTGACAAACTTAGTTTCAGACCTAAGGAAATAAATGTCCAGACAACAGATCTTCACATTCAATTCACAGGGATTTCTTTTGTTCCAGGTGGAGTGCAAAAAGAGTAATGAATGGCTCCAAGAAAAGAGATACTGATCATCAGCAGCTTGAGAAAGGGACTGGAGATAATTCCAGTGAGACCTCTGTCTGTGGGTCATTAAGTGACCTTGCAGCATTTCGAAACAGCAGCTTTCAATCTGCAGTCAATAAAGGGCCACAAGTCCAAGGACTTTTTATGGAAAGGCAAAGTTATCAAGGCAATTCCCCAGAAGGAGAAATTTGATATGCCACTATCTACTGCTTCACTGGAAAAATATTTAAGCTCTGCTGACAAACAACAAAAACCCTCGATGAAAGCAGCTGCTCTGCAGTATCTGATGTAGCCATCTTCTGTAGACATAAGAATGCTAGAAAGGGAAAAGTAAACATAAAACTTAGCTGGCTGTTACTCAGTCTGGAAAGGTAAGTGGGTCCAATTTGCTAAGAAAAGTAGCTACTAAAGATAGGCAAAACTGCTTGGTCACTGTAGAGGGAAGCATGGAAACAGGTCTTTGAGGTTGTACCATACCCACAGATGCAATTTGGAAAGGAAAATATAGCTATAGAGTTATCTGTTCGGGTTTTTTCCACATTTTCACACATCCCAAAGATTAAGCTAATATTCTTTAATGAGCAGATCTTACAATTTCTGTAATTCATGCCGTGGTGATCTCTCATTTAGCCTACTAGGACAGCAATTCTGACAGAGCTAAATTATAGGCATATCTGAGAACTAGTGCAGAATTCAGGAGGTCATTTACTACGTGGCACCTCCTTCAAACAGTGCACAGAATAAGCAGCCTTGGAGCTGCATTGGTTATATAAAGTTAAACGGTATTATTTCAGGCATCAGTTTTGCCCCATCCAGAACTGCTGAAAAACTGATTGTCCCCATTGCCATACTTGTACAGGTATGGTGTGCTGTGTCTTTTGTGGTGATAGATTCACCAGCAAAGGAAGGATGTGGCAGAGTGCTTTGTGTAAGGCCACCTAGCATTTAGAGAGAGGGGTTTTTTTTTCTTTTAGACTTAAATTATGCTCATCTTCTCACCTTTAAGATACTCTGTTTACCTGAGCTGAAAAAATATTCAGCAAATAATTGCTTTAATACAGCTGATAATAGATGCAGGATTCATTATTACTCTATGGGAAGTCCTTTATTTAAAAGATTGATATTTGAGGTTTTGTGAAAATCAATAGTCATTACCCTCAGCAATATTAGGACAGAAGCTGTGGATTCTGAGTACTGTATCAAAAACAATATGATTTGTATGTCAGGAAACTGTGAGGAAACATATTCGCTGCCTTGCTTAGCACATGGTTTACAAATTGATCTTTGTATTATTTTGGATCTAACAAAATCACCTTCCTCTTCACACACTCTTCTTCATATGTAGAAATACTCAAATAAAATATTTTTAGTCCTTAGCTACCAGAAAGTAGAATCTCATGGACTGTGACAGTAATCAGTTTCTCAAATTATGAAGGAGACTAATTGAATTAGTTAGAGTTATCACCTTTTTCTAGGTAATTTTCCTGGATCATGACAGAAAAATAAGAGAATAAATTCTTGAACCAAAGAATAGATCCACAAGAGCACCTAACTTTTAGATATATTTCAGTCTAAATGTATATTCAGCACTGACCATGGAGCCTTCACCTTGAAGTTGAGAACTTAGAATGGTGAGAAATTTGAGGTGACCATTAGTAAGTAGTATGGGACCTTGTGCTTATCATCCAAAGGAAATTAAAAGTGGAACAGTCAAACAGGTTACTACAACTTCTCTTGAGCAGTTATGCTGTACCTGGAAGTTTCTGTGGCAAACATGAGATGAAACACCTAAATTTCAACAAAAAGAAGAGATGTTTTAGGCCTACCTTTAAACGAAATTATTTTAAAAGTGAAACTTACAAAGAAAATACTAAGTAAAACATCTCAAGCAAATTGAATTTTTTTTTCTTTCTGTTGTTTTTCACTCTTGGAATGATCCAGGGTATTAATTATTGTGATGTTGTTTCATTGTGTAAGATGAATGTACGGTGTGTGGGATGTTTTCCACCTCCTGTGACCCTGTGCAATGGACTTTGTGAGTCACCACATGGTCACCCTGTGTGAGGTGTAGCAGAGCACAGTTTCTGGCATTGTCAGCTAATTTATTTGGACAGAGGATGACTGCACACCTTTCTTCATATGGTGCTTTTCTATGGGTTTCAAATGGCAGCTTCAGGCTTCTCTCTCTTGTTTGCTGCCTTTGGCTGACAGTGCACAGCCAGTGAAGAGCCAGATGACTCCTGACTTTGATGCTTTCATGTCTTGCAGCCTCATAGCGGGTTTACTCATCTTCTGACACCCTGTAGTTTCAAAAGGAGGCCAAGATGGGGGCACACAAATCATTTAATTCCTGCAAGTTCACATCAGCCAAATGCATGGGGAATTCAAACCTGTGGGGGTGAAGGGTAACGTTTAGACTGGGTGCCATTAGGCCAGTTTGTGTTCTAGAGATGAGATATATGCACACATTGAAGGTCTGTTTCTGTGGATGACACTCCCAATGCTGTTCAGAGAGCAGCAGCTGTTTGGAGACTTCCCATGCCTCAGTACATTTATTCTCCAAAGACAGGCAGAGACACTTCCTTACTGGCCTCCTTGGGCTGATTTTACTAATGGTGGGGTTTGGTCCCTCAGAGCACACTTCTGTGCAGATTTGTGTGGTGATGTGCATGCATTTCTTAAAAAAAAACCAAAACAATCCAAAGCAACAAAGAAATCTCCCCAGGCATAATAGTTTCTCCTGCAGATTCCAGTCATCCAAGCTAAATGCTATGCATTTACAAATGGCTAGTACCTTTGAGAACCCTGGTTTCCTAGGGAGCCATATTTTGGAAATAAATGTACATTCCCAGGTGTTTAGTACACATGAAACTCACTTATGCAACTGGGGTAATTAGTAAAGGCTCTCTTGGCAGAAATTAATATCTCTGATAGATCTACTTCTTTGGCCGTGAGATCAAAAGTTGTTGGATAAGGATAGGAAAAGAAAAGGAGAAGGTGGAGTCTGTATAAGTCTTTTTTCCCTAAGAAACCAGAAGTTTCTATGCTATGTCACATACAGGCAGATCGACCAAGCCCAGATTGAGATGGGAATTTCTTTTTTTGTCTTCAAATACCTTTTTGCCCTGAAAAGTTCCACTCCTAGAGAGTATCATATTAAGCAGAAAATCTAATGGACAGTTGAAGAACTCTTCTGTTGACAGTCTCAGCAAGTCTGGTATATTCATACAACAAATTTTGATTCTAAGTAACTTCTATTAAAAAGTTGAATGATTGTAAAAGTCCCAGCCGATTGTAGTTTAGGAATGGTTATACTTGGATTTTGCAAAGAAATTAGTAGGAGAGGTTAGAACTAGATTTGTTTTAGCAATCTTGCAGTTTTGTGCATATATAAATATACAAGTATTTTCTAATAGTCAGTTGTGCATACTTAGCTGCAATCAGTGCTGGCTAAATGAAGATAACACTTTTGACAGACTGATAAATTTTATCACTTCACAGAGATATTTTTTAAAAAAATTCTTGGGGAACATTCTTTGCAAATGTGAACAGCAATATACATTTCTTTCAATGGCCCAGTGAATGTATTCTATTCCTCTGATAGTCTTCCCTTCACTAGTGTTCACTCATTCTTTTTCCATATCATGCATGTAATGCCTCCTTCAGGTGGGATGTAATCCCACACTTGAAAGTAATATTAAGGAATGTACCTGCTGAATACACATACAAAAACTAGACAACTCTCTTAATCTCATAATTTAGTTTGCAGCCCAGCACTCTCAGGTTTTGCACAGAACTTTCATGAGTAAAACTACTCAACCAGACTGATTAGAAAACCAAATTATTTTCCACCCACATGATGTAGTGGGGGAAAGATATAAAGATATAAAATGGCAAAGGTTTTAGGAGTAGTACTGACTCAAATCTATTTTTTTTTAATTCCCTTTTTCTTTTTCCTTTCTTTCTTCTAATTTTGGAACAATGTAACATTTGTGTATGCCAGATATACATTTTAAGAGGATATATTGGTGGATCATATCGTCTCTACCCCAAGGCAAGAGTCATATATTCATAATACATCTTTCATGACTTACTGTGATCCTCCTGAATAACAGACAGAAAAAAACCCATTCTTGCAGGATATTATGAAAATGTTTTCTATCCAAGGATCTTGTCAAAGAGGACTCTGAAAAGATAAGACACATAAATTTTAGGTCTCCTAGGACAACACGCTAATTCAAGAAGACAACATTGAGTGCTAAGATAATCTCCAGTAATGTGCACCAATTCAGAAAATTGTTTTAAGCAAAACGTTTCAAGTAAAATGTCAGAAAGCTTTTGAAAAATTCCTGTTTCATGAATCATTTTGATAGGTGTGGCCTTGCTTTCCTTAGTTGTCTGTAAATATTAATACTGAAATACCACAGTTTCTCAAGGCTGAACAATTCCAGGTTTTAATTGTTTCTTGCAACTACATAAAATTACTAATGATGTCCCATTTCCTACTCAAAAATGTGGCTTCTTGATCTCACCTCTCACAAGTACCTGTGTCATCAAGTACACAGGGTTGGATCTGATAATGTGCAGATACACTCAGTCTGCTAAAACTCAGTAAGGGAAATCAAACATTTAAAACTACACATGCATGACTATTTGCTTTATAGATCTGATCCGTTAGCATGAAGGAGCTGAACCACTTGGAAAATTCCTAGCACAAGGGCTTCTCTTTGTACAGCAAAGCACTGGACCCTTTAGGGCAATACCAGAAGTAACAATCATATGTATACACTTTCCAAAAAAAGCAGGTTTTGATTTTGTATCTAATACAGAAAATTAAAAAATATATATAGGAGTTGTCTTAACTTAATGGTTTAGTGGGATATTAGGAGAATCGACCTTTAAACCCTGTGGAAAGTAGCTTTGTAAATTAAAGGGTTTTGTGGTGAGTTTTCTGCTTTGCTTCTTTGTATTTTTTACATATGACTTTAATAGAAAGATGTAATGGCTAACTAAACTTACTTTGGATATGTTTGAATTCTGCTAAATCTTTTAATAAACTTAGGCAGCTTTAAAACCATGTGGTATTAAAAGTAAAACCGGATGGTCTTTTTATGTAATTGCTTTGCTATGCCTTTATTTTTCACTTGGTATAATTCTTACTGAGTGTAGTAAGATCATGACTAAGATCTAAAATGGTGTTTTGAAAATAAAATAAAGTAAAGCAGTTTATACAAACACACAAACACATATATGTAATAGGAATATATATATGCAAGTATATAGCCCAGCAAATCTTCACAAGTATTACAAATTCCTTCTTTGCAGATGCACTACGTCCACATGAAATATTTACAAAATTATAATTTTGAACACAGTTTGTAATGTGTGTTGAGTGTATTGTAGCCATACATAATGTAGCCACCCAAGTATTTGCAGATGTTACTCAACTTTGCCAAGGAGTTTCAACACTCTGGATGAGGTCTTGAACTCAGATTTGGCTGATGCAATGTAATCTACAGTATTTCTTCCCCAACGTAGGAAGGGAAACTAAATGAGCTATGGTTGCTCTGCTCAGTTGGTTCCCTTCACATTCATTTCTTGCTTTTTGGAATTTCCTGTGACCAAAAATTATCCTCTGAGCACCAAAGAAGGTCTCAAGAGAAGTTTTTCAAAAGCCACTGTGAGTAAACAGAGGTAAGTATCAACACATAATACCACCTTATTCTCACACAGGATAAACATATCAAAAGGATCCAGGAAAACAGAAAGAAACCCCAATCTTTTTATCTTATTTGTGTTACTAAAATCTATTCCTTGGTAAGGATCTAATTCAGTGCCTTCCAAACACAAACTTCTAAAGAAAAATCAGTAATCCTTTGAGTAATAGCAGTTCTTATTTACTTTCAATTTTTCTTATTATGCTTTGCGACCCAATATAACAAAGGAAAATTTGAGAGAATATAAATAGCTAAGTAAAAACACAGTCAAGTCAAAGG
>VWYP01009985.1:0-62046 GCA_013400435.1 Pycnonotus jocosus | reverse complement strand
TACATACAAATATATTCTAAGGGAATCCCACAGACAAGTGTGCACCAGTGATGGGAGTTTAATTTTCCAATAAGATTAGTTTTCATCTCCTACTTCCTAATATATGATAACTTTAAGGTATTAGGTACTTTACCTTCAATGGCACTGTATCATTTGTGTTCCTCTCAAAAGTGGATTGGTTCTTAAGATTTTAATTTTGTTAATTGGCACTCATGCTCCAAACACTGTGAGGTACTGTATTATTGCAAAGCAGAAATGCCATTTGTCCTTCAAAATTATGTTTGAGGGACATCAAAATGTGACAATTCAGTAGATAATTGGATGTAAGATCCTCTCAGAGATCAGTTCTTTCAAGAGTAGCAGCAATGTGTCTTTTCTGAGGAATTTCTGCATGACTTCCATTGACCTATTTTCCACTTTCATGTTAGACAGCTGCAATTGCTAAACCATCAGACCAAATAGTAAAAAAATGAATTAAGCCAAAAAAGACACACTAGGGAGGACAGTTTACTTTTATACGGATTCTACTGAATTGTCTTTTTGAACTTTCTATCCATTAAAAACACCAGGGATTTAAGAACTTTTATAATAGCTGCAATAAAAATGCTGTAAATTACTGCTTAATTTCTTATGCTTACTGCTGAACATGAATCAGCAAAGAAGGCAAACACAGTCCTGGGCTACATTAGGCACAGCACTGCCAGCAGGTGGAGGCAGGAGATCCTGGCCCTCTGTTTGACACTGGTGAGGCCACACTGCTGTGTCCAGTGCTGGGATTCCTGGTACAAGAGACATGGACACAGTGGAAGAAGTCCAATGAAGGGCCATGAAGATGATGCAGAGACTGGAGCACCTCTCCAGTGGGGAAACCCTGAGAGAGATAGGACAGTTCAGGCATCTGAAAAGAAGGCTGAGTGGGGATCCTGCACATATATCAAAGTACATCAATGTACACAGCCTTTTTAGCAATTAAATTCAATAATAGCTTCATGCTGCTATGCATGTTAAAGGGCCCAGACTTCATATATTTCATCTCATCTCAATTTTTTGTTACATGAGAAAAATCAACCTGCAGAAATGTGACTCAGCATGACACATTTTGAAGAATGGGAAGAGTTGAGAGGTGTGCAGGGAGGGAGGATCAGAGTGCTTCTGAAGAGGATGGTCTAAGCAATCCACACATTTAATGATCCTCTACTCGATGGTGACAGCCCACCAATAATGTGTGCAGATCAGGATTCCTCAGTACAGGAAAGCTACTTACAGTGGCTAACTCCACAGTGTCAGCGGTGCAGGTAACCACAGAACATGCTGGACAAAGCAATCTCTCTCTGCTCCTTGAACTGTTCATCAAGTTTGGCTCTCCTTCACTGGCAACTGAAGGATCTCCTCCATTAAGCTACAAAGGACAGAGAAAGAAGGGGAAGCGCCAGGCACCCTTGTGTGTCCCAACGACAGCATGTGCTTGTCCGAACAAATGTCTCCAGAGTGTAAAAAATACACAGTGTGAATACTAACACTGAATATTAACAGTGCAGAAGATAACAGTCAGAAAAGGTGTTGACCACATGTTGGAAAGACACCACAAGCCCTCCTCTGCTGGTGTCTCCTGGTGTCTCACAGGTACTGTGTCAATACAGGACTCTGGGACGCAGGTCTGCCACATTTTATATCACAGCAGCAGCCATTCCTCTGTTTTATTGATAATACCTTTCTTTTGATAAAATTTGCCAATCTTTTTCCTCAGAAGAAAACCCAAATCATGTCATATTAAAGCAGCTGGCATTGGCCAAACAATTTTTTTTTTTTAACCCAAACTATTTTATTTTCTTTTATAGCAAAAAGGGGCGATTTTTTAATATGCTTTTCTGTCTGTTATGGTAATGGGGTTGCGGGCAAAGGTATTACATTTCCAATTCATCTGAAATGAATTTCAACTTCTTCTCCATTTTTTTGGTTAAGGCAGCAAATTTATAGCCTTTAGGGAGCAAAAAAATTATTCTTGTTGCCTTCTAGAAGCACTAATCAAATTCTCTTAAATAATATTCAAGTATAAAAGGTTGTTGTAGCTAAAGCAAACATAGTAAAAAAAATGGCATTTTTACTGAGAAATAAATCTATTATTTGGGCTAAGGAGAACAGTCAAAGTGGCTTATCTGTAAAGCCTGAATATGACTGTCTTGAACACAGGAACTTACAGGTTACAGGGAAATATATTTTTACTTTTCCAGAGTCACATGTGTGAACACAAGAGCAGAAAGAGACGCTAGTTCTGTCAAGTCTCATTTCTCAAATATCAAGCAGATTAAACCTGCCCTATTTTTGTGGACTTTCCCATCATACCAGTCATCCCAATTTCCTGTCATTTGTACCATGACTGCTTTGATTCACTCTGGTTATATATTCTTGCAACACCCATCCCCCGAGACATCTTTTGTGACATTTTTAATGTCAGCATTTTTGCTGTTTGTTTCTTGGAAACCTATGTGGCTTCCTTTGTACTCCTGCAGTTTGTCTGAGGGTTATTTCTGTTCCTTCTATAATTACACACATTTGTATGCTTATGTTAAAGAAGTTCAGGTCCAAGCAGGACTTGGAGAGATTCAAATATTTTTTCTTCCCAAAGGAGTTCATCTCACAGTCTCTGCTAGGGGGAATAAGAAGGACAGAATTTTTACAAATACCCTTTGCATTATAGCAACAGATAATCTAAGAAATATTTTCTACAAAGCGTAACTCTCAGTAGCAAATGCCATATGTATTTTCCAACATACAGTCAGAGAAAAGACTATAAAAGCATAAGCCTAGGTAGGATTTAAATAAACTGCATTTATGATTTGTTATGAACATGGCTGGGTGTTTCATGATCAGGAATGCTGCCTCCTCTGACATTTCTGACCAGTCTTTGGACAGCAAAGAGTGCAACATCTTCTGCAATTTCCTGCATATCTTGTTGAATAAAGCAGGTAATTAAAATAATCAGAATGTATAGTTAAATCCTTCCAAAACCAAATTATTTTCTTATTCTAATTAGCTCCAGGAAGTTTCCTGCTCATTGTGCTGAGTAAGGTGCATGTTTGTAGGACAGTAGTTGTAACCCAGAAAACTGTTGCGGTCACTAAAGCTACAAAATAAATGGCCATGATGTTTAGCAGCTCTCAACCTTTGGGATCCACCTCTCAGCCCTCACTGGCAAAGTGGCACACTTGAGCTTTTTCTCTGTCTTGATTTCTTACCTTATAAGCTTTCCTTTGTAGGAACTACTTCTCATTTTGTATATGGCAAACTACCAGATCCAGTCCTAATGGAAAACCACGTGGCTCACACTGGTTCATCGGATGTTTCCCTTGGCAGCTCTTCCGATGTAAACAGCTCTCCCTGCCCTTGCCCAGAGACATTCCTGCTTGCTTCTATGCCATCCCCTCCAGCTTTACTGAAAGCTGCTTGAGGGACTATGAGGCGAACCAAACCAAGGAACTGATTAAATGACTCCAGGGTAAAAATAGCTTCGGGGAGCAGAGTTTAAGATAAGTTTTGCTCAGAATGAGTTGACCAATACATGTGTGATCAGTTAGCAAATGATGTTCACCATGTGAGACCATAAATATCTCCAGTGGCACAAAAGAGGAGATGATGTAGAGACAGGAACAAGCTTGAGAGAAGGGGAGGTAGATACAAACAGCTTAGACCAGCTTTGCAGCCGGGAGGAGAGCCTGTGGAAAAATCAAAAGTATAAAATTTCCACAAGTATAAAAATTTCCCAAAGCTTACTTTTTAGCATCCTCCATTTTGTGACTGCAAAAGTAAGGGCCTCTGGTTATAGCACTGCTTACAGGGTGAGTGTTTAATAAATCAGCAGCTTGGCAGGGTTCTGTGTAGTTCTCTTTCTTTGAGGGACCATCTGGCTCCATCAACTGCTACCCAGTATAATGAAATATTAGACTCATCCAAATCATGTGAGCTTCAGATATGTGTCATGAAAAGAGTCCAACACTTGAGGCTGTTTGGTCGGATTATTTTCTCTCCTTTTCCCTCTGTGCATATTTATTTCATTAGATTTATCTCTGTTCTATTTTCTTTCTCTTCATGACTGCAGGGTTTTTTTGAGTTCCAGATGAAGTGTCACCAGATAATATTTAGAAAAGAGCCTTTTGATTTCTTAGCATTTGTTCTATTTATAACCTGCTGTATATGTGGAATTGAAGTAGACACGAGCAAGAACTCTAGCAGGCAAACACATACTGCCAAGGAAATAGATACAGCATGACTGAATCCTCAGTCTTCTGAATCTCTCATTTCTATTACTTTTTCATCTGAGCTGACAATTGTTGGAAGAAGCATCTGGAACAGACATATTTTACCTGGTAGCTCAATTTCTGTGCACTTTTAGTACACTGATCAGTGCCAGCCATCTTAACATCAGCAAATGCTGTCCATAAAACACTGATGTATTGTTGGAAAATTACTTCTGTTTTTTAAATAACTGAAAGTAAGTCACAGTCTGCCCTATTGTGAATCACTGAACTTTATGATTCAGATTTATTCCTAGACTGAAGATAATGCAATAACCATAAAGCATTGTTTGCTCAACATCTTATACATCAAACTGGGACTTTTTTTAAATTGCTATTTCACTACAGTTTTCTGAAATCCATCTTGTTTTTGTATTTGCATGGCTTGAACCTTGCCCAAGTTTCTCAACTTTGTAATTTAAAAGAGGATTTCCTCCTCTAAAAACTGTGTTTGCATGGCCTATAATGTTAAAAAACTAATGTAATTAAAGGTGAGCCAGACCAGTAGATACTTGTCTCACTTCAAGAACTGAGCTAGCAGTTGAGTGCACATTGCAAAGTGGAGAAGCTTGAGCAAGCACGACAGAAGCCCAGAGTGGTTTAATGGGCACTTCCTGATGGAGCTCATACACAAAAAGAAAGACCACAGGAGCTGGTCATACCCAGGAGAAATGTAGAAGCGCTTCCCAAGTGTGAAAGTAGGGGATTATGAAAGCCAAAATTCAGCTGGAGTTAAAACTAGACAGGGAGGTGAAGGGGAAGGAAGTTCTTCTGCAGGTATATCAGCAGTAGAAGGATGGTTAGGGAAAAATCTGGTCATTTGGACACAGGACCTAGCGACAAAAGCCATTGAGAAAGTCTGTTTTCACTGGTTGGCTTGCCCTCTGGCATCCCAGTTCTCCAAGGCTACCAGCAGAATCTGTTAGAGAGAAGTAGTACCCACAGGAGAGGAAGACACACTCAAGGATGCTGCAGCAGCTGGCCAATGTCACAACAAAGATTCACTCTTATCATTTCTGAAAGGTCATGGTGATCAGAGGAGTTTTCATATTACTGGAAAAAGGAAAGTGTGACACATTTGAGTAGTGAGGAAGGGGAAGAAAATCTGGGAAATTACAGGCTTCACTGTCTCAGGGTCTTGGGAAAATTATGTGGCAAATCCTCCTCAAAATCATCTTCAGATACACGACTGAGAAAAAGGTGACTGGGAACGTGCAGCAAGTCATACTTGACCAACCTAATTGCTTTCTGTGATTCAATGGCTAGCTCCACACACAGTGGGGACAGCAGTGGATGCTGTATATGTTGATTTTAGCATGGACTTCAATGAGGTCCATGATAATTTTTTAGACAAACTGGTGTGACACAAAGTGAAGAAGTGCAGGATAAGGGCAGCTGTCATACTATGGAATGAACTGGAAACTCATCTTTAGTAGGTAAGAGATTATTTTTAAATTGATAATATAGAAATAATGAAAAGAATCAATATACAGTAAGAATTAAAGTAAAAAGAAAGCCTTGTTTCCAAATGAATATGCAGATACTCCCAAAGAAGATTTAGCATTCCTTTATGTTTAGATAAATCCTCTATAAATTAATAGAGGCAGCCAAGCTTCCAAATATAAAAAAATTCAAGGAAGACTTTAAAAGAAAAGCATTCCCAAGGGAAGAGGGGAGGATCAGAAGAAATGTGGACTGGCCATTTTGTAAGCAGAGAAATCTGTGTTCCATATTACTTAGGTAAAAGTAATGTTATGTCTTCACACCCTTTTTTCAGCTCTTATTCTCATTTTATCAATTGGCTCAACATTATTAGCATCAGCAGAGTGTTTCTTGGGGCAGAGCTACGACCTTTGTACAACTGCACGTCACTCTTGTCATAGAGTGCAGCTTTCCCTGCACCCATTTCTCAAGGCAGTTAAGTTTCTGTAAGTAATTATATTATACCACCACAAATAGAAGCTATGACAGTGTTTTAATTCATTTATTTCAGTCCCTCTAGAACTTCCTGACTCTGGCTTCACTCCCTCTGGGGTGAACACTTCTGGGGTTAACACTTCTATTTAAGTCACTGTCTGTGACTAAGAAACTACAAATGTATGTATCAGCAAGAAGTATTTTCTATTACATTGAATTGACATTTCACTCTGCCATTGATGCTTTTCATTAAATAAGTCCAATGCAAGTCAACAGCTCATTGACCCTGGTTTCAGTGAAAAGATTTTCAAAGAAATATAAATCCAACTTTAAAAAAGGCAAAAATCACTATTTCAATTAGACTTCTATTTGGACTTCTACTCTTGCTTCTCATTTCCTTTCTTTCAGGGTTTTTTTCTTTCATAATTAACTGATAAAAAGAGGAGGTCAGCAAGTGAAAGAGATCTAAACTTGAGGAGGTGAGCAAGTTAAAGCAGTCTACACTAAAGAGCAACACTTCTTTGAAGCACTGATCTGCTCTGGATGTACTTTTTTTAGCCCAGACCAGAAAGGCTACACTGAAAGGTGGCAGAATGCAGAACAGCATTCATTTCACAACATTAAAAATACTGCTTAAGTAAACAGTTCATTTTTTATTTAAGACACACAATACTTTTCAATATATATTAATAAACATATATCTCTTCCAGCTACCACAGAAATAAGGTCCAAAATAGAATAATCCAAAATTCCCAGAAGGATCAGCAGTCTGAATAGCTTAAAAACCTCCAACTTTAGTTTACTGTCTGATACACATGGCTACAGTCCTGGGTTCAAAACAGGATACCAGGAGGAAACCCTGAAAATCAATTCCAAATCCTAATATTCCTTTGGCAAAGAAAGGGGCTAGATGACCTAAAGGCATGTTTCCATTTCTGCTTAAGATCTTAAAAAGTACATATATGTTTAATAAATTCTTATATTTTCTACAAATGTCTCAAAGTATACCAGCACATCATTTGCATTTAATCAAAATAATCAGCTGTGCCTCACTTGGCAAAACCTTACATCAGAAGATGTTACCTATATTAACAGAGTCTTGAACTTGGTGAACTGTATTCATAACTCCTGAATAAGGTCCGGGGGAGATGCTATGAGGGACCAGTCAGCATCTCTTGTTCCCTCTTATCCTCATGGGAGATGTGGAACAAGCAGAAGAGAATGAATCTTGCTGACACATGAGGACCCTGGTACACAATCAAGTCACAAAGGAAAGGATTCACAAAATGAAGGGCAATCCTTCTATTCAGTCCCAAATTTCTTCCACTGATTCTTCCTCACCATAGATGAGTGCTTCTGATACTGAGACTAAAAGGTGGTACAGTAACAAAGAGACATGAAAACTTCCCCAGGGTGACCTAATTAAGAAGAGGTACTGGAGTTTGGTTTGTTCTGTATTAATTCAGCTTTTCTCCTGGTTTCTGAGTACGTGACTACCTTTCCATATTCAAATGAAACATTTTGGTAAAATAATTTTTGAGGGAAGCTTCATAGCAAGTCGTAACTGAATGAAAACCTACTTTTCCCCCCTGTTACAGAATGACTAATACAGGATTTTTATCTTTTCACAGAATAAAAGTCATTCCAGACAGTAATAAAACTTTCATTTGACAAATCAAATGAACTCTAATCCCGTTCTAGGTCTGCACGTTGGAGTCTGAGAAGGCTCCAATATTTTCTAACTAGTCACATCACAGAATTGGGCGTATCCCACACTGCTGAGTCATGCATTCTTTTATTTTATTTTTTCACTTGGTCTGTATTCTGCAGACTGTTATATTTGTCTTGTGACTAACTCCCAGCAGCTCCAGTAGCCCAGTGAGGGATATGGCCACAAATCTCAGTTGTGGTTATTTATGTCCTAGCCTCTTCTGAGCTTAACATTTGGGAAGGATTTGTGTATCTGCATTAACATCATCTGTCAATACTAATTAGAGTGCTAGCATCACATCTTGGTATTATCCCTTTCCAAAGAAAATTATCCTTGACCACATCTGGTTTTAGCAACCAGATGTTTTGTCAGATTCAGGCCATTGGTATCTACTTTAGGGTAAACCGCATCCTGCTCTCAGTCCGTTTTAATTCTCCACAGATGAAAATGTTGTCAAAGATGACAAAATCTAATCAGTATCAGGGATGATATTTGCCTATCGCTACATGACCAAGGGCAATCTTCCCATTTGGCTTTTGCAGCACATACCTTTCTTTATTCCCTAGTGATCATCTTTTCTTAGTGAGGGCTGCAATTGTAAAGACTGGTTTGCAGATAGTTTGCAACCAGGGTAGTAAAACTCAGCATGTTCCCTGGGGCATTAGAAGGAAAACTGGCGACATCTATCAGTACTAAGTGAGGAGACAACATGGGTTAATCAGCAAGGACGTACATACAGGTTTGCCGTTTCCCTAGGTGGGAGTTTCAGCCACATAGCTTAAATCCCAGGATTCCCAGAGGTTTTGCAGCTTCAGCATAGTGTTCTTTGAAAAAGCTTGTACTTCCTGACCTGAAAACTTAGGTGTGTTTCTAGAAATTGCAGCTGGCAACATCTGCAATTGAACTATTGCTGAAAAGTGTTTCCAATTTGTACAACAGGATGCCTAGACACTCCAAAAGGATTTGCCTGAATTGTGTTTTCGCAACTCACAAAACTTTATAAGCTTCAACAAATGTTCCTAGAAAACCTAACAGTTATTTAAGATTTTCACCAGCAGACAAAAAACCCCAAGCAAACAGAAAAGAAAGCAAGAAACTGTCCAGAGGTTTAACTCAGAGTCCAGGAGTTGAGGCCATTGCATTGTTTGTGAGACATCTCTGTCCTCTTCCCAAGTCCTATGCAAATTTATTCCCATAAAGCAGGATAATTGTAAGAACGGAAACTTGGAGAGAGAATAAGCAGCATTGGCTGTGTTGTGGAAGACAGAAGTTAAGTTGGTGGTGTAAGTCCAAGCAAGATAAAATTCAAAAAGATAAACTGAAAGGAGAGAAACAATTATTTAATAATTAAATACCCTTTTATAAAAGTCATATTTGATATAGTGAAGGACTTGCATATCTTCTTATTTCTAGACTCAATCCCACCCATATTTCACTATACATCTAGGCTTAGCTTGACTTTGCCCTCATTAGGGCATTGTCCATCCATTGCTGGAACAGACAATGACATAGAATTCCTCCCCTCCAAGAGACCAAACTGTAGCTAGGGATAATGGCAGGACTAAGCACCTAATCTAAAATGCTATTAAATAATTGGTAAGCTGGTTCCAATATTTCAACTATAAGCTTTGTAATTTTTCTCAGATCTTGTAGCCCAAAGCATATTGTATGCATTTCATTTTACTCTTAATGCATAAGCTGGAAACAGACTAAAGCTATGGATGCCTGGAAATAAGCATAAATATTTGCTTCAGGCTTTTTCACTTATAATGGCATTTTTCACCTTTCCATGCTGTACAGGCTTTTACTTGCCTGTTGAGTTCTTCCTGGAAATTTCATTTGGGTTTTTTGAGTCATACAGAGCAGCTTATTTATGGAAAAAGTTAGGAATACTGAAGTTATATATCTTTATGTAGTTGCTTGGATATAATAAAATTATATTGTCATATCTTTGACAGATATCAGCCCCTAATCCATGTGAGTAATGCACAAGTCTTCATCCATACACTTCAAAACATTTTTTCTAAAACTATTTCCAGGTACAGTATAACTATGGCATGGATGCACCTGCTTTTTAGATGTGCCAGATGCACTACAAGCATTTCCCAACTAGAACAGGAATTTAACATCATACATTTGCTATCATCCCATATTATATCACACCCTGTATCATCTACAGGACCTAGAAATTGAAGGCCAGAGCAAGGGTAAGGATAGGACAGGAGCATAGAGGATAGCAACCTATTTCTTATTTCTTACCTCTTCAACACTTGACACAGAAAAAAAACCCAAAAAAATCAAAAAAACAAAACAAAACCCCCCCCACACACAAAAAAAAAAAACCAACCCCCAACAAACCAGAAGTCTTTGGTTTACTTTTAAGACCCAAAGAAAATTGCTAAATTCTGGTATAATTCCATTTCTCTAAAAGTCTATATGTCATTGATTCATTAAATTAAAGCAGTGTCAAGTTTTCCAGAAAACACTCAGATTTCATGGGTGAACAATCACCATATAATCCTGCAAAGTCACCTGATTTTCAGTTTGGCTGCATAGAAAAACACTAGTTTCTTACTAAACCATATAATTCTAACATGATCATAAGGCATACTTGATATAAATCCATGTGAGAGAGAAGAAAACACCCTTCTTTTTGTATAACAAATAAAGAAGTGTATAGCAGTTTGAAGAAGTGAGGAAAAGGTTGGAGATGTGAAGCAACTGAGATATCAAATTACAAAGGAGGTTTTGATCTGCATGTTCAGTGTTGTTTGTGGACCATTTGTGTCAGTTTTGCAGAGAGCAGGTGAAGATTTGTGAGTACATGGACAAACAAACTCATTTTAAAAAAGGAAAGATCAAGCAGGCAGAAATACAAAAGTTTACATAACTGCCAAGTAATAGCAGATTAAATAAAGTTCTTTAACAACAAGAGCCAATAATAATTACTGGAAAAGTACAGAGAGTGTAATTGAATTGTGAAACAAGTAAAGGAAACAGGGTCCTGTATTCACAGCAAACATGGAACAAACCAAAAGAGCGTGCTTAAATTAACATGAACCTCTGGTTTTATCCAAAGTTTAAGTATTCTCCAAGTTCAACTCAGGCTAGTAATAACATGAGGTTTTTTGAAAGCTACATCATATAAGTAAAAACACTGAAGGAAGCTATGAAAACCATGAAGCCACTGCACTGCTAAACAATGACCAGAATTAATGAATTAATCAAATTCCATCCTACGGTTAAGGATGTAGGTACAGTCAGAGCTAAATGCTGACATTGTTTCAGTAGAAATGTTCTTCCACAGACACCACAAAGCTATATATGGCCATAAAAGACTTTTTCCTCATCCTCAGTGTTTTTGTTCACCCAAGAAATTCATAAACAATCTCAAAAGGGTTCCCTAGAGTAAGAGTGTACAACATGGATGTGTGGTGAAACTGGAATGAAATATTCAAAGCTGAGCAAATCATCCAGCCAAACAAAAACCATCTGAGCGCAGTCAATCCAACATTCTTTCTCATCAGTATCTCTTGTTTCTTTTCATTGTGTGCTTTTCTCTGTGAATCTATCTCCTGTCATCACATTGCTTTCTGAACTCTCTCTTTACCAAAATATTTGTCAAGAGCCTCAGCTCCCCTAGTCTGTACCAAGAATCTTCTTCCTTAGTTCTTGATTCCCCACAACCTTTCAAAATCCAGGATAGAACCTGCCTCCCTGGCTTTAATGTGACTCGTGGACTTGGTGAATTTTATCACGTAAACATAGCCTCTAGCACAAATTTTGAATACATATCAATTCAGCACATATTCTGGATCCTTGATCATGTATTCATGGTACAATGAAGATTCAGGAGCAAGCACTAGAGCATTCAATGTCGTCTGATGTCTGAACTGTTCATTTCATGCTGGGAAAAAAAGTACTTATCTCAATATCCAGGTTCTACTGCTGTAGAAAGAAAAGGAATGGAAGTACACTTTGGGTTTCACAAGGATTTTTCTTTGTTCTCTTCATGTTTCTATTTTTCCTTAATTGCTGAACAATTGCCTCTCATGAGTATCCCACCAGGGATAGATGCTGTCTTTGTTTTGCTGAGCATATGAAACGCTCTCACGTAATTGATTTGAGACTTTAGAAATAAGTCATGTGGGTTCTTTACAGCTTATTAATTAATCCTAATAAAAACATTCCTAGTTTCCTCAGTGGAGTATGTATTTTGATTCAGCTCAGCTGAAGAGGCAATACTTCTGCAGATCTGTACTACAGAATATTACTGCTGCCTAAAACAATATTTTTGAAACAGGCAGTTGCAAACTAGCTTAGATTAGGAACCTCATAATGTTTGTCCCATCTGCTCCACCTGTGTTTCATCAAGATCTGTTCAACAAGATTTTCAAGTACCTATCCGTATGCCACTCACAGTGCAGTCTGTAAGCTGCCTTTCAGCTCTTACTGTGATTATTGTAACCACTTACTTCAGTGGTTGTTTATTGCCAAATTATCAAGAAGGTCACCAAAATAGATTGGTGAATTTTAACCATGAAAAATCAATATTATAATCTCAGGATTAATGAGAAAAAATGCTCCAAAGACCAAAGGAGTAAACATACTCTGAAAACTTTGTTTTCTTTTTTATAGATCTCTTAACTCCTCAAATGGAAGAAACAATCAATTATAGCAATACAGTATTGCTTCATCAGCTACACAACTTCACCTCTTGAAAATGGAATAAATTCACTTCACATCCCTAAAGATATAGGAACCAATTTTCATGCATTAGAGAGGTTAAATTCTGGCAATCTGAGGCAAACTGCTGTCTCTCCTGTTTTTCCATTGTTTAATGACAAAAGCAAGCCTTTCTATCTAGAGAAACTCATTAAATAGATTTATACTTTTCTTACAGTTAGATTTTTTTATCGTTCTTAGATGATATCTCAAAAGGGATGGCAGCAGGAATGGAAGTAGGATAAGGCTGAAGTGGAGGGAAGCACACACTTTCCCCCAGTGTTACACAGAACGTGCTCTGTACCGAGCAGTGACCTGACAGGCACACACTACAGCCACATTATCCCTACCTCTCCTTTTTTCTCCTTCCAACACTCATTTCCACTCTGTGAATTAGGAGGCAGGAGTGGAAGATCTGTGGCTGAATCACTTCTTGCTTCCCATGGACTACAGTTTTCCACAGCAGGCTGAAGACTAATTTAGACCCTGCAACCAACCTGCAGATGACATTTGTTAGGTGACTTGCCCACTTACTAAAAGAAAGATTTCTTTTAGTTTCCATTTTCTTTAGTAGAAAAGTTGTGGGGTGCTGAAGACTTCTTTTACAGAGGAAAGAAAGGCACAGCCACAGCCCAAAGCTGAATGCTGAGACCACAGTTCTGGCAATTCAACACAGATTTGCAGTGGTGACAACAACCAATCATCTCAACAGACTAGAAGAAAATAACAGACACATCTCTTGTGTCTTCAAATGAAGGCTAGATGCGCTTTTTAAAGATAAGCTTCAGTCAAACATATTAGGAGAGTAGATGAGAAATGAATGAAACATATTAGGAGAGTAGAAGAGAAATGAATGGAGTTTGACCTATTTCACACAGAAAATGAAACTAGATGATCTAACATTTCCTTCTTATTTCAATGCATATTTCAATTAATTATTTATTTCTATTTATCTTTATCAGAGAATCCTAGATTAATATATTTTCAAAGACAAAGAAGCTGTTGGCTAGTTTAACCAGTGATTCCAAATATTTGGAAGTTGTGGGGTTTATTTGATATGACAATTATCTGGACAATTTAATCATATTCAGATGGTGGATGAAACATTCACTTTTGTTAAGCCTTCCAAGATATTGTTGACTTTTCTCTGTTAGTTGTTTTTCAAATAAAATTATGATTTCTTAAAAGGCTAACTGGATATTAAAAAATATAAATTTGTGCTTTGTTTGGTCAGTACAAGTAAATCTTTAAGCATAGAAGGGTGGGTCAAAATAATTACCTTTTATTTGTGACAGATTCTTTGCTAGAGAAAGGCTGCCTCTTGCCACAAAATTTGGTAAGTAAAGAACTGGAGTTGAAGCTCCAACGTTTTTATAGGAGAAATTTGGGAAGAAAACAGTCTGGGTGATTATTATGGGAATTATTTAATTATTATGGGGAACACTGCTGCTGAATGCTTTGATAAGGTTAATCTTGCTTTGCTTCATTCACTCCATATTGCAACTCCATTCCAGATGGTATATTAATAGGAAATAATATAGTGGAACAGTGCTGGATATTTTCTCCCAGGTGAAAAGCGGATCTGCAGTTCATATCTGTACCAGGATATTTGGACCAAGGCCGGCCTTCAGGAAATGAGAAAGCTTCCATTTAATTACCACAATGTTTTGCTCCTGGCAGAATATGTATTTATCATGTGTACATACATCNATGTTAAATTTAAACCAGAATATTTCTATATAGGTGCATCCTGTTGAGCCCCAGTGAATCAACAACTTCTAGACAAGTTCTAGAGGCCAGTTTTGGGGTTTTTTTAATGTACGGAAACATGTACACCACACTTATGCACACTTAGACACAATTTTTCATTTAAAGGTGAATCTATAATATCCCAGAAACCCAAGCTAGCAAGTGACAGAAAGTTTATGGCCTGATGCCATTTTTGGTAGATAGGAGTCTGTCTGGTTTAAACTTTAGAAGACTTTCTATGCATATACTTCTGAAATCAGACCTTGGGCATCTTCCAGATGCTTGAAATGGTCTTAACCAAGAATCCCTGAAGATTTGCCCTCAAATAAATCAGCTGTGAAAGCGTTATTTCCAGAAGTGAATTGCTTTCTATTCTCCATGTGATCTAGTTCCAGGGCTTCTCATATGTTTCTCAAAACTCCAATTTTGCTTCCAGATGTGAATTAAATGTAATAGGTACTCATTTTTGTTGTTACTTGTTCCTTTACTGAAGGTATTTTTCTGGCACTTTCCCTGGAGTTCCAGAATGCTGGAGTGATGGTAGAATATAATTTGAGGATGACAATTTCAGATAAAAATAGAAGCTATCAATGAGATATGGAATAAAGAAATCATATTGAAGAGGGAAAAGGCTGTTAGAGATGATACACCTTTATATATATACATATTTTTATGTATATATATGTATGGGAGAATATACAACAAAACATTTAAGTACAAAAATTTTGGAGAGGTCTTTTCAGGTTATATACTTTTTTATTACCTGTAGATATTTGAGGAAATCACTCTTTCCCAGTACACATGAAAGTTAGATCTCTCTCTTTGCAAAGGGTGGCCAAGAAGAGCTGCTCCAGGGACTATGGTATTGGGAACAAAACTGCAGAGCTGTGATCACTACACTCCCCCTTGGAACAAATAGTCACCAGAACTGCAACCATTATTTAGAGAAAGATAAAATTTACAGGTGAAGACAGATGTCAACTTTCAATTTCTTTTATAAAGCAGCTTTTTTCCCTGTAGCATGCATGAATACTGTAGCAGTCGTGAATCAGACTCTGCTCTGAAAAGAACTGGCCAATCTTGCAGTAGAATTGGAGGTTATTTAACAATGCAGAAGTCAAATAAGCAAGATCAGCCAAAATGTGCACAGATTTTAATAATCTAAACCCAAAAAGTTGAAATTTCATATTTATCCACCAAAAGAGTATGACACTATCTATGAGTTATAACTGGAGAATCCAAGCAAAACTGTGTATAAATTATTAGCTTTGCATGCACAAGAATTACTTCAAAACCCATCAGTGTGAAAATAAGAAGTAAAGGAGATTTGTGAACATAATGTGATATTGTTAGTTTTTTAAATACTTGCTGTTGTAGAACTGACATCTGTAATTAACGAATTATCTGATACACTACTCTGTGTTACTGTGCTTTTTCCCTCCCAAAAATGTTCTTACAAACAGATGCTAAAAACTCTTGTTGTCATAGTAGATTTGAGTGGGAAAAAAAAGATTTTGGTTAACTTTTTGTTCATATCCTCTGCTTGTAATACAAATTAGAGGCACAGATGACTGGGCTGGTAGATTTGACTCAATGTTCTGTTATCTGGCACAGTTCCCAGTATAAAGTTGATATTAAGTGTTATTACAGTATTTGTGATCAATGGTGTTTTTGGAAACAGGAAAAGTACTAAATGCATTTTGAAATTTTGTGACAAATATGACTATTTAAAGACATTAGACTATCAGAAACTGGAACTATCTGGAGATTAAATAAGTTGGTGACAGATAAAGACAACTTGAAGACAGGCTGAGATAGGTTCTGTACAGCTTTTAAAAAGTGCTTTATTCTACCCAGAAATTTAGACTAAAACTAGAAAAGAATTGTTTTCTGTTTTATGACCTACATTCCTATAGTTCAGTTTTGATTTTTGGTTTCAGATGAATCTGAAAACCTTCAGACACAGTGAAGACTACGTTCCTAGGACTCTTTGCTGATGCTGAGACTGTACTGCTGTGAATATACATCCACTGCTGTGGATTTCTTTGGTTTTTGGGGTTTTTTTTTCCCCATAAAACTGAGTGAGCAAATAGCTGCTGCAGTATTTTTTTTCAGTTTTAAAAATTTTGTCTATGTGAGTCCTGCACATGTTTTAGCTGCTCTGAATAAACAGCCCTTTCATTTAAACATTTGTTCTTACAGTAATAAAGATTTGGCTTTACTGTAATTACTCATTGGTCTCTGACCAATTAGCAAAAATATTTTGAGGAAAAAAAAGGGGGGTGGTGGGGGAAACAGAATTACGCAGCTTTATTTATACATTAGCCAAGTTTAACTGGATGAGGCACAAACATTTACAGGAATGTCATGTCATTCTAGCAACAGCAACTAGACCCCACTGGGGAATGACATCAATTCCATAAGATTCAAAGGTAAAATACTTGGAAAAATATAGATAGATGTCTGGCTACAGTGAAGACTTCATGGAGTAATCTAACTTGTATATACACAGAAGTTTTATCTGTCTCCATCTGAGCTTTTACTCTTTTTGCTTAAACAAGGTGGGGCCTAATGTTATTTTCAGTTGCTGGGATTGTGGTACCTTACTCAACATTATGCACCTTGCTCCCAGAGATGGACATGTAAGATTTAAACGTATGGGGATCACAGTTGTCATTAGCTTTGAAACCAGTTTTCATTAGAAAATCTTGGTTTCATACAAAATAGAGCTTTCTGCTGGTCTGGCAGTTTTACATGTAGCTAAAAATTTAAATTCATCATGATAAGAACAACAGTGTGTGCTGGTTTTGTTATAACAGAATGCCTGAAACTTCCATTTAAATATTTTTTCCATTGCAGTTGTATTATTTTACATGCTGACATAAATATAACTAGTAGATAAATTTCACAATTTTTTTTCTAATAACTGGGAGAAGTTTATTACAATTTTATTTTGCAGGCAAAATCAAAATGAGAATTTTCTTAGAACTCAAACCTACACTTTGAAATATTGGCATTTCCCATGGAGTTCCCATTTTAACTTGCCCACTCATATGATAGATATCACTGAGTTAGTATGTAACACTACATTCTCAGAATAGAAAAATAAGATATTTTCTCATAAATTGGCTTATTTTGCTCTGATGCTGGAGTCTGAAACACTTTCCTGGTATTCTCCTGCATGGAAAGGTGATAGTGCAGCATGGGGTGTTAATGTTATACCCACAGCGGATACAAAGGGGAATGCTGGGCTGAATAAGGATGGGGAAGGGGAGACATAGACTGCACAGCTGCCACCACGTGGCAGATTCTAGTGCCTCATCAGCTCATGAGGATGGTGAGAAACAAAATCCTCTTGGTTCTCCTTCTTTGCCAGTAAGTTCACATCACACCCTGTCCACTCCCAGTGGCTTATTTGGATCGATCACTATATATGATTTTTCCTCTCAGGGATAAAAGTCAGGGTGCACTAAGGTAGCAGCTGGGTCAGAGGACAAGCAACACAGCAGCTTAAATATCTTTATTGGACTCAACTACTGTAAAGAATGATACATTATTAGGTAATAGTGCAAAGAGTTCCCCAAAGCAGCAGGTACAGTTGAGATCATGGGGCCCTTAGGATGATGAATCTGTTACACACCATTCTTGTTTTCCCTTTCCAGATGCTGTAACACAGTCTGACAGGACTGCAAGAGACATTTCAACTGAAATCCAGTGTCTCTGCATTTCCCATTTTTGGTTTTTTAATTGTGTTCTACAGTTTCTTCTGGCTTGTCTGCAGGAAAGTTTTTTCAGGAAAGTCTGATTCAGGAAGGCAAATAGGTGAATCTGTCCTTCCAGACACAGTGAATGGCAGAAGTGTCTAGAGAAATATTTTTAGAACTACTCCTGAGGTAAAAATATATGAAAACCAAAAAGGTGAAGACAGCTGAAATACGTTTTGTAGTAAATTAGAAGCATTAAGCTAACCAAAATCAGAATCAGAAGGATGATATAATTTTTACTATTACAAATCCCTCATCCATTGTAGAGTCATGCTTTACATGTATATATCTAAGTGAATGTATGTTGAGCATACTTTTGACTGGTCCAAGAAGAAAAAAAGCCTATATGCTCACTGAAAGCCTCAATTAAAATGTTTACCAGTTCCTAAACAATTTAACTTTTTTGGTTTCATTGAAAAGTGTGCATTTTTTGCTTATGTATATAAGCCCTAATGAAATTAGAGGTGATGAGACCTTAAAAGTGGAGATATCAGAGAAACAGTCCCTGTCTGTGTACTGTGTTCCAACGTCTTTTTCTGCTCAAATGTGTGCTCATGTAATCCAACCTTTTGAAAGCACATTTTAAACATCTCCCAGTTATTGGAATAAGTGCTGAGAACAAATTCAACTCCTCCTTGTGAAAGCCCAGCAGCAGTGGAACCAGAACAAAGACTTTGATGATTTCTTGATTTGTCTTGAGGAAAAGAGAGATACAAGAGGCGACAGCAAGAGCCAAATGAAATCACAGTTCTTCATTACACCTAGCTCCTGGCTGTCCAGCAGTGGTTATTCCAATTGTCTTTGCGGTTTTCTTTGATGTGCTTCACCAAGAGATATAACTGCATGATATGATGAACATATATATATATATATAAAAAACCCAGTTTAAGCAGAGTTAATTGAAGTTCTAATTCTTATTCCCCTAACAGGACTCATTTTATTTATCTTAATTTAGTAATTCTGGATTTAAGTACTGCTGTACAAAGCAAACAAAGACATTCCAAATACTCATTCTCGTTGTCATTACCAGAAAGCTATCTCAAATGACATCCGTTAACATTTTTAATTGAATTGTAATCTGCAAGGAAATTTTCCATGAGAAGCTAATTAGTCTGTTTATACTGTCAGTTCCTCAGAACTTCTGGCCATTTGGATTTGATATGCTCAAAAGAAAACATTTTGCAAAAAGACTAGGTACAGCCAGTGAAGCCACATCACCCTGGGACATGGAACATTTTCCTTTTGAAGCCCAAGTGGGGGTTTGCAGAGATAGGACTCTGCTGCTGAGGGCAGTGAGCACTGTTGCTTCAGGCAGGGCAGCCTCCAGATAACCCCGAGGCTGTGTTATCACTGCTACACTGCCAACAGGCCAAGCACACACACAGCCCAAGGCTCAGGGCAACAATAAGGATGGTTCTCTGCAGTTGCCTCTCCTCCAGGACATGCCAGAGAGATTACATCTGGGCAGAAGATGGGCAGATATCTGCCTGTAGATCCCAACTTCATGGAAATCAATTTCCTGCAACATCTTCCCAGTTCATCCAATTAGAAATCATCTTTCTTTAGCATGCATGGCTGCCATACTCAACACCAAAATGAGGGTCATGCCTCTGCCTTGACACCTGTAGTTCTTTCCTCTATAGGAACACAAACATCAAATTTCCAGGACCTGCCAGTTTCTGTCTCACAATGACAAGGTTCATCTCATCCTCCATTTTCATAATTTCACATTTTTACTCATGCATTCTGACATCCAGGACAAACTTCTCATTGATCATTTAGGATTTGCACTTCCACTACACTTTAGTTCTGCTATTGATACCCTTCTCTGTGGTGGATCATCACCCCATAAAGTTATAACATCATCTTCACAATTTCTTTTCATCCACATGAATACAAATTCCATATGGTTCTTGCACCCATTTCTTAAAGAGATTTCAAGGTTTTCATTCTCAGAATTCAAAATGTGACATAATTATCCTGCATCTTTAGTTTATCATTATTTTTCAATTGAAGTCACAAATATGAGGTATAAACATATGTGCATTGTTACCTGTCCTGTTCACTACTATTAAGTTCTGTCTCCAAGTGATTTTGGTAAGAAAAATTTATTTTCTTTTTACCTATCTTGTTGCTTATGCCTTTATAATCCGCAGCCTATATAACTGGTTTACCCTCACTTGTACCTCAATCTCTGTATTGCCAATCTGTGTTGAGGAGTACATTTAGTGCAGGTATCTTGGTGTGAAGCTGCAGTGTGAGTGAGCTGCAGGCTGCGCTCGGGGCAGGGGGAGCCCCAGAAACGAGGCTGTGAAGTGCCGACCCTGTGCATAACAAAGGACCCGTGGCCAGGTGATAACTTAGATAACACCAACATCCCCGCCCTTCTAACACGTCTGAGAAACTGTCCCAACACTGTCTGGCATCATAGGCAAGAAACTACAGCAAGATCGGCGTGAAAGACTTCTGGATCACTACCCAGAAGGTCAGGATGCTGGAGGGTGATAACACTGCAGAAATGCAGCTGCTTTGCAGTTTCACTATGGTTAGCAGACAGTGGTGTGTGTGACCAGTCAAATCAAGTTGTATCTGAACTCTTGAAGGTTTTAAGAAGCTTTGAAAACGACATTTAGGGTGCCTCAGTTTGATGGAGGCACTTGCCAAGAATTCACTATTCATCCACTATTCACTATTTCTGCAATGTTCCTGGTATTTGTGAGCCATGAGAACATTTCTACAAGGTTCTGCATTTTGCTGTGTGGATCCATCTCTCAACTTAGGTTTTATGAAAGCTGTTTATGAAAACTAAATATTAGTATAAATATTTTCTTAAAATGTAAAAAGAGAGAGTATTTATTTGTTTCACTGTGGATGTTCTCCTTAGTTTCATACTCTGAGCAGTAACATTAACTTAAAATATTTATGCACTTCAAGGCAATTTGTAAAAGAACTTGCTGGAAGATGCAGGGAAATATAAAATCTCTAGGTAGTTCCATTAAATATACTGTTTCTCAGTGAAGAATAGCAAGCTAGAAGCATTAGATATTATAAATTAGTTTCTGATGAGTATAATTGTTAGATGTTATTTCAAATATAAGCATAAATCTTTTTTTTTCAATCTAGCAGCAGATAATTTAAGAAACTTGGATCAGACCTTGACTGCATACTTTGATTTTAAAGCTGAGAATTTTTCCTCGATGAAATGCTGCACACTTTGATTATTAGAGCACTTCCAGTGTGCTTCCTACTACATCATCTGAAGTGAAACTTTGCCTAAGGCGGTTTTTAAAATGTCAGCTCTTTCAAGTATTTTTGGCAGATCTTTAATACTTTCCCTGTCATTACTTCATCTCCCAGTCTCTTCAAAATGTTGAAACTGAGCTGAGGCTGTTTTGCCTTGCACCAGAGCATGTGCAATTGTCAGCTGTGATTCCACACATCAAGAGCAGGTGACTGCATGTGGTTGCTCTTGTTGCACTTTGGAGGGGAATGAAAGAAAACAGCCACCCAAGAACAGCTGAAAGTACAAAATTTTATAAATCTACAGCACCTGCAGAACTGACCTCAAGTTATAAGAAGTTATGAGAAAGCTGTTGAGGAGTCTTAAAAAACTTGTTACACTGTGGGGAATTAAGTTCTACAGTTAGCAAGCCCTGCTGTTGGTATTATCTACCACCACAGAATCTCCATGGGCTTGACAGGAGGACCATTTTTTGTGTTTAAGAATAAACAGATTTCTCTGACAACAGGGATAAGGCTACTTTGTTGTACATGTATAACAGTGAAAGTGCAACTGCTTTAATTTTTTTAATTTTCCGTAATCTGTATAATTGAACAATTAGCTTGAAATCAATTGTATTTTTATACACAATTTATAAATTGTATATATAAATAAAATTAAAAATTACACCTTTATTATATACAATTTATATTGTATATGTAAATACAATAAAATTACACCTTCTCATGGAACTTACGGCCCTGGGAGCAGAACAACAGTTTTCAGGCAGTTTTCTATCCACGCTAGGAGTGAATCTGATTCCTCAGAAACCTTGCTATAGTATACATTTATATAAATTGCAAAACATGGTGGGATAGAGCCTGTGTGTTAAAAAGAACCAGTGAAACTTATAATTCTGTGCTCTCTGTTTTCCCCAATGCTTGGCTTTCTGACTGTGGAAAAAATGAATGGTACAGTTATTGTGAATTAATAAACAGCTATGTGGGACTTTAGAGAGTTTTTTTACCTAAGACTTATTTCTTTAATGGATTATACTGGGGTTTATGTCAGCTAATAAAAATAGAAACAGGCTACAATTCCCACCAGTTTATGATCCCATATTGTTGCTCCAGAAGTGTGTCAGCTGAGGTGTCAGAAATAAGGCTAACTTTTTTTCAAATACATATTTTTCAGAAAAAAAATTATACTAATTTGGCAGCTTGAAAATTTTTGTGTATTTGTTTTGCCATTAAAATATTAAATTTTCTTAAGTACATATTGTTTAACAATTTCAAAATAAAACATTTCAAATTTTCCATTCAAGATTTTCTCTGTTTTTAACTAAAACTTAGAACTTATTTCCAAAAATATGAGTGTGGGAAAACGTCTTCCTTTGGCTGACCAAGAGTTTAGTAAAAATACTGGGAAATTAACAGAAAATATGGTTTCATTTATATGACTGTTTAAAAAACAAAAAATTACTTAAGTGAACTCCCAGTTAAGAAGACCACATTTTTTAACCATTTTTCTCATTATTAAAATTGCCTTTATGCCTTCCTGATCTTCCTGTACTTAGAGGGAGGTTACAAAAAAAGAGGGAGAGTGACTTCTTAGTAAGACACATAGTGATAGGACAAGGGTTTTAAACTAAAAGAGGAAGGATTTAGATTGGGTGCTAAGAAGTATTTTCTCAAAGGGTGGTGAAGCACTGGCACAGAAAAGTGGATGTCCTGTCCCTAGAAGTGTTCAAGGGAGCTCAGAAGTGCAGCCCCACAATCTTCTGCTGTGTCTGGTGAGCTGCAACACAAAAGTGCCTTTGACACCACCAGGTCATTTGGGGCTGCGTTGCACAGGGACCTTCAAGAGCAGACCACCTGAATGTTACACAGTAGGAATATCTTAGGGTGTTTTACCCACTACAACAAGGAGGCATCCATCATTACATCTATTATTATGTGGAAATTGAGAGATTTGGAGCCATAATGTTTTCCAAGTAAGGCCAAGAATCACACATCTAGTCTGAGATATTGAAAAAGCAGCCTGATTTTAAAAATAGTCATGTACTTCTCACTGCCATAAAAACATCTGGTATTTATAGATATTCTTTCAGCTTTACAACTGAAATTTTACACAACCAGTCCACAAGTTACTTTAAATTCCATTTCTAAGTCTATATGTTAAAAAAGAATTTTTTCAAAGAGGCAAACTAACTTTAAATTTATTTACCAAATAAATTCAAAAGCAGGTGAACTAGAGGCTTTGTAAAAATCAGAAGAGAGAAGAACACCCTTCCTAAATTTCTAAAACCTTTGCAGAAAACATTTGACACAATGTTTCATGTCTTTGTTGTGTTCTCCTGCCATGACTCCAAGTCAACACAACAGCATCTTGTTCCTGGCAGCAATGAGCCAATAAAGAGACTCTCCAGCAGTTAAATCAGTGTGTTTGGAAGTGCCCTTTTTCTCAGATCTCTTGCTAATTTGGGGGAAAAAAAAATTCCCAGCTTTTCAGTTAAAAGATCTTTCGTTATTTTCCAAATGCTAGATGAAATACCTGAGGAATGTTATAAGCTACACTTTAAGCCAAATTCTGTCTGTATTCCTTTTGAAAAGCAAACTTTTAACCTTGTTGAATAAAAATTATGAAGTTTTTCAAATTAATTTCAAGTTTCATAATAATGTCATTAAAAATATACCTGAAGTGAAAAATAATCTCTTCCAAGGATTGCTTAATTTTTAAGAGGATCTGGGGCGCAGAATACCAAAATGTGCCTTCTTGATACAGTAACAGAAATGTCATTACTGAAGTAAACACTGAAACCAGATTTCTTTACTCTGATTTTGCCAAACCTCAGTAAAGACCCTAGTGAAGTAGGGCTGGTGATTAATCAGGTATGTAATTAACAATTGCTGTTTAAGGACTTTTTCTCCCAGTGTGAAGACAGTTTCATCTTGCTGAGGGCTGCAAGTCTTCCTGACTTGCATTTCAATGCGATCAAATTTTTTCTGACTAACTCCCTTTTTGGGCCTCCCAAAAGCCTTCATTTGACCTCATGTCATTACTGTAGAGAGAATGTAGGAGATAGGCAGAAGGTATGCAAATACACAGAGGGCAAAAATAACAAGGACCTCTTCTAGAAGCAGGCAAAAGCACAAACACCATAATAAGTTATTTGGTTAGCCAAGTTTCAAGGTCTACCAAGTACTTTCCACTACGAAAAACTGAAAATTGAGTCAAGGGTCTTTGTAACAGAGTTATTTCTTTGCAATAGAATTAAAGCAAATAATTATTCTTCTCAATTATTCCCGGCAGGGATCTAAAATAGATATTACTTTACATCTTCAAACATCATTCACCTGACATTTGAACCTTAAAATCCCCTTACCAAACCTCCATAAGTGTCACTCATGTGTGGCTGTTATTTGCCCCCTGTTTCTCACTTTGTCCCTTACACTCTGCCTCAGAAATTAAGCCAGCAAACATTTCTCTATTCCTACGTAGGTTACACATGTACTTTGCTGGTACATAAAGCAGTTCCACAGCACTTTTACAGTTGGCTAAAACAACAACTGTCTCATAGCAGCAGCTGCTCCTGATGCTCCTTTACCACTTTCAGGTAACCTATACATCTGACTCCATTCAGAAAAAAGCTCCACTCCAACAGGGAAAAAAGAAAATAAACAGAGCAAGAAACTGATGAAATGAGCTAAAATAAAAGAATGCAGGTTATAAGAGCATGCATTTAGAAAAATTTGAAAATAGTATTAGCCACTAGAGACATGTAGAATTTTAATTGACAGCACATAAAGAGAAATGCTATAGGATTGATGAGCTAAGGAAGAGCCTACTTCACAGCAGGAAAAGCACTTTTATCCAAGCAGGACAAAGGTAGGAAGAAGTAGCTGTTATTATCTGTGAAGTTTTACTGTGATGGCTAGCATGGCTCAGGAGGGGCATATTTAGGCTGAAAGATAATGTTGACCTAGGAACAAATGGATATGAGAAGTCCAGTGATAAATTCAGTCTGCAAAATAAAAAGACTTTGACTTATTACAGCAGGTTTTGATACAGCCATTCATAATGAATAGCCTTGGGGGGGAAATGAATTGGTTTTACAGTGGAGCTTATAATTTAATTACATTATATAAAGTGGTGGAGCATTTTGCAGTAATTAGAACATAGACTTCATGACTCAGAAAGTCTTTGCCAGCACTACAGTCTGGTGTGAATCTCAGATCATGCATTCTTAGCTATTCTCATCATGTTTTTCCTTTTGAGTAACTTTGGATAAATGATAACTTTCTGTCACATGGTAGTGCCATTTAAACAATCTCAAAAGTTTTTCTTTGCATGCCAAGTCTATATTCACTGAGGACCTGAGTAATATCTTGTGTTCCTGAGCAAATCTGCTCACTGGGGCAGATTCTGTTTCTTTTGTTCTGTTGGAAAATTTCACTCTTCCAGAATCTTTCCACAGATAATGCTCTCAGCTGTGTGGGTGAAAAAAAAAAATACAAAACTTCAGCCTTCAGTTTTTCCTCACAGGCTTTTATGACTAATTAGGTTTTCATCCAAGTATCCAATAGTACTCATCTCCTATTTCAAGCATTTAGATCACACCAGAAAAAGATAAACCTAAGTTTATCCTCAGCAAAACTCCTTTCTTATAAGGTGTGAAATCAGAGCTATTTTTCTCCTGTTGTAATGTCTCTTTATGGCTATACATCAAAAATCCCAAGAGTCCGAAATCTAGGACTTTGAGTCCAAATAGTCTAACTCTGAAAATCTATACAAGAAATCTTTATGGATCACGGCCTGAGAGCCAGACACAAATACTGCCCAGATGCACTTTACATTTCCACTGTTTGCTCCTTCCAGCTTTTTGTGGTAAAACCAGCCAAAGGTATTTGTAGTAGGCAGGCCTTTGGTACATAACTGGTAAAAAACAGAGACCTCAAGCCCTGGAACATACTGAAATAAAGGTTTCCAAAAGAGACACAGAAGAGACACAGAAAGTCAAATGTCAGTATCCCCAGGCTTTTGCAGGTTTGCATTTCTCTATATTTATTATTTTATCCTAAACCTTTGGATAACCTGTTTTGATGAAATATAATGTAGAATCAATTCATTGGAACTTCTGCTTTCACCTCAGCTACTTGATTTCTCATAGTTCATATATCAGATTCAAATAAGACCCAAATCAACCAAAATCTCTTTGGACTTCTGAATTTCATAGGGCGCCTTCTGGTTTTTGTCAGTTGCAGTGGTCCTGTCCCAATCAGTTTGGATTTTGTGTCAGTGAGATTTTCTGTGAGATGGGCTTCCCAACTTACTTGTGCCTTTCACTGTCACTGTTTCAAGAAAAGCTTCACTTTCACACCAGTTCTCAGATTAACTCTCTTTTTACAGAAACACTTAAATGTGAAGCAATTTTTTTATTCAATCCAGATTTTCATGCTCTTATGTGTAAATGCAAATTTCTGATTTTATGCAAAAAAATCAGCTGTGCTTTATTAACTACATTTTCCTAATAATACATTTAAACTGATTTTTTTTGGTCTCTCCTTTTCATTTTTGTTTTACTTTCGTTTCCTCTCCTCTAGTTTTTATATGACAGAACCAGATACTAGAGGGGCACTAGAAGTGAAACCTGGTAATATTATATCTATCTAAGACAATGTCGTTTCCACAGGAAACTGCTGTGAAAAAAACCAGCATCTGTCATACAGCAAATTAAACCTAGATACCTCAAATCTTCTTTGGTGACTTCACAGGTAACTTCTCTGGCTATCGAAACATTGAAGAGATTCTGTATATCTTTCTAAGGATGGTTGTAGGAACTATCAATTTCTAAAGCTGAATAAGTTTGTGGGTTGGTTTGGGTTTGTTCATTTGTTTGTTTGTTTTGTTTGTTTGTTTGTTTTAATAGCTCCCTTAGAGCTTTCAGGCTCTTTTATTTATTATATTGCATTATATATGAAACCAGCTGGATCTAAGCCATATAACTTTAGGCTTTATTTAAGATGCATACAGGTTTTATGTATTCTAAAGAGACTCAGAATTTCTATTGACATGAGTCAGTCAACCAGAAATTGTGTTAAAATATTTTAAGCTCCACAAGTATTAAAAATCATGCTAAATCGATTTTACTTTCTCATGGATTATGTAGACTTAAAATTCAAATCAAGCTGAAAAAATTTCTGTTTGACTTGCAAGCTTTCAGAAAAACCTTGGTTACTAGAATTCATGGCTTACCCATAAAGTACCTGAGAATTGTTTTATCCAGGACCAAACATTTAAGATGTTCCAACTGTGAAACTCTGAGCTGAGATAGAAAGAGGTAGAGGAAGAAGAATATGATTTAAATTACAATAATAACCAGAAGACATCAGTGATAACCAAAGTGTCTAAGCTAAAAGTAAATTAATATGTGTAAACATGCTAGTAAGGAGGAAAGTAACTTTAAGGGGCATTAAAGCAGAAGAGTTTAGATCTCTTGGAATTTAGAACTGATGAAGAGAAGCTGTTTATAAGCTGGGGACCTTTACCCTGTGTTAAGAGTCTTTCAGAGTGTGCTCATACCCAACACAGTATGAAACACATCTGGAAACACAGCTCGTATCAAACCTCTCTGACAGCTTCCTGGCTTGCAAATCTAATTGTATAGGCATGATGGAGCAGCCTTCCAAGTATGAGCCTAAATACTTTAATTGGTGGAGGTGCAGGTGGTGTTGAAGAGCTCCAGAGAAATCTGGTGTTAGCTTAAACATATCAAGTGCAGGAGGTCCTGACTCTGGAGGTTTCAAAGATCATAGATTTTCTTCACTGCAAATGCACAAACTAAAGCATTTGCGCTAAGGGCATTGCTTGAAATGTCACCAGCAAGTTTGAACTGCCTCTGGTTTCCTGAGTTACTGTGTCAGATCTCTTCACCAAAACCCTAATCACCCTAAGGCACTCATCATAATAATATAGGCAGTGTGTAGTGCTGGCTAAGGAGCTACTCACAGGACCACCTTACAAACAAGACAAAACACAAAAAGCACCCCAGGCTGTAGAGCAGCAGGCTATAGCTCCTTATCACACCATTCCACAAAGTTCTGCAGCTTTCCCAAATTCATGATTTCTTGGTGATTTTTAAATTTATCTCTCTCTGGGGGAAAAAAATGTGACCTTTACACCAAAAAGGAGTGTTAGCTACGTATTGTGGCTTAGAAATGAAAGCCACCAGCATAACAGCCACATCTAGAAGTAGAGCACACGTGTCTGTGGACAGCATGGTAGAGGAAGGAATCACAACACAGACAAGAAGACACCTGAGGAAAAATGGTCACAAGTAGAATCAGCTAATACAGGAGTCCATCAGGAAGACACAGAAGAAAATACACAAAAGGACACAAAAGAATGGGTGAAGAGAATAAAATTAAAATTAACAGCATTTATATCTTACAGTAAAACAACAAACAATAGAATGTTGATTTACAGCTCCATCTAAAAATGGTGTGAGCTGTACTTGTCATCAGAGGCATTATGTTTGGAAAGAGTGAGTTTCTCCAAGAGATAATGTACATGTCAAAATGTAGTGTGGCTAATGAAAATGGATGAAACTCCCAGCCTAGAAATGAGACAGTACCTCATAAATTCTTTCTGCGAATTCAATGCAAATTGGCATAAGAAACGGGATAATCTGGAGAGCTGTTAACACAAGGTAATCAAAAATGTATAGAATGTTTCCATTCAACAGTCTTAGATGAGTTGGTTTTTTTTCATTTCTGGTCTGTGTAACTACAGACCCAAAACAACTTCATGTTTTGTTTCTTTTTAATTTAGTTTATTTCTTGCTGTATCTGACCAATGGCACTATGCTACATGTGAAGAGGTAAGAAAATCATCTGAGCACACAGAGCCAACGATCAATCTGTGTTTTCTAGTGCCAAAACCAAATGAATTCTTTTCCTCTTTCACCTTCTTTCTACTTCTTATCCACAGCCTTAGGAAAAAAAATGTTTATTTCATTTTTAAAACCTGAAAGCCGAGCCACCTGACATGGCTCACTTATCTGCAGAGATAAGAGCCTGTTGGAGAAGGCTGGTGCTGCAGAGTTCATGCCAGGCTGTAAATATTGGAAGAGGCCATTTGATCTGAAAGGCTTTTCATTTAGGCCAGCCTTATATCCTTACATGGGCACTCACCAGATGAGCTTTGTTCATTTTCTGGAAACAACCCTTCTAAATAATTGTGGAATGAGATGACTTATTACTATATAGGATTGTAGGATAAATATTTCCAAAGTAAAACTGAAGTTTCATAAATAAGTGGAGGGGGGAAAGGTGTTGAAATTGTGATTGTTTATTGCTAGAAAGAAAACACCAAATAATAATTTCTGTAAATTTTATGCTGACTACTGGAGTAAACCAAAAATGCTTATCTACAGGGGGACTATGTAAAGCAACAGATGGGGGTGCTTATAAATAACTTGTGGTAATGAGGGAAAGTTGTGTATATTTTTCTTCTCCACGTGGGTTATGCCAAAAGGAGAATATTCCAAAAATACTTATGTCAAGATTTTTTAAAACCACAAACAATTTTGGCACCTGTGTCTACAGCTGTTCTGTGAGAGCTGGATTTACAAGTAAACAATGCATGAAGCTGGAAGACACTTAATGGTTTACAAAATCTATTCAAGATTAATTTCTGGAGAGGCAGACACTGGACATGGCCTGCAATGCCCATACAAGCTCATGAAGGTAAAAATTAATGCCATGGAAGAAAATCATAATTTTGTCTTTAATTAGAGGGGGACCAGTATATCATCCCTTTGAATGAGCCTCTTGTTACAACCCAGGAAAGAAAGAGGGAGTTGGAATAGTGATGTGAGAAGGACATGCAAGATTTGACTTACTCTGCAGTATTTATCGTGTGACAGCACCAATCCTTTGAACATACAAAGAAGTATTAAAGTCAATATATCTCCACAGGCCTCTGATGCTAATCTTGTTTTTCTCATTTTAATAATATGATATTTTATGCAAAGGACATATACTATAGGCAATCTTCCAGGACTTGTTCAAAAATATATTAAAATATTCATCTGATATATTTTGACAAATAATCTTGGTAACAGGGCCTCAAATGTTTCTGTTTTGTGAACAGTTTAGATGTCTATCATAGACTAAGGCAAGCAACATGCCATCAGAAAGGAGTGAAAGGCAGTCTATAAGCCTGCAGAGAACTGTTTAATCTCCCAGATAGTGTTATAATGGGATGTAGCCAAACTGAAAAGGGGGGAGAAAATGAGCTATCCACCCAAGGAGAAGGATCAGAAATTAATACCTCTCTGGAACAGAACTAAACTGTGCACTCTAGGAGAGGAAAGAAGCTGATCTTAGCCTGACAGGATGTTTGGAAAGGGAGCAAGCACAGCACAGGCTCTGAGGTGTCAGATTCTCCATTTTCAGGATCTCTTTACCCAAGGACAAGTGGCATTTCTTTTGACCTGATAATTTGTGTGCTAAAGACAACTAGCTGGAAATGGCTGCTGACACATTCTATAAACTGAAAACTGTCCTAGACAGCAGAAAAGAAAGGTATTTGTCAAGGATAATAGGCCTGGAAAGATGCTTTGAATCCCCTAAAATGCCAAGCATGCAGGACATCTGATCAAAGAGGTACAGAGCATATAGGTACACCATGTGGGATCCCAAAATTGTCTCCAACACCATGTAAGAAGTTTAAAGTTGATGTTTTTATTGCATTAAAAAATAAGAATTATTTCACAGAAACATCATTCGCTGTTTTTAAATGGTGTATGAATTACTTCTGTAATTACCTGTTATTCTCTGCACTTAAATATTGCCTCAGGAAAGTTATGACCATATTAACAGTCCATAAACCCCCCCATCTTGTTCTTAAATGAACTAGACATGAGAGCTAATTATGACATTCCTTCTCACTAAAAGTGTACTCTTCCTTCCTTAGGTAGGATAACAATCACTCCCCAGTGACCTCTATCAAATCTGGGCCTTTTGCTCCACAGAGAAAATCATAGGAGTCACACCATTTTGTCCTTGAACAGATAGAGTGAATAAATCTATAGAATTAGAGTAGAAGTTTCTTAACAAAATAAGTTTCCTTCACCTAAACCAGTAAAGAAATACAGGAAATAGCCTGGGTCTAACAGGTTATGATAACATAGTGTGAGATCTAGCTTAAGCCTTGCATTAAAATAGCACCAAAAATGTCCTAGATGCTTCTGAGAGAAAGAATTAAATACTCCTGTCTGGTGTCAGCAGACAGATTATCTGGTTTGCAGTCAAGACATATCACAGAGGCAGAGACTTTGGTATTGTGTCAGCACATAATATTTTGGGATGACGTAACTTATTAAGTCCAGCCTTATTAGGCTCCATGCTGTGCAAATGGCTGCAGTCCTCCCAAGGTCACCACATCTCTGCTTTTTGCCACCAGTATTTGACTACAAAGCACCCAATGGCTACATCTGCTCCTCTGTGGGAGGCTGCAGTCTCTTAGAATTGCCATGATCTAGTCAAAAGAGAGAAAATGTGAGTGAAGCACAGGACAAAATGTTTATGTGGGAAAGAATGTATTTACCTTGACTTATTAGGAGAATTTACCCCAATTACATTTAAGGAATAAATGTTTTGTTCTTCCATTGATGAGGGCAGTAGAAGAGAGCTAGGGGAAGAATCTGGAAGGTTGAGGACAAAAGTTACAGGCTGAGAGTAAAGCCAAGCTGAGGGGACTGAGGAGCAAGGAAACACCAGGGCAATTCCTAATTAAATCAAGCCTTAGAAATAGTGTCATAATGCTCTAAAAGGCTGCACTAGGAACACAGGGAGGGAAGGTGAACTTTGGCAGCAGCTGGGATGCAGGCCTTGCACCACATGCTTTCTGAAGCCTCCAAGATGAAAGCTCCTTCATGAGGCAAGGGCACTTCTCCAATATGCTGAGTGACATTTTCCTCCAGGCTGCCACTGCTGGCAGCTCTGTGCAGAGGTGCTCTGAGAAACACCCCTCAACTCCCATCCCCACCCCACAGGTGCATGGGCAGGGCTCACAGCCAGAAGCTCCTGGGCTGGGGAAGAGTTTCAAACTTGATGATGTTGGCAAGCTCTCTCATGCACTGGCAAGAGGTACTCAGAACACCTGCAGTGATCTTCTCCATCCCAGACTTCCTTACAATTCTGGAGGCTCTTCCAGTTAGTGACTGTGAGTAAAACACAAAGAGAAATACATGAGATTTATTTACAGATTTTATTTTAGAATTGTATTTCCAGACATGCAGCTCTTGAGTAGCAAGACAGAAATATCCACTCTGCAATACATACAAATCTTATTCCAAAGCTGTGGTGGCACTGAGATGTGGTGAGGTGTGTGGGGTGGGTGAGACAGAGCAAGGAGGGAACAGCTTGGCTGTCCAAGTAAACTCACACACCTTTTGTCCACCATGGCTCATTTTTTGTGTGTTTCTCTTTAGACCAATCTTTTCTCATGTCTTCACTCTCTGCTTATTGCTCGCAGGTTTATTCAATGATTTCCTCCAGTACACTTCTGGCTGCACCAGGACCTACACAGGGCTACCAGTTTCTTCTCAACATTGCTAAATCTATACTAAATCGTAATATTAGGGATGTAAATTCACAAGTGTAGGGCACAAGGCCCACAGCACCATGGAGAGAAAGACAAACACCAATCTTGCTCTGGTCTTTCCATCTTCCTTCACATGACTACAGCGCTCACACTGAACCAGGACAGCCCTCCACAGTCACGGATGTGACTTTATTTTTTTAAATTATTATTACAAATGGCTTCTTTATTCCATGGAGAAAAGCCTACAAGTCACAGAGGATCTGGTAAAGCCATTTTTGTCCTGCTGGCTGGAGCCCAGTGGCTTGGTCAGGCAACTCATCCTAACCAGATTCTTCTAAGAGCAAAGCTAAGCGATCAAACCCAGAGACTGTTTCATGACAGATAAAAATGGGAATGACAGCACTCAAAACACTCTAGTCTGGCATCAGTTCCACAGGGCTTCTCCATCACTGCACCTTGTCCCCTCGGGCTACCTCTAAAACACACAGATCCTGTTACCTAGCAACCAAACTCTGGCCTCAAACACTTGTAACACATTCAGCATCAACTGCAAAAGGAGGGAGGCTGTTGCCTTGGGTCCAAACAATTATTTTGCTTAACGAAGCTAATATAATCCTGATTACTGGGATAGTGGAGACTTGTAAAATATCTATGGATAATTATAATTAAATAATAATAACAAAAATAACCATCATAAATATAGTCACCATGAATCACAATAATGTACTTTGCATATACTTCTGATTCTTTATTTTGGACATATCAAAACCCAACTTATTTTCTTTATCATTTCAGGTCCCTAAATTGAGAAAATCTCTTGGACTGGAAAAAGATAATGAAAAACCTTGGATTTGTTGACTAAATGTTCCAAGAAATCCAGTTTTTAAGTTTTATGTTCCTATTTCTGCTTGCATAATATTTGGGGAATGAACCTACAGAGAGAGAAGGAAAAATAGGGCATAATTATTAAAAACAGGGGATGATGTTTTTTATCACTTCAGCTTAGAGAAAAATAGCACTTCCTCTATCACTCCAGTCAAGAGATATTCTTAAGAAGAAAAGATAAATTATAAAATTGATACACATGATCAATATCTATAGTGTGCTGAGAAGCAATCAAGTTACTCAGCTTTTTCATGTGGTCTGAAAGTAGACGTACAAAATACAGAGGAAGAAGTAAGGGAAGAAATCAAGGTTGGATAAATGTTGCTGTTGTTTTTAAGGAAAGAATAAAGTCTTCTGCAAGTTTCTTTCTTCTTTAAGGAGATATTTTAAATTTTCTTTGGTTAGAAAAAAAAATCTGTTACAATATAGTAATTCCAAAACTCCAGAACCAGGAGCAGCAGCCCTTTCTTCCATGTCTGTTGGAAGTACAGCATTTGAACACAATAACTTATTTTGCCTATATTGATCAAATCTGTCAGTTTCTGGAATGGTAGCAAACACCTGTATCTATATGAAATCCAGGGCAGTACAAAAAAGCTTGTCTGACCCAGCATGTCTAGAATCAGCAAAAAGATTCCAGAGTTTAAAAGTCTTGCTACACTGAGACCCTTTGAGCTATCTTCAGCTAAATCGTGTTATGCAAAGCTTAACATAAATCACAGATAATTGAGAATCCTCATTTCCCCATTCTTCCGTATTTCTGATATTATTCTTATCAGAGTTGTATGCTTTCTACCCATTGCAATCAATTTTTCTGCATTTTTTAAAATGCTATTGTAAAAAGAAATTATTATCTTTTATTTTCCCTATTTACAAAACACCTGACAGATTTTTCTGGGACACCTCTTCCTGCAAGCTATCTGACTCATCTAATACAGGACCTTCCAAGAAGCTCAGGGAATGCCTCTCTACCAAGAACACCAATGCAGAGTACAGATGGCAATGACTTGTTATGACTTGTTGAGGGATTGCAGCTTGTCTAGGGATCAGGACGGACTGGGATGTGCTTACAGACCTTCTTGAGTTGTCTGCCATTCAGTACTGCCTTTTCTGTCAGATGTCACCAGGCCCAAAAGCCACCCATCCCCAACTGCACCGTACTGAAACTCTCTCTAAGGTGGAACTAATACACAAGAGAAGTCTCTTTTGGGTCAATGCTGTGCTGAGCAGATCAAAGCAGATACACCTGGATCAAGTCAGTGAATTTATTTTCCCAAGGGGCACATTTATATCTCTCATATGATGGTATCAAAAATTATTTATCTACATCTGCGTGAACTGGGGGCATTAGCATGGAAGATGTTTGATTCCCTTTCCTCAGAACTGTGATTTACTCCACACACACACAAAAAAAAATTGGTTATGCAATAACTGAAGACAACATGGTGGACTGGAGTGACATGGTGCTCACTAATGCAAACCAGACTCCACAAGCTGATAAATACCCCTCACAACTGCTTCTCCTTAGTCCTCCACTATGGAAGTGGCAAATATTTAAAATTAGAATTTCTTTTTCATTTTGTTTTTCTCCTGGCTCTCAACCATGACATTCATATTGCTACTCTTAACATTTGCAAACAACCACTTTCATCATCTCTTCTCTCACATTTAGTCTATCAAAAAACCCCCGCACTTTTAAGTTCATATTTTCCATGTCCTCAGAAAACAGTGTTTTGGATCATAGCAATTTTATACTCTTTTTTAATTATTATTAAGCTAAAGAGAAGAAAGAAGCAAGAAGTTTTTGCCTCCAAAATCACATTCTCTTGCATGTAGAATGAAAACAAGGCCAGACACAGAAGGGCTGGAGAGGTTGCCTTGGATATATGATGTTGCTATTATTTAACATGTCCTGTTTCCATGAAGGTAAGTTCAAAATTCAAACTCACTGTCATGATTTATCATGGACTACTATTTCCATTATTGTGACAAACCAGGTTCTCAGTAAATAAGACATGAAGGCCACATCCTAAGACTTTGACGCCACAGTTTCAAGACACAAAAATGAAGATAACCAGTTACCTCATCTTTAACCCCCAAAGCTAACATGTGTCCACTATGATGCTTCAGAGTTTGCAAACTTTTGAACCCTGAGTCCATATTTTCTGTGAGGAACCATAGTGAAACCAATGATCACAACAGCTCTCTCCAGCTACCATGAATGAACAGCAGGACATTGTGTTACCACATTCCTGCATGTAGTTTCATGTCCTAATGGCAGCTTTGCTTTGAAACTACTTATGCTTTTTAACAAAATTTTAAAGGGTTCCAGAAGTAAAAGGCACAGAGTGCCAGAAGGCCTCATGCATTTCAGATGGCTTCTATAGAGGCCATTAACTCCAACTTCCTGAACCCTGACAGCCCAGGAAAACACAGTGCATGCCTGGAAGGAACTCCAACAGCAACATGAACGTTAAATTAAATCCAGACAGACAAACTACAGATCCAAGATCTTTCACCCACAGTGAATCACCTTCAGCAGTGGCAGGCAGAGAAACTCACAGTGTTCACTGCACTGCAGGAAGATAGAGGTGCAATAAAAGAGGGAAACTTTGAGGAATTTATGAAAAATTTAAAGATAATATCTATCTTACTGTCTTTTTTTTAATAGCTGCTTGAGGTGAAATTAAAGGAGAAGGGACAAATAAAATAGAAGTTTTTCAGAGGCCTGCACCTACAAAGTAAATTCTGTGAATATGAGATATGAAAAGGCTTTTTAGATGACAGACTGTGTGAATCAACATATACAGATAACCAGGGTGACCATTAATCCACAGGTGAAATGCAAAGAGTAGATTTATTTCATTACCTTGCTAACAACACTGGGTAGCAGAGACACACAGGGGGACAGGCTCCCTTAGAAAAAAGGGGGGAGACTGTTGCCTGCCCCAATATATCAAAAGGCTCCATGCATGCACAGTTTATCACAAGGCTGTGCTTTTAGTATCTCTCTCTCCTCCAGCAGAAGGGTCAAGCACGTCTGTGGGAGTGTATTATCCCTACACAGGAATACTATTCAAAACAGGCAGAGGATGAACAACACTAAGCATAATAAAAGGAGTTGTCTCAAAATTATATTCTTAGCATTCCCAGCTGAAAGATCAGTTCGAGTGAAACTATTGACCCCTCACCAAATCTTCTGGTTTTAACCCTCTCCTCCCAACTCAGATTAACTTGGATTTTAGTAAAACTATCCTTGTACAATTAGTAAGGAAGGTCATTCAATACTAAAAAATGGCCACTTACAAGAGCATGCATAGTAGACTCAAAGCCACATGAGATAAAACATCTAGTCTGTCTACATTGTCTTTTGAAGGTGTTGTGCATATAGTGAAATTTTTTTTTCAGACCTACATTTCAAGAAATATTGTGAGAAAACTCTAAAAACCCAACATAGCACTGCTGACTTTTTACACTACATCATTTAGTGAAGACATTTGTAACACAAAGATGAACAAATGCTTGACTAGAAGAAGCAGGACACACAATAAAGGATGTCTGAAAATATGGTATTGCAAGAAAATTACCACAAATCCAAATTTTACAGGAAAGAAATAAGGTGCCTTTCATCATTGTATGCCAGGAACTAATGGGGAATTTGGGTTATTGGCATAGGCCAGCCAGAACTGTCTTGAGTTATCCATTTGCTTATGCCTGGGGATCCCAGAAGAAGTGGAATCCAAGGAAGAAAACATTGAACACCAGCTCATGACACCTGGAAATTTAGCAGGCAGAAGCTGAAAGTGATTCACAAGCTCTTCCTGCTCAGTGAGTAAAACCAAACTGGTTTTGAGCAGTAACAATTTTCCTAATGGTGTTTCTTACTATAGAACAATGGCTGAAGGAGCAAAAATACAGGTGAAGACAGAGGCAGACACAAACTGTGTTTGAGTAGCATAAAGGGTTGTTCTGTTGCATTTGTTATAATCTCTCAGTTTAATCTAGTCACACATCAGTTCTTTCAAAAGAAAGGTCATGCAGCTTTCTCCATGTTTCCAGTGACACACTGGTATTAAACAAAAACATGTGGAACAATGTAACTACGTGCAGGCTGCAGCATCTGAACAGTAAGAAGTTCTTGTTACCTTATTTCAGCATTTAATTTCATTTCTTCTGGATTGAGACCAGCGTTAGCTAACAGCATTGTTCTCCTTCATTTCCTAAGAGCTTTGTGAAACCTGTGCTTGCTGTGCAACTGTCCTAAAGCTGTGGGAGCCCACCTCCACCACTGCAAGCAGAGACAGAGAACGCACCTCTATCAGACAGAGCACGTGTGTGTGCATGCATCCCACTGTGAAGCATTCCCTGGTGATATTAGAAATCACATTTGGCTATTAAGCTTTCCTGGCAATACCAGGATAAGCAATGGGAAAAAGAGGTGATGGACATAATGGTTGGTTTCTGGTGGGAGCTGAAGGAGAGACAGATGTGAAAAAAGATGGAAAATCCTCAAGACAGCATGGAGGACTGGGATGCACTTATGATCAGGATGGGGTGGAGATGAAGAAAATCAAAGATAATGCAGAGATGCTCACTAAGTGCTAAGGGAGGGGAAACACTATTTTTTCTCCTACAGATTACATAAAAATAAATACTGTAGATCTCTTGCAAGGGAGTCACGATATACAACCATCTTCACACCATGTCTGAAGCCAAATGACCTCACATTTAGTGATTTGACTATGGCTAATATTTTTTTAAAAAAAACAGGAAAAAAAATAGCTTTGGCCACTCCCCTGCAAAAAAATAGGGTATCACACAGAAAACTGAAAACCTATTAGTAATAAATATCACAGTACCCCCCTAGTCTTTGCATTATATCTTGTTTGATAGGCTAGTCCTTCTCTGGAAAAAAAAAAAAAAAGAGAATGCAATAGATGCTTCTTTCCATATAACAATCACAATAATATGACCATGCAAACTTTAGCCAACAGAGTTCTTTAGGATCTGAATTTTGCACGTGTGGAGTTCACCAGCGTGCGATGAAAAGACAAGCAAAGCATTTTTCAGGGACAGATCCAGGCACACACTGCCAGTGCTTTGAGACAGCAGCTGTGTGTCAGTCACAGCAGTAAGGGCTCACCTCAGGCAGGATTAAGGCGGCTCCTGCTCCCTCTGCACCACCTGCACTGCCTGCTCGCATGCAGAACTGAGGGCTCATCTCCTTCCCTCCCTCCAGGACCTGCTCACCCACCACATGCCAGGTCAGCCATGCTTGTACAGCTCCTAGCACGATGACTCACGGCTGCAAGACAGCTCCAAATCGTTCATCACAGACGAATCAGAACTCGTGCTGGCACCTTCTTACAGCTTCATTGCCAGCAGTGGTTGTGTTCTCAGATTATGATACTAATTTGATACTAACAGACTTTACTGTTCGTAGCATTATGTTTCCCTTTTGCTTTGCAAGACTCAGTATGAGCTTCTAAAGCTTTCCTTTTTCAGTAATGACTGTGAATATTAGAAAATTCTGCAGTATACATGTATACCCTTTATTCTTTCTTTTTCAATGTTGTAATTGCTACAAGATTTGAGGTCTTCGGACCTCAAATTTACTATCGGCCTCTGATTATGGGAATTTTCTGACTTTTTGTAGAGTTACAGATCTCTTCTCCAAGGTGTTTCTTTCAGGTTCTAACTCTCCACAACCCCTGGATTATTCAGAATTAAAGACAGGATGGGGATGTGGGATATGCGTTATTTAACCAGTTTAGGTGACTTTAAATTCTTAACTCAAGTGCAAGTGGAGGATTAAAGTTAAGAGCTGATGTTCTCGGGAGAATCCAGAAGCTTCTGGTAGTGTGAAGGGATTATGGAGCTCATTGAAAGAGCTTTAAACTAGATTTGACAGGACAAAAGGACAGAATGAGCCTTGCTAGAAATAAGCCTGTGGGCAGCACACCAATATTTGAGGGATAGCGTGTAGCCAGGTCCTTTGGCCTGTGGAGGTAGGGGATGGAGATCCTTCTGGCAGCAAAGATACAAGGGCTTTCACTGTGATAGAAACCACAGAGGCACCTGAGAATGAATGGTCACCCAGGAATTTGGGCTTCCTTGTCCAAAAATGTGATAGGATCAACAAGCAAACTGAAGTACATCTACACCAATGCACTCAGCATGGGCCACAAACAGAAGAAGCTGAGAGCTGTTGTGTAGCAGGAAAACTATGGCATAGTTGCCTGGGGGTATGGCTTGAACAACTGGAGCACTGCAATGGATGGCAATAAACTCTTCAGAAGGGATAAGCAAGGAAGGATGGGTGGTCTGGTAGTCCTGTAGCTTAGGCAATGTCTTGATTGTCTGAAGCTTAGTCATTGTGACAATAGGGTAGAATGCTTATGAGTAAGATTCCAGGGAAGGCCAATGAGGCAAATATCCTCATCTGTGTCTCTTATAGACAGCCCAAGCAGGATGAAGAGGCAGAAGGAATATTCTGTAAACAGCTGAGAAGCCTTGCAAGCACGGGCCCTTACTCCAGGGGCAATTCTGCTTTCCAGTCTGCTGGAAATACAACAGAGTAGAGAGGAAACAGACTAGGAGGCTCCTGGACAGAATATTAAGACAATTTCTTGACACAGCTGGTCAGTGACCTAACCAGAGGAGGTGCCCCATAAGACATACTTTTAGTGAACAGAGAAGAACTAGTGGGAGATGTGATGGTTAGAGGCTGTCTTGGAAACAGTAATCACTAAATCATTAAATGATAGAATTTTCACTTCTTGGACAAGTCAGGAGAGAGACTAGCAGAACTGATAACTAGGACTTCCCCAGGTCAGATTTTGGCCTATATAGGAGCCTGCTTGACAGCTGTCCTGAAGGGCAAAAATGTCCAGGAAGTCTGGATATTCTTCAAGAAGTATATCTTAAAGATTCAGGAGCAGATTGGACAGACCTCTCAGGAAGACTACAAAAATTTTGTGATGCAGGGAGAAAATTAAAAGGTCCAAAGCCCACCTACAACTTAATCAGCTACTGCAATAAAAGACAACAAAAAATGTTTCTATATCTACCACAAAAATTAGCAGCAAAAGTAGGAGAATCTCCATCCTTTATTGGATGCAAGGGGAAACATAGCGGCAAATAATGATGAAAAGAGTGAGGCTATTTGACTGTCTTTAAGAGTAAGACCAGTTGTTCATGGGGTACCCATTCCCCTGAGCTAAAAACAGAGACACAGAGAAAAATTAGGTACCCGAAATCCATATCCAATAGTCATTGATCTGCTACACCACCCAGACACACACCTAGACTCAGGCGGAAATTTATCACTCTGCAATTGCCTGAAAGGAGGGTGTAGTGAGGTGGGTTCAGTCTCTTCTCCCAAGTAACAAGTGATAGAAAGAGAGGAAGTGGCCTCAAGTTGTGCTGGAGAAGTTTAGGTTGGACACAAGGAAGAATTTCTTTACTGAAAGGGTGGTCAGACATTGGACTGGGCCACCCAGAGAGGCGGTTGAGTCTAAAAAATGTGTGGATGTGGTAACCTAGGGACACGGTCTAGTGGTAAGTGTGTAACAATGATGGGTTAATTATTAGAACTGATGATGATCTTAGAGATCTCTTCCAGCCTAAATGATTCTAAGATTTGATGATCCATCTGAGACACCTACACCAACAAAAAGATCTCCCTCTCCTGTGCATCTCTTTAACCATCTTTCAGTCCTAGATTTTTGATGATGCCTGTCTTGCATTTCCTTTTGTTTATAGATAGATAGATAGATAGATTTTTCATACATATTCATTGACATCTGTCACATACAGTCACCTCTTTTTTGTAAGTTATTTTGCTATACCTGTCACCAGTAGTTTAACGAAGAAACATTTCTGTCATGAAGACATGCTGGCGTTTCCCGGTCTTGTTCAATATCCAAAAGACAGCATAGCATAATTGCCCTTTATCAAAGAGATTGGTCATGACTAATGCTCATGGAATCTTGACCCCCACAACCTGTACCAGTGAGCTCCCACAAAAGCCCTAAATTGTTTAATTAGCAGTAAGCAACTATATTCTTCAAGAAAATGAGAGGATTACATGAACACGTGCATCCATCAACATGTTTTGGCAAAAGGAAACCTCTTATGAGAACTGGGGCCTTATACAATCACATACTCTTGCTTTGCAAAGCACTTTCCATAGACTGCATCTCATAAATATTCTTTAACAACTTCATGTTCTCTATGCTTCAGCAAACTGAACTTATTGCTGATGATTGAGTGGGGTCTGGACGATTTTGATGTGGTGTCACTAATGGGTGTTTCCCCTTGGGAGGTTTCCAAGACATTTTTTAGCAGAGTTTGCTTGTTTATCACAATCTGATGGAAAGAGTCCCATTTCAACATGACCTGTCAGGTATGTCTTGCTTGCTTTTTCCTGGCAGATTGCTGGACTCTTGTGCCAGCAGCCCCTTGGCAGGCAGCAGCCAGATGTACCACTGTACATCAATGACTTTCCCTGAAGGATTTTGAACATGGGAAGTCCCATTATGGGATTTTTGGAATTGAAGCAAAAAAAAAAAAAAATTGAAAATTTGAAGGTATACTTCACCTCTCTCTGCTGTACTTTTTCCACATGCCATCTCTGGGAGTTAGAGGCTGCTCAGATGGGGAAGCCAGCAGGAGGCAGAGACATACCTGCCCTGTTAAATGAGAAGAGGCTGGGAAGCCAGCTCAGCCACTCCACACAGTCTGTCCACTCTGCTGTCATTTTAGCTTTCTACATGGTTCAGTCTTGGTGTGTTCCATCTAGCTGTCCCCCAGACAACACCCCAGTATGGCTCTGGGGGTGCTTTATTAGAGTGACCCCTCCAAAAGCCAATGCAGACTGCATTACATCAGATGTTGTACCTCTCCCTCAATGTTCTCAGATTCTGCATTCTGAAACACCCCACACGATTCCCAGCTCCCCCTCCCCAGAACTTTCAGCATACGATTTTCAGGTTATAAAAACACAATTTTGCAGGATGCAACACAGCCTCTGCACTGTTTTAGATACCATGAATGGGAGCCCAGCACATGCTCTTTAACTCTCAGGCTTGCCAGACAGGGCTTTGGGAACCCAGGACAAAGCACTATATATATAGTGTGGCTGTCACATTGTCACTATTTTTCCAGGAGTTATGCTCATGATGCAGGGAGACTGTAGATGTCAGAGACAAATTTTCACCCATATTTTTTCTAATTTTTACCTGATGTACTTTGATGTTGCTGTCCTCAGAGACAGGACACTTGTTCACAGCCCATCCTTTTGCTTTGCTCATGGCTGCATTTACCCCCATCAAGCTATTGAACCCTTACAACTGCAATTCCAGCAGCCTGGTCACCCCTCCTAAGAGTTCATGTGCAAAAACTCCTCTCCAGCAGCGTTAGAGCATGCCAGACATGAGGTGTCTCATTATTTCTTGTTCCCAGCTTCCAGCAGTAGTTGGCACAGCCTGCTGCAGTTTAAGCCTCAGATGTCAGATGTCATTGTGCAAAGCTTCCAGACACAACCCTTTGGTCTCCTCCAGTGCCTCTGCTCCTTGTTAGACCTATACTCCACAATTTCCATTCTTCACTTGGCAAGAACTCTGAGGCACTGATTCCATTTCATTTTCCAGTGAAATCTCAGTTCAGTAATACTTAATTGGCCTGGCTTCTTAAGTAGATATTTCCAAAGTATTTTTTAAAATAAATATTAAAACCCCCCCAACCTCTGGATATCTTTCTGAGATACCTTTTTCAGCTTGATTGATGGAAGGGTTTTTCTCCCACTTCACCAATCCTTTCAGATGTCTGCTCATTGATACATGCTCTGACTGAACTGTCTGCTTGAGCTCACTGAGTTTTTCCATATGTAGCTAAGTTTCACCTGGGAGATGGTTTATAATTCTCTTACCTCTTTTAGAGAAGATCATAAGCATTCTCTGTGATGATGACTATACATTTTACCTTGAGCAGTGGCTCTTTGGCCAACTTTTATCCTTGTAGCAATTGACTCTGAGCCACTCTGAACCTCAGCTGGTAGACGGGTATCAACACCTACTGTGCTATTCTTACCCATCAGATAGAGTTTGAAAAAATAACTTCGCATCTGGTGATCCAAAATACTAGGACCTGCTCATGCTTTAAAAGTAAAGAAATCAGATTTGTATCTTTTATGAGACCTTTGTATCTTTGTAGCAGATTTGTATCTTTATGTATCTTTGGATATATCTGTATGCCTACTTTTTTCAATATCATGAGAAAAAAAAAAAGTATGGTATCAGCATGCCTTGCAAGCTTTTAGACTCAAGAATTATTTATCAGTCAATGCGCTTCAGTCACAAGATAACCTAAAGAAATTCCTTTTTGGTTACAACCGTCAGCTTCCCTTATTCCTCATTCATTCTGGGCTGAAGTGCAATAGCAATGCCATCCAGGTTTAGTGTTGGACATGAAACAGTAGCATTGGCCCTTTAAAGTAATTAAAAACTGAGTTGTGCCAGGCACAGGAAGTGTTCAAGGCCAGGTTGGATGGAAGTCTGAGCAACCTGATCTAGCTGAAGATGTCCTTGCTCATTGCAGGGGGATTACACTGGGTGACTTTTAAAGGTCCTTTCAAACCACTCTATGATTCTATAATCCAAAAGCAAAGCAAAATTCCCATTCAGTTATTAAACTTTCAGCATATACAGGATGGACTTTGCAGAGAAAGATAAGGAAGAAAATAATTACTGGTATGTGGCCTCTTTGAGAAAAGGAAGACAGTTATTCTTTCCTTGTCCTCTCAAATTGAAGCTGGACAGAAACCAGAATAGCTTGAAAGAGGGTTATTTAATCCTTGAGGTCTATTTAAATGGTCAGTTGAGACCGAGTCGTAGGCAAACAGAATTAATCAATCTAAATAATTTTTAAATTATTTCTCCATTCTTAACATCAGTTTTTCTTTTAACCCCTGATCCTCATTTCTTAGCTTGGCTTCTATGCACTGCTAGTCATGGTGAAAAATATTAATGTGGTGATGACAAGATATCTTTCCCTGCAACTGAACTCTGCCAATTGAACCCTTGACTTCAGCATGATGTAGCTGCAGAACAGAGTACTGATGGACTGCTCAGAAACACTGCAGTTTTTAATTTTTTAAAAAAAATTCGTGTAGGTCAGTTATGAGTGAGCTTACTCCAGCCAGATGATCCCAGAAAACAATTTCATGCAGTGTATAAATGACACAAAAATTCATCTTTCATCTTTCACATGCAGCTTTTAAAAACAATTTGGTGGGTTTGGACTGTGAAAAACAAATGTGTTTTTCATAAAAGCAAAAAATTTTGCCTTGCTTTGAGCCTCTCCTCCCTTTGCTCCTGAAAAGATCATTTCCCAATTTTTTTTTACTTCTTTCATTAGATTTTTTCTAACTGAGGCAATTCCTAAAATTCTTTTTCCAAAACAATAAGATTTCAAGTAATAAATCATAAAAGCCTGGGAGAAGTCACTGCTGCAGTAAAGCAGATGAAAACTCAGTTAGCACGTACCTCCTCATGAAGCTGACAAGTTGATATCCACTTCAACAGCACTTGAATAACAAATGTACTGCGAAATTTTCCTTCCTTCCTTGATTTTATCTTTATTTCATTTTGGCAAGTAGCAACTGCCTTTCCACTGCTACAAACTTTTCTAATGCTTCACAGAGTCCACTGTTGAATGCATGGCTATAAAATCTACCTTTATATTGAGCCACTGAATGTTACAACAAAGAGAAAATATTTCCCCTGGGAAAAAAAAGAGTCTGATTTCTATCTTCTAAGTCCCACTGAAAAATCACTGAGTAAAATGGATTCTTACATCAAAGAGAACAAGAAAAATCAGTGAAGTTAGTAGTTTCTAAGGTATATGATAAACCACATTGCTTAAAGTGTTTGTTACAAGAGTTGAGCTGTTGAGAAGAAGGTCACTAAATATCTCAACAGTTAGTGAGATCTGGGGTTGTCTTCTTCTGATATCACACACATACACAGAAAGCTACATGTGCAAAATTTTAAGCATTGTTACTATGAATGGGGCGAATATTAATAACTAGGATGCTGAGAAAAAAGTAATGATCAGTGGTCACTGAGCTATGACTCCTTAGTAGATTGAATGAGGTGTATGAACATCGAGTAACAAAGGGCTGGATGAAAGTCTCTTCTGCCAGGCAACAACTGACAGAATGACAGGACAAAGTCTTAAAAATTTAGGTTAGGTGTTAGAAAGAAATTCTTCAAAGAGTGATTGGGCACTGGAATCATCTGCCCAGGGAGGTGGCGGAGTCACCATCCCTGGACATGTTTAAAAAAGACTGGACGTGGCACTTGGTGCCATGGTTTAGTCAATGAGGAGATGTTAGGTCATAGGTTGGATTAGATGATTTTAAAGGTCTTTTCCAACCTAGTTAATCCTGTGATTCTGTGAACCCCTTTAATATAACTCTTTGAGCCCAACCCAATGAGAATTTCTCACCCAATAAAGCCATTTTTTCATGTAGTTTTTTCTTGTATGAGTGTAGAGAACTCCACTAGTTAACCAGATATGATGCCTGATACGACTGGAGTAAGCTGTCAAAATGAAGGCTGGTAGCTCTAGGATTGCCATAGAATTTCTGTGTGCTTCAGTGGAATAGTGGTCCTGGAGACTAAAACAACCCTGATGGATGGTTTAGATGGTCAATGACTGCACTGCTAATGATTTGAGGATAAACTTTCATGTCCTCGGATTTAGGACACCATTTCTCATACTGACATTCACTTGTCAAATGCACAGTGAAGTCTTTAGAGATACAAAGTCAGAGACAGAATTTATAAATGTCTTGAAATTATTTGCAATTATGAAAAATATCTCAAAAATAGAATAATTTAGTAATCTGCTGCTCCCAGAGTTGGCTATTCTCTGTTAATCCTATTGCACATCCTTTGGCAGCAGGTGCTAACTGGTGCAAATGATTCACTTCTTCATAAGCACTGTTAGCCAGGAAAGCTCACCTGTCAAATCGAAATGGTGGAGAGTACTTGGTGGATAGCAAGGATCACTGAACTACTTGTACCTGTTGATCTAAGTAACCACAAGAAGTATAAAGTATCTATTTGAAAATCAAGCTCTGATTGATTTGTCTAATGTCAGAGACAGGAAAAAAAAAAACCCTCTAAGTGCACAGCTCTCTTTGCTTGGGCTAACATGTCTTACATGTAAAGAAGGATGTAAAACACATTCCCTTTTGTAAGATAAACAGGTAAAGATAACAGAAATACCTTCAGCAATGGAAAGTACAGACTGGCATTTTTTTCATGTTATGTAAAAATGTATATGTATGCTGAGAAACCACTGCTTGTTCATAAGAACAGGAGATGCCAGGGGCAAAGAAATAAAAATTCCACACTCTTTCAGTGCAGTCTGGGACAGCAGAACAGGGTCTGTAGCTCAGGAATATCTGACATTGCTTGAAGAAGTACAGATCTCAGAGCATGTTCCTTTCCTCTCTTCTCAAGTGGATCTTTCATCCCATCTGGGGCTTTGTGTTTTCTTGGCTACTCAGCCAGCCACATTAGAGACAGTGAATTAAAAACTGCTCAGTGGCTGTAACCACATTGGAAATCTACTCCACAGCTGTGACTTTCAAATCAAAACACACCATTTCATGATTTTAAGACACACTAATGTAAAAGCAGCATATTCAGTAAATTCATAACTTAATTTACATCAAACTCTGTAGCTCCTCATGTCCAAGAAAGGCACACCCATTTGTCTCAGCCAGAAATCCAGCCCAAGAAACTTTCTGTCACTGAAAGTGCAAGTCTGGATCTATCACTGAAACCCAGAGAGTTATTCCAAGTTCACATCAGCAGAACAAAGATCAGAATCTGACCCAAATATTAACTGATTTTTGGAGTCTCTGTGTCTAGCCATCAAGAAACGCCTGTTGGATGCATACTCTGCAGTCTTCAGGCAGAACACAAGGAGACTAGTGAGGAAACACACATGGATGGTATTTTCATCCATTTTCAGAACTGTTGAGCAAAGAGTGCCAAGTGTTGTACATGTTAGGCACAGAAAAATGGAACGCTGCAAAATCAAATCACTCACTATACCGGATTCTACATCTCAACATAGGAATGGTTTGCAAGAATTAGCTTGCTGTTATATTTTAATCTAGATGTCCTTTTCCCCTTAGTGGATCAGCCTATGGTATTACCCAGGCAGGCAGCAGTGGGGAGTCACCTCTGTTGCCTTGCTGCCCAGCTCCACTAGACAGCCCTGTGGTGTCTGTATTCTCTTTGGATCATCTCTTGTCTCAGTAGGTGTCTTCATATCGCACAAGACAGCATGCTGATGCTGAAACCAGCACTGAAACAGTAGAAATATCCACAAAACACCACTAGGACATAATGGAGATAATCTCCCAGATGCCAGAGCAGCACAGCAGAACTGACACATGAGCTAATGAGGGCTTTCACAAACACTTTTCATCTTAGCTGCCACACTGCGCTGGCCCAGCAGACCTGCCCCTAGATAGGGAGAAGAGCCCAGCAATGCGAGTTTAAGCACCTTTGTGCCTCTCTACTGCATGGTGTGGAGTATCTGAAATATCACAGGGGCTGAGTTCATGTCTCACCACAAGGAATTCTATTACAGATGAATGTTAGCAAGTGAAATATTGTTAGTGAGCCCAGTAAAAGCTTTTTCCAACAAGAAGCCAACAAGGCAATGTAGTCCAACTATTCCAGTTATTTCCTCTGCCACACAGTGGCTAAGAGCTAAATTTTGTCTAGTTATCCATAATATTTCTCAGCACTGCTAAAAAATTATATTGATTATTTTTGTGTACAAATTGGGTAAAAAAAATCTAAAATACAATATACAACTTCTTTCAAAACTCATTTGGACTAACACTGACAGGTAATCTGGGAAATTTTACAGAGAAATTTTTTTTTTTTTTTTTTTGTAAAGTTATAGGAATAAAAAATTATTATGAAGACCATCAGAGGAGCTAGACTTTGTCGTCTGCTACTTTACTGGGCAGAGGTGAAAAGACAGTCCTGAGCTGTACTCCCATCCTCCCCGCCTCCAAAATGCATTTTACAGGAAGAAATTAGAAGATAAAATGTGGAGGCCTAGATGTCCAAAAGTTAACCTCCTTCCAAGTTCAGTGCTCCAATCAAGACACCACAAATGTGTGCACTTCTCTTTACCTCTACTCCTCAAGGAGAGCCCAGAGATTTCTGGTTTCAGTACAGCTATGGAAGGTGGAAAACAAAGGTTTGAACACCATGAAGATGAGACCAGGTGAGGCTGCACTTTGTGAGACACTGAGCTGGTGATCCTCAAGCACTGGGAAGAGTACAGAGATGCTGATGCCTTAATCTTCCATATTTCCCAGACTCTGTACTGCATTGGTATATAACTCTGAACTCCATATAAACTGTTAGCAAGTTCTCTGTACAGTTTAGTTAGACAAAACAATCCCTTTCTAGCCCAAGAACCAAGGACACCATTGCAGCTTCAGGCCCAAAAAAGTATAAAAACCAGTGAATTGAGGACAGCAGTCTGGGAGGATGGGACTTCATAACCTGAAGCTGTAATTGGACAATTAACCCCAAAATGTAAATGGACCAAAACTTACAAAAGTGTGAAAACTCGTGACCAGTCATCCATCTTGGGTGTAGCCTCAGCCAGGCTCTTGTACTGCCCAAGGTGTATCCTTTGAAGGCATTTTTAATAAATACCTTATTCCTTTAACATTGCCAAGCCACTGTTCTAGGTAGCCTCTCAAGGCATCAACGTGACAAAGTGACATGGCCCTGCCAGGTCACAAGCATGTCAGACACATCAGGCAATCCTTGCTCAGGCCAAGGCATGTGCAGGCCGTGTCTAAAGGGTCAGGTTTGTAGCTGGGCCTCAGCAGAGAAAGGCCCAAGGCAGGGCTGGGCTTGCATAAGAAGCCAAGCTGAGGAGATAGGCATGGACACTGATCCCAAAGACACAGGGACCAGATAAACAGATCTCTGACGAATGTCAAGGTTATTAGGAAGTTTAAACATTCTCAGTGTTGGCTGGTATTCAGCAGAGGCATAGGACACACATTATTCTGTCAAAACTTTTTGTTGAGCCCTTGTGTGCACCTTGTGGACTGTGAAGAAGACCCTTGAGTTTATTCTCTGACAGTATTTATCCTTAGTGCAGTGGAGAGCAAAAGAAGAGTATTGGAGACTTGGGCAGTACTCTAAAAACAAACTGATGGTTTCTTTCCAGGTTTCACCTTTGCTCAAAGTGACAATTTGCATGTCTTCACTTACCTCTGTGTTATCACATTTGCCAGCAAAGCTGGTGACAGTTCCTGCTGGCCACATACACAGCTGCATCAGCTTTTTGACCATGCTGGCCTCTTCATAGGTCTCCTATATACTTTATTTCCAAGCAGCTCTATCCAGTGCCAGCCTGTGTATTCAACCAGTAGACTCAGTCAATTTATTTCAGAGGGAAAATACTCAATAATATTAAGAAATTCCAGACTTCCAGAGCCAAAAGATCAGTAGTGAAAGAGTTGGTAGAAGGCTAAAACATAAGCTTGTTTTCTCAAGCAATGAAGATCTAAATTTTTCTAAAGCTGTTGTAAAGAAAAAAAACCCCAACAAATAGTGGCAATAAGGATGTACAATAAGAAAAAAAACTAGATGCTGATTTCATCCACCCACTCAAGTGGCTTAGTGGTAGTGTTGGGCCAGAGGACCACATGATTTTCTTACAGCATGAAAATGAATGTGACAAGAAAGTTGATGTAATTCAGCCTTTGGCCCCAGGGTCTAGTAGTTCTTGGAAAAAGCACCATGGGTTTATTTTTTATCTCTTTGGAATAGCCATGATCCACCCTCCAGAGATTTGTAAAACAAGGTCATGCTCAGAACATCCCATTCCCTTCTCTACACCTTATAGAATGTGGGTAGAGATTCTTCTTCCAGCACTCAGGGATTATCACCTATCCCTCACATTCTCTACTCCAAACTGTACTGGACAGCTTAAAAACATCTGTGTCCAAGGTCCTACTTGCTCTATACTCCATCATGGAACTATGCCTTCAGCATCACCTCAGTACAGTGAGAGGGACCTAGAGTTGGCTGGGATCCAAACTGAGGAAGGTCAGCAAGTGTGGCAGAAGGAAAGCATTCACATCAATAAGACATGCATCCAACCTCCCCAGCTCCAGCAACAAAAAGAAAAGGGAAAGGAAGCCCTCACAGAAATAAGAGTTATCTCACCACCAGGACAAGAAATTATTATTATTCTTATTCTTATTCTTATATGAAGGCTATACATCTCAGATTTTAAGATCCCACTCCTGTGAGAAAAAAAAAAATAAAAATTAAAGGGTGGTATTTGTTGCATACAAATTAGACATTACATTAAAGGGTCACACCTGAGGTATCCAAGATCTTTTTGAAATTTAAGATTTACAGTAATGGGCAGTTTATGTTTTGTTGGAAAAGACCTGACCTACTCCATGCCACAAGCGTGAATCAGTCTATCTGTGAGCCAAAAGATACTACTCATGCTTTCTCATGATTTATCACCTTGAACCCCTGTAGGCACAAACCCCCTGGAAACAACAAAATTAATACAGTTCAAGCCAAAAGGAGAAACAAAACCATGAAAACACCAAGCAACACACTTGAGATTTTTTTTTTCCTGTATTTTCTTACTTTGTTTCTTGGTGGAGATGTGGGGAAATAAATTTGTGTTCCACTCACAACCTCCACAATGTAACCATTAGGAAGTGGAAAAAAACTAATCCTGTAAAGAAATAGAAATCATTCCCAAAGGAAAAAAATCCATTGTTTGTCTTACATTGGCCCTGACACCAACAGAGAGCTATCGAGACCCACAATAAGAAAAAATCCTTTTCATCCTCAGAAATATCACCAAGAGGCAATCCTCATCAAATAATTGCAAGTCAAAAATTGTCATGAGAAATTGCCTCCCTTGATGAAGCAATGATTTTATGTAACTATTATTATATATCATATAATTGTATACTATAAATATAAAAATGTTATCATGTATTATTATTAATAACGACAATGACAATGATGATAATGATAATGTCCCTTTTCCCAGGGATCTCCACACAGGACAGGAAGAGGAATACCAGCAACCTGACCACACTTACTCTGTGTCTCCAGGGCATCCAGCAGTAGGTGATTTACAAGACAAGTGCGTTATCCCTGACATGTGCAGGTGAGCTGCACCATGCACACAGTGTAGCGGCAGATTTATGGGAGTGCTGGTGGCATTGTCTTCCCTTCCACAGGAGGCAGCTCTGCAGCCTGAAATGTGGGAACATTCTTAAAGCGTGGAAACTACAGCCAGGTTATCCTTCATTTGCTCCATGCACACAGCCTCAGTGAACCTTTATATGGATTTTTGTGTAGCTATGATTCAATAGAGCCATACACTGAAGGTGTAGTTCCCCACCAGTGTTCCTGAACACTGTTTCACACTGGAAACCAGAAGCCTGCCCTGTCACTGCCATGACCTGGCTGGCAGCTAGTGAGGTCGTGGCATCTTATCTTCCCTCCTCACCCCAGAACAGAATCCAGGAACAGAAAGCATTCTGCTCTGACAGCTCTTTTCTGGCTGACCCCTGGCACTGTGAACCTCCCATTCAGCATCTTGTGGTTGCACAACTTGACCTTCAAATATCTGCTGGGCTTACCCAGGAGGATAACCCTCCCCATGCACCTCCAGCCTGCTTTCCCACAGCATGCTGAGACACCACCTGCTTCCTACATTACATAGCTGAAAACAAGAAGGCATAAACACTACTCTCAGAAATCCCTACTTATAATAGCCAGCCCTCCTGTAAGATGTTATGGGGCAAAATGCAGAGCAGGCTATGAAAACATGGGTTCACATGCCTCAGGATAGGTAAGGGATATCTCAAAATTGATCCTCTTCACTATTGCTGACATTCCTAAATATTAAAATATATTCTGTCACAACTGCAGCCTTTACTCCTCGTGCATGGCAAATGCATTCTCTCTACTTGTGAGTTTATGTAGACAACCACTAAACAAGGAGCAGCAAGCAGATATCTGCTGCTTAGTGCTCTCTGTCATAAAACTTTCCAAGTTAACAGACACAAAATGCTGTTTCCACAGAACTAATTATAATAGGTCAAAAGAAAACATCCTCTGAGCAACTGTAATTTCTAAGGAAATCTTTCTTACTCTGCAAAAGTAGAGATTACTCAGGATGACAAATCTGGAAGAACTATCAAAGGTTTCACTCCCACTTGTCACTAATATTTAACACTGACTTTCAGCTTCCAAAAATATTGATATTTTGCCTAAAATTTCCTTGGAAGTACGTTTCCAGAAAAGAGAAATTTATTTCCAGCCTTTAGGGGATGGTAAATATTAGGAACTCAACACAATTTTTCACTAGTACTCATGTGCCTTAATGTCAAAGAAATCGCATTATTGCTACAAGGACCTAATAAAGCAGGTAATAAAACACACACACACAGGGCTTTGATGAGAATAGCCACGTGCTTAAGACAAAAGTATCCCTAAGTACTATTTATAGATAAGAGTGCATCTTTTCAGGCCCATTTCCCTAGCTTGTTGAAAAATAACATAACACAGCCGTATAGAGCAGCAATATCCCAGTTGAGGATACTCTGAAAGAGAAAAAGCACTGCACTTATTACATAGGATCAGATTTATAAAGAAAAGTATCCAGTAGCTGCCCGCAGAGGAATAGTCCTGACAGGACTATTTCCTGACAGGAAATATGAGAAATAAAATAAGCAGAGTAAAAATGTGACTTTCAAAAGAGTTATTTAACTTGCATAACACAAGTTGAAATCTCACACTGTTGAGAAAATTCACCAAGTGCTTCTCCCCATAGGTGTACAAATTGGAGAGGGATACAGCTGACCTCTGACTAAAAAGCCAATAAAACTAATGAGGTGCTAAAAAGCAGAGAGGATACTAAAAGAGTGCTGGTCTGCGGCAGCCTCATTCATTGGGTACGAATCTCTTTGAGGTTTTGAATCACAGCTGTGGAAACAAGCTGCTGAATTTCCTCCCCTAACTCTCCCAGTAATTTTGTTATTTAAGTATAAATGCTCTGGAAGTCAGCATCAACAGCAAACTGCTGATTGCCCTTTGTGAGCAGAGGATGTCAGTGGGAAGTGAGTTGTGATTTATAGCTATGTTTTCATGCAACTCAGGAGGCACAGAAATGAGCCAGGCAAACAATGCTCAGACTGGTTTTTCCATATCAGGAGCTGATCTACCTTATCTGAACTGTATAGCACAAGTGAGTCCATTGATCAAACATTTTTAACCTTGCTGATTATAATAGATTAAGGACTCGGTGTCACAGTGCTCTGTCTAAAGCAGAACAAAATGTTTTTTATGAGAGGGAAGACGAAATTTGGATTAATCTTTATTCCTCAGACGCACTCCATTGTTTTAAGCATCAGTCATATTTTTGTTCCTAAGGGGCACTGTTCTTACACCACTATTATCCTGATAAGAAAGTCACTCAGACTCTGTAAAGCATCATTTTAAATAGGTTTTTTTAAATTAAAGTTAATAAAGAACGGAAGTATACCATTAAGGTTTTCAAAAGATTCTACCTCTCTACATCAATAAATACTCAGTGTAGGCACTTATGACTGCTTTGCTCTGGGGTAAAAAGTGAGCACAAGCTTGTAACTCAAGTTAGGCAGAATGCATCATACAATCTTTTCTTACCACCCACAAATTCACATTCTCTTGGACTGTCTTGACTTTTCCCATGGCCATGTCTTGACAGACTCTTATCTTAAATACTTAAGGAAGATTTTTTTCCTACTCTATTCCTCATCATCCATGTATGAAAAACTTTCACCTCATTTCAGCATCACTTCTGGCTCTGTCTCACTCTCCAATGGGAGAAAAGGAACAGGAAGAAGTAGGGCTAAATTTCATATGTACCTACCTCACAAACTGTGAATGCAGAGAAGAAAGAGGAGCCTAAGGGCTCAAGAAGCTCAGCTGAACAGGCTTAGGTTGTGGCAGCTCAAGAAAATGTTGCTTCTTTCTGCCCACCTCAGCATCACACCAAAAGTTTTAGCAGGTGCAGATGGAAATAATCCCAGAATTCTCAATTTTTCATTCAAAAATCTGGGGTTTAGCTGAAATCATAAAGCTTTATTGCCTTTGACATACATTAAAGTGCTACTGGAGGTTGTAACAGAGCACTGCACGACATCAGACAGTCCTTCTGGGAATAAGAACTTTATTTTAAATAAAAAATTTATTTTTTTTCACTAATTTCTTCCTGCTTTAATAGACATCTATCTCAGCAGATGTTAAATGCCTCTAGTTGAAGGGTCAGGAAGATGATTACAAAACCTGCAAGGCTTTCTTTGGAGTCTCTGTCTCCTTCCCCTTATGATGGTGAGCACATGACCCAAAGAGACAATTTTTTTTTCCTATGTTTTTGGTTATTTCCTTTATTTACATTAGCTGAGGGAAATATCTGAGGACTTTTTAGTCCCATTTTGTAGCCAACAGGACATAATCACAATTTTATTTCTGGGTAGAGTTATTTTAGAGCATTAATCTTCTGAACCCTTTAAGAGGTATGTAACAGACAGTTTACACACATCAGGGCACAACAGAACAGGGCAGATCTATTCTAGCTTTCTAAGAAAGAGGCCTATTTCTCTATAATTTATCATAATCTGTTGCCTGAATGCTGGCAAGCAACAAGGCAAGCTCTGACATACGGCAGTTGGCAGTCTTTTATGTTGTAATATTTAAACATTATTAAAGAAATGTAAAGGAGGGCAAGAAGGAAACTCCTAAAGGATGGTGTGTTTGGTTGTCCTTTTGAAAACATCCTCTGACTCATTCATCATAGCTGAAAAAGTCTAAAGGAGGTCGGGAGGAAGGAAGTGTCAAGCTTCATCAGAGTCAGTTCCAGAAAGACTTCACATATCCTATTGCTAGCTAATACTTGAAACAGTCAAAAAAAAAGCCTGAATTGGACTATGGAAAAGATTTGTAAACAGTCATACAACAAGAAACACGTTGTGCTTGCTGTTTTCCTGGTGTATCTAGGGAAACTGTACCTGTAAGGTGGTTCAGCTAAAGCCAGCTGACCTGCACTGCTGTGGCACCTGGATGTTGCTGTGTCGTGAGGTCAGAGAGACGGTCAGAGAGACAGTCAGAAGGCAGACTTGACTTTATCCAGCGTCTCCCAGGCTCCCTGGGATTTGGAATCAGTCTGTGGCTCTAGAGGTAAAACTAAAACAATAAATTTTCTCACTAGAAATGAATACTGAACATATCTCACCGCCCAGTCTAGACACTTGGCATCTGTGCAAATAATAACTGGGAAAATCTGTACCTGACAACCAGGCAGCAAATTACAGATGCTAACCTAAGGGAGACACAGAACCACAGAACCGCAGAATCACAGAATGGGTCAGGTTGGAAGAGATCACAGTGAGGCATCTGGTCCAACCTCCCAGCTCAAGCAGGGCCATCCTAGAGTACATGGCACAGGATTGTGTCCGGCGAGTTCTTGAATATCTCCAGTGAGGGAGACTCCACACCTTCTCTGGACTATCTGTTTCAGTGCATGGTCGCCCACACAGCAAAGAAGTTCTTCCTCATGTTCAGCTGAAATTTCCTGTGCATCAGTTTCTTCCTGTTGCTTCTTGTCCTGTTGCTTGGCATCACCAAGAGCCTGGCTCCATCCTCTTGACAGCCTCCCTTCAGATACTAATGGACATTGATGAAGTCCCCTCTCAATCTCCTCCTAATGAAAGGTGTTTTATGGTGGACTATTTTATGGGCATGTGACAAATAACCCAGCATGCCAAAAGGAAAGAGACTTGAGACAGAATAATACATGGAGCTCAGAGTTCAGAAAAAAAAACAACAAAGTAAAAAAAAAAAAAAAAACCAAAAAAAAAAAAAAAACCTGCATGCTGTGACAAATAGCAGAAACCAGACTCTGTGAAAACAGAAGGAATAATAACAACTGATAACACTGCCTGCAGGAACTTGACAATGTCATCATGATGAGAGTAACGTGGACAAAGATGACAGTAGAAACACAAGAACAAAGTGGAAAATCTTTCTTTCTTAGTGCTAAAAAAATTCACAGCTGATAGATATATGGATAGATATAGAGAGATATAGATATATATTAATAGCTCAACAGGTATAGATATAGATGATATAGATGATACAGAGATATAGATATAGATATAGATACAGATAGATAGATATAGATAGAGATACACACAGCGTAGAATAGTAACAGGTAATGATAAGAGGAAAAGCAAGCATTAAAAGAAGAGTTAAATAAGATAATTTTTCCAGAAATTTCAGCCAAGCAAATGACACCATGGGGTTTGTTTTCACCCATGATCACTGTAGGAAATAAATTTATAAAGTCTATCAGATAGTATAGACCATAAACCTTAAAATACATATATATAGACATATATTTTTTGAAAGGGTTTTCAACTAAAGCAATAAATGTTTTAGTATTTAAATTTTTTAATATATATTTATTTTTTCTTTGTAGGAATTTTTTCATGCCTGATGAATCAAAGACGTGATAGGAGGTACCCATAAAAATACGGTGATCTTTTTGTGCAGAATACCCTTTAAGGTATACTCTTTCTTTAGACTGTATCTGAGCCGTTAAAAAGTTTCCCTGGAAAATATAATCAATATTCCAGAGTAGATAGGAAAGTATATGTAAACTATGAGAGGTATATAAAAATATGACTAAGAGTGTCTGTGCTGCTTTCAGAAGTCATGTGCCACTCTGATCTTATGTCATGTTAAAGAAAGAAAAATCTATAGGAATAAATGTACCATGAGTAATGTTGGGCTCATTGCCCACATTCTGTGGATTGGAAACCACTGCTTGAGAGCAGCATTGCTCAGATGAGGATCTAAAGTGGTGTGTAAGATATGAGAGTGATGTGACTGCTCTGTGAAATAAATGCAGCGAAAGCATACATATTCTCACCATACAAAAGTGTAAAGTGGAAACTCATGCATCTAATAGATTATCATTAAAAACACATTCTATTTTTCATGTGATTGTGAATTTAAGCCAGTATATTGTACAAGGCCGTTGGCAGAATTCTTTTAAGAAAAGTTAAGTTGTTTTTCATTAGAAAAAAATGTCAATTAACACATCTCTATAGCATCTGAATGCAGTGAAGTAGCAAAAAAAAAAAAAACGGGCCGTGTGAGGAACACTTAAGATTTAAAATAAAATTTGTGTTGTCTTGAGATTCTTATAAAGAAATAGGAACAGTTTCATTCTGCCTGAATGCTTGGCTGAAGAGGGAACTTGAGAGGACCCTAAGACTTGTAAAGAAAACTAATTTTAATACAAAAGCTGTTGAAAGCTCATATTAGGGAGCCAAGACATGACATGCCCTGTGCCAGAGAGCTGCACACTTAATGATTTAGGAGGGGTTAAAATAGCTCTTCTCAGTGTTCTGTAATTATAAAATTGTTATAAAATTGGAGGCTAAATTAACCACTACACATAGTGATATTTGCACTTTCCTCCTTCTGGAATTCAAGGAGACAGCAAAGATAGAGCTATTACTTCCCCAGGTGAGGAGGCCTATGCTAACTGGATCTTGGATGTGATCAGTAAATGGTGGTATGATCCATAAATGATAGGAAAATGTCCCAAACACTACTAAGACAATATTAGAGCTAGTAGTCAGTCTAATGACACACTAACTGTGAAAACAAGTTTTCTTCTTTCCCCTCTTCTCATTTCCCAGACTATTACAGAGCATTTATTCAAGTCTGTCTTTTTCCATAAGCAGCAAAGGATGGGACATGCATGGGCCATTAGCTGTAAGACTTGGAAATTAAACATTTGGAAGTGCTAATAAAGCTCTCAAGCTTTCAAGCTGTGCCCCAAACCCTAGAGCCAGTGCTCTAACAGGAGAGAAACAGATGCTTCTCTTCCTGTTCTCCCTCCAGCTCTCCATGTGGTGATAAGAAACTTGGATACATGCCCCCACTGAGAGCTGCAAGGTCATCCAAGAGATGAGTGCGGGTGTGAACCACGCTCTGTTCGCCTCTGCTCAGTGTCCAGCAATGACGTGTGCTGTTTGTGCTCTAACTGGAAGGATGCTGCAGAGAAATTGTATCTATCTCTAGGTCTGCTTTCAGCCAAAGGAAGCTGCAGAGAGCACACTTTAATTACAGGTCTGACGTGGTTCAATGGACAGCAAGAATATTCTTCAGCATAATGGATGAGTATGCATGACAGAGAAAGAAAATAAACCAAGCAAACTAAACAACAGCAACAAAACCCTTGAAGTGAAGACTGGATAGACCTTTCACTACCAAATATTTATAATCTTGCATGCATCATGCCTTCATTTAATAAAATCTGTAATGTATAAAGGAAAAGTCAATTAAAAGCAAAGTCAAGTCTCCTTAAAAACAACCAAAATTCACCTATGTCTATATCTTCATCTATTCTCACCAAATTTCAGAGTAACTAATGAAAAATTACTACCCATGATAGAAAGTCTGAGCAGTGAATGTACCTCAGTCTGGCAAGTCCTCAGCTATCTGGAGACATCATGTACCTAGTTAATGCAATGTACTGTTCATTGGAAACAGTGAACACACTTCAAAAATTGGAACCAGCTGTCATAACTGAGAAGCAGGATAGACCCAGTACTGCTCTGAAAGTGTGTAAACACCTACAAGCCCATATTGAATTCACATCACAGCTTTCAGTGAGAGTAGCATCTGCAGTATTAGTGTCCATAAGGCATCCATAACCATAGACAGAGTCAACAACAAGGGAGGATTAGCTTTTAACTAGTCTTCAGTAGAGCATGCAAAGAAACTTTGATCCCTTTGAAAACACTTTTTAAAATAGGCGTAGAATTAAATACCAACACCTTCCCTTTATGACATCCTACACTGTAATTCATAGAGAGTGAAACAGAACAGACCACCAAACCTCAAAGGACATTGAAATTATTTCCTTTACAATACAAAGTCTCCCAAAGGTAGTTTCAAAACACTGCTCTTTGAACTTTGAAAAAAGGTTTCTTAAGCCAGTTCTTGGAACCTAATAAACCAGAGAACCCCAGAGCCTACATCTGCTGTCTTTACATATTAGAAGTTATTCAATCACTGAAACTGAGATCATCAGAGCAGTAGAGGTGAAAGAGGGCCTGAGTTATCCATTCTCCCTCTCTTCTTCCCCTAAACCAAACATATATTGAGCACAAGGGCATGCATATAAGGGCCAAACATACTTCTACATAAAGACTATTGGGGGATCTTGGGGGCGGCTAGGGTTAGGGCTGCCGGGCTCAGGGGAGCCGGGGCCTAGCTTTACTGGGCTCGTAGGGGTGCCTAACTTAGTATTGGCGGGCTCCAGGGCGCCGGGGCCTAGAGTAACTGAGCTCTTGGGGGCTAGGGTTAGGGCTGCAGGGCGCCAGGGCCTAGAGTTATTGGATTTGTAGAGGCAGCAAAAGATCAGACTGCCGGGCTCCGGGACACTGGGGCCTAGGGTTACTGGGCTCATGGGGACTGCTACAGTTAGAGCTGCCGGGCTCCTGGGGCCCTGGGGTCTAGGGTTACTAGGCTCTTGGGGACAGGAAGGGTTAGGGCTGCCGGGCTCCGGGGTACCAGGGCCTAGGGTTACTGGGCTTGGGGAGGCAGCTAGGGTCAGGGTTGTCGAGCTCTGGGGCGCCAGGGCCTAGGGTTACTGGGTGCTTGGGGGTGGCTAGGGATAGGGCTACCGGGCTCAGGAGCGCCGAGGCCTAGGGTTATTAGGCTCCTTGGGGCAGCTAGGGTTAGGGCTGCCGGGCTCCGGGGTACCAGGGCCTAGGGTTACTGGGCTTGGGGAGGCAGCTAGGGTCAGGGTTGTCGAGCTCTGGGGCGCCAGGGCCTAGGGTTACTGGGTGCTTGGGGGCGGCTAGGGATAGGGCTACCGGGCTCAGGAACGCCAGGGCCTAGGTTTACAGGGATCATGGGGGCAGCTAGGGTTAGGGTGCCAGCCTCCGGAGCACAGGGGCCTAGGGTTACTGGGCTGGTGGGAGGGGCTACCATTTGGGCTGCCAAGCTCCAGGGTGCCAGAGCCTAGGGTTATTAGGCCCATGGGGGCGGCTATAGTTTGGGTGCCGGTGTCAGGGGTCCCGGGGCCTATGGCTACTGGGCTCCAGCTCCGGTTAGGGCTGCCAGGCTCTGGTGCACTGGGGCCTAGCATTACTGGGCTCGTGGGGGCGGCTAGGGTTACGGCTGCTGGGCTCCAGGGCGCCGCAGCATACAGTTACTGGGATCTTGGAGGCAGCTAGTGTTAGGGCTACCGGGCTCCGAGGCGCCAGGGCCTTGGGTTACTGGGCTTGTAGAGGGGGCTAGCATTAGGGCTGCTGAGCTCCAGGGCAACAAGGCCTAGGGTTACTGAGCTTTTGGAAGTAGCTAGGGTTCAAGACGCCAGGCTCCGGGGAGCCGGGGCCTAGGGTAACTGGGCTCATGGGGGCGGCTGTAGTTTAGATGCTGGGCTCTGGGGCGCCAAGGCCTATGGTTACTGGGCTTCTGGGGGTGGCTTGGGTTCAGGCTGCCAGGCTCATAGGCACCAGGGCCTAGGGTTACTGGGCTTGTGAGGGCTCCTAGGGTTAGGGCTGCCGGGCTCCGGGGCGCGGGGGCCTGAGGTTACTGGGCTGGTGAGGGAAGTTAGGGCTGCCGAGCTTCAGGATGCTGGGGCCTAGGGTTATTAAGCTCGTGGGGGTGGCTAGGGTTAGGGCTACCAGGCTCTGAGATGCCGGAACCTAGGGTTACTGGGCTCCTGTAGGCGGCTAAGGTTCAGTCTGCCAGCCTCCGGGGCGCTGGGTCCTACGTTTACTGGGCTCTTTTGGTCGGCTAGGGTTAAGCTGCCAGGCTCAGGGGGGCCGGGGCCTCAGGTAACTGGGCTCTTGAGGGCGGCTAAGAATAGGGTGCCAGTCTCAGGGGCACCGGGGCCTAGGGTTACTGGGCTCTTGAGCGCAGCTACGGTTAGAGGTGAATGGCTCAGTGGCACCAAAGGCCAAGGGATACTGGGCTCTTGGGGGCAGCT
>VWYP01009984.1:132622-181437 GCA_013400435.1 Pycnonotus jocosus | reverse complement strand
CCCCCACCTTCCCCCCACCCCCTCCCATTTCCTCAGTTTGTCCCTAGACAAACTTACCAAGTAAGCATTAAGGACAAACAAAACTCTGTTACTCAAATGGCCTTGTGGGATTTCTTACAACTAACAAGTGGTAAAAATATTGGGCATGATTACTGTTATATACTGCATGTTGTAAATGTGAAATCCTGTGGAGTCTGTATTAGTAACCATTTACATTTAACAGTAGCAACAGGTACTGCAGTAACCACAGTATCCCTGGGCAGAGATTTGCATGATGTGAGGATAAAAGTCCTCCAAAATTTGGATAGTCATCCTATTTTGAAAAAGGACCAGAATTGCCTTCCTACAATACATACAGGCAACACAGGCTGGGTGGTCCCTTTGGGTTGTTGACATTTTTCGGATAGCAGTGCAGATGCACGGAAGACTTTGACCCGTAACTGTAAGGGGTATCTGGAGGAATGAATGTGCAATTAAATTGTTACAGCATGTACATCTTTATTGTTGTCTGCCAAAGCAGATATCCCCCTATTGGTTTTTCATCTTTACAGGATTATTGATTTGTAAGAACTGTTGAAACAGTAAAAATAGTCCTTATCACATACTAGAAATTGCCTTAAGGAATTTTAAAAGCCTGTTTATGCAAATATATGTGTGTGCTTGCAGAGGGGGAGGGAAGGAGAACAGATAAAGTCTTGAGGTACTTGGATGCAGAAATCTGTGAGGTGCTGTGTGTGGTTCTGTCTGGATGTCATGCACAGAGCCCTTCACCGAACCACATGTAAAAGGAGCAACATGGCCAAACACCATCAGCTGGAGAGCTGGATGAGGGCTCCATCCAGGCACGAGTCTTAGCCATGGAGCAGCCAACACAGCTGTTGCTAAGAGGTTTCTGGTAGAATCTTCTAGCTACAGCTCTTAGATGGCAGTTGAGTGTATATAAGATGGCAGGTTAAGGACTCGGGAGTCCAGAATGATGGTACATGTAGACATTTTCTTCAGGTTAATGTGCAATGCTTTTACTGACCAAAGAAATTTGTGTTATCTAAAAGAATTTCTTTTCTCTTGCTTTAATGTCAAGAAAGGACTTTGCAGGGCTGTTTCTCTAAGGATACTATCCAGGCCACTACATGAAGGTTATTGACTATATAAGCACCTATAAGTGTACTATTAATATCTTAAAATGACAGATGTATTATCCATGTCTTAAATGCTTATGATGTTCATGATGTACAAATCCCCTTTTTAGTGGCATTACCTATTAAGTGGAACATTCTAACAATATGCAAAACTGTATCTAGAAAACAAATGCCTAGAAGCCAGATGATCTGGTCTTTTTCTGTCCTAGACTCCTATAAAAACACATCTATGGTATGCATATTCAGTTAGAGCTGAAGATCCAGCTTTAAGAGATAGTTTAAGCATTCTGTGCATTGTATAGTGGATATTTCTTTTTCTTCATAGCACGTCGGCTGTTCTTCATAGGAACAAACGAGTCTTTACTGATGTTACTTAGGAAAAAACAAGTCTTTACTGATGTTACTTGTAACTCTTATAAATTATTGAGGAAAACTAAAAACCAATCAAAACTCAAGACATACATATTTCAAAAGAAACACCTTCCCCCACCAAAGCTGAAGTGTAGCAATTCTACAATTCTACTTAGAGAATAAAATTCCCTCCTCAAATATCAGAGCTGCTGGCTTGCCACCTCAGGCCCAAGTTCCAATGCAAGCTGACTCTTACCACTTCAGCCTGGTCCTCTTCAACTACTCTAAATTGAATCCCCATATGTGAAGGTCCTAAACTTTGTCATTATTTCCCACTTTTGTGAATCTCAGTGCTTTCCCCAACAACCTCACTCTCCCTCTTGAGTCTGACTTAGTCCAGCCTCACTCAGGGCTGTGTGATCTGCTGCTTCAGGCGCTGTCCTGGGGAAGGTCATGATTCTCACACATCGATTTGAAGTTCTTTTATCCAAAGCCTGGGCATTCAGGACATCTGCAGATGACACTGCAGCGCACACAGCCAACCAACTCAGGTAATCTTACTAGTATTTAATTATCCAATTCATGTCAGTGTTTAATGCAACTAACCCAACTTTTCTTTCCCCAGTCTACAGTGTCATGGCAATCGCATAAGAACACCATTGGATAAGGATGAGATACTGGAGGTTGACTGTGAGAAGAAACAGCTGGATTTTATCACCATAACCTCCAAAGGTTTGTGGTGGTCCCATGACCTTAATTTCACATTAGCTTAACTCCCAAAAGACTTATGTAATTAAGCTAAGAAACAAAATCTTATTGAAGCAATTTATTATGTGCAAATTACATCCAACTTCAGGGACACTAGCCCTTAAGGCCAACATCTGACAGGCTTTCCAGATTCCTAAATTTGCCAGAATTTGTTATAATTAACAGCAGGAACAAGCAAGCCTGAACTTTCCTTCAAGAGACAAAAGAGAAATGCAAATCATGCATTAGAAGCAAACATTATGTTGGGGACAGCATTAGTCAAGAACCCTGTACAATTTGGGTTAAAGGAACACTAACAACTTGTGTGGGAGCCAAATGGACTGACTTTTGTGTGGGAGATAATTTCCTAATAAAACTTTCTATCTGGCTAAATAACAGATACAAGCACAGAATGTTTATAATGCATCTAGTGACCAAGCACAGCAGAAGGTAGGAATTGAAAGTAATAAAATGGATTGAGCATTTTTTGTTCTTGAGCTGTGACACTGTACCCCTACCTCGGTGGGACAGGATTCACATTAATACAGGGCTTCAGAGGGGGAATCACTGGGATTAACAAATGAGGTGCAACAGCCTCCAGGAAAGGAACTGAATCCACAGAATTTTTAATTGCAAACCAATATTTAGGGCTCCTGCAAAATTCTACCAACTCTCAACTCCTCATCTTCAGAAGCCAATTAATTCTCTTTGGAATTACCAGCATTACCAGGGAAACAGAGAGAGGAGAGAAGCTCCAGAACACCGACATATCTGTAACTGAGAAGGGACAAACAACTGTCCTCAGACCACCTTCCCCTTCTGAACCACGTAAATTCATTCCACCACTCCAATTATTTGCCTTGTCCCTTAAAAAAGTTGTGACAGCAGTGTTATACTTAAACAGATATTCCAGTTTTCAATTACTAATGAAGTCTATTTTTATATGCACTTTAAATATGACAGCAATAAAGTAGATCAGATTTCAACCTCTTACACTGGCTCTTCTACTGTAATGTAACTGTTGCCAAAGTCCTTCAAAATTAAGAAGGGACAAACTGAGACCTGACATAGTGGTGTCCAATTAAAGAGATCCTTAATCTCTCCTGTTTTAACAGATTACAGTAATGTGTGTGATAAACTGATAATGACATCACAGGAAAATGAAATCTGAATAATGTGTATTTATCCTAAGTAACTAGCACTTCAAATGTGTAAAAATATGTCTCTTCAGTAAGAGAACCTTGTGTGTTGTTTGTATAGTTTTATAGGCAAAACCATGACAGCAGAGACATTCCTCTGAATTGTAGATTCTTTCTCCACTTCTTAAACTTGCATTAGTCTTCAGTGTTCAGCTACCAAAGCAGTTTGTAAACTATCTCCTCTTCAAAGAAAGAAATCCTGTCTCTCCACTTCCATTTACTTTGTACACCAAATTAACAATCAAACAGCAAAACAAACATAAATTTAAGTGTTGTGTTGTTTCTCAGTTTCATGCTTTCCATCATCCCAAGCTGAGCTGACAAGAAACTATTTCATGACTTGCTCTAACAAAATAAAGCAGCAGCAGAGCAAAGCAGCACTAGACAGGAAAGCAAACATCCCGGGCCAGTGGAGGTTGATCGCAGGAGTTGCATCGGGCAGCGGTGGGGGAGCAGCACCAGTACCTGTGAGTACTGGGATGTAAGGAAGCGTGGAGGGGATGCTGTGCAGTCCAGAGTGAAGCTCGCAGGCAGGAAACAGGCCTGCACTTGAGGAATAGAGCTCTTAAGAATACTGCCAATCCCTTGTGCAAGGACTTACATGCACAGAGAGATCAGTGCCCCCATGCATGCACAAGAGACACAGTGTAATGAGAATACAGCTCAGGAGATGGGGGATGTTTTGAAATGAGAAGTGGGATGCACCTGGATTCATTATTAGGCCAGGGTGCTGGCCATGGGAACTGAAAAATTAGAGACTCTTTCAACTGGCAGTTGGGCAAGACTGAAAGCCAGAAAAAGCAACTTGTTCATATGGATGTAACATGAGGTGGATGTAACTAAAATTCATTGTGAGGGGAAGATTCAGAAATGCCTTTGTACCAACATGAGGAACCTACATACGAACACATTACAAGAATTACTGGCCCCAAGAGATGACTCCTTCCTGTGACACAAGCATCCTGGTGGGCTTGTGGGAGTGGGCAACATTACCAGACTACCAGAACTGACAGAAGAGGATGCACAAGTGAGGGTAGGGTACTGTGCATGAAAGATTATATAAAGTATAATAAATAGCTTTATATAATAGGGAGACAAAAGCACAATAAAGTCCTTGTGGATGGAAAATCCAGACTCTACGAGAATATATATAAGATAAATAATTAAATGACTTCCAAGTAAGCTTAATAATAGTGAGCAGAAACTGTGAAGCCAGATTGAGACCTGCAAGTTCAAGACTGACAGCAAGAGTGTGAGATTCCAGCTATGTTTACTGAACTGCATTGGTACTTCAGCAGGATGAGCAGGGGGAAAAATATCCCAAATAAACCCAAACCAAGATGACCCAACCAACTGGACAAAAACATCAGAGGGGAGAAAAAAAATTCCTGGAAGAACTGGTAAGAAAACCCACAAGAAAAGATGCTGTTCCTGGTGTGGTCTTGCTCTGCAACCACAATACAATTAATTTCAGTGTTGCAGAGAAAGAATCCAATACAGAAATGCAGAATTCTTTGGTGTTGGCCTCTTCTCCCAGGCAAGTAGTGACAAGACAAGGGAAATGGCCTCAAGTTGCATCACAGGAAGTTCAGGCTGGATGGATATTAGGAGAACTTTCTTCACTGAAAGAGTGGTCATGCTTTGGAACAGGCATGCCCAGGGAAGTGGTGAAGTTGTAATCCCTGGAAGTGTTCAAAAACTAAGCAGATGTGGCACTTTGTGATAAGGTTCAGTGGGTGTGGGTGGTGTTTGGTTGAAGGTTGGACTTTATGATCTTGGAAGTCTTTTCCAAGTTTAATGATACTATGAATTAAAGGAAGTGCACAATGGGAGGGAAGGCAAAGTGTCAAAACACCCTAAAATACACAATCCAAAAGGTGGCGATCTAGAGGCTATTAAAAAACTCACCAAATACTAAATGCCAGAAAAAATTGTAATAGAAGCTCACATAAAACATGTGTGGCATTGCAAAAGGAAAAGTTCCTGTGGATCTGAAAAACATCTGTATGACTTTAATGGGAAAATCAAGGAGGCTACCATGATACTCCCATCTTCTTCTCATCTTTGAGGAATGGAAAGCTTGTCCAAGTAAGGAAAAGCCACAAAATTGCTCATGCCAAATGTAAACATAAACTTAAGAGGACTAAAAATGAACTTCAAAAATGGAAAGGCTGCTCTATTTTAACTTTTTTCAGTATATTAAAAGCAGTAAACTTGATAAGCCACTGATAGGATTGCTGGATGACGAAACCGTGAAGAGCAGCGTTCATGCTCAAGTCTAAGCCCTTGCATGAGAAGCTCATATATCTATCTGCTTGCATCATTTTTTCTTGTTGAAAACATTTGATTTCTACACCCACTGCGTTCTTTGTACCAGATCATTCAAAGGAATCAGATCAATAAGTAAACAGACAGAAAATATTAGACTAAATATAAATAAACAAGTCAGATTGTCAGGAAGTCACCAAGACCAGACAGCATTCATCCAGAAGCTCTCAAATGTGGAATTTAAAAACAAATACGTGTAACCTATCATCACAAACAGCCATTGTGCCAGAAAAATTGGGAGTTTCCCTTCTACAAAGCAGGACTTCAGAGATGATGCTGGAAAATACAGAAATACAGACCAGAGTCTTATATCACTGGGTAAGATAACAGGCCTGTAATAAAATCACTGAGCACGCTGATAATCACAGTCTGTTGAAAAGGATTTGGTGTGGATTCTGTAAAGGAAAATCCTGTCCCATCAACTTGCTGGATTTCTACAATAGTGTCAAGGACCAGGCGGATAAAGGGGATTCACTGGACATGATGTTTTTGAATTTTCATTAAGCCTCTGACAGGGTTCCACACTGAAAGCTATTAAAGAAATTAAGCTGCCACAGGATTAGAGTAAATGGTGTTTTATGGAATGAAAGCTGCTTAAAGGACAGGAAGCAAATGGAAGGACTTAGGGATGGAAAAGACTTGGCGATTGGGGTCCTTCGAGGATCGATGCCAGGACTGGTTTTACTCTGTCTCATGATTGATGAGTTGAAGAAAGGAGCAAACTGTGAATGCTCCAGTTTTTCACATCCCTTACTGAAGACCCTGAGCTCTTTTGGACAGTCAAACGTTGGCTGAATTTCAAAAAGCCCTCAAAGCTGAACAAACAGGGTGAAAATATGGCAGTCAAGCTTCAGTGTAAACAAACATGGGGAAAAAAATAACTGAAACCCTGATTACATGATGTTAACTTGGTGGTTACAATCTGGGAGTTGATGACCCTTCCCTAAAACCATCCTCTCAGCAGCCCCAAATCCCTCAAATACTGAGCAGCTTCAGGAAGGACATCAAGTAGAAGGCACAGAGAGTCACTCTACAGATAAAGATTATGAATCCACATTTTAAATACCGTGTGCACGTCTGGTCTCTGCATCTGAAGGAGGATGTAGTGGACTCAAAGAAGGCCACAGAAAAGTCCAACTAAAACATTTAAGGAGGAAAAGTACCTCCATTACAAACAAGGAGACATTAAAAAGGCCAATTTTTCAGTTTGGAGAAGGGAAGCAGAAGGAAGGATATGAGAGCTAAAAAAAAAAAAATTAAAAAAATTAAAAAAATATAAAAGAGTCCTGAAGATGGCAGATAAGAACTATAGCTCCACAAATCCTGCAAATTCAAGGGTAAATAATCACTTGCCTGTATCTTCCTGAAGATGCTGGGATGTAAAGAATCTTTAAAAATTATTATTATTAGAAAATAGCATCCTTGCTATGGTAGTTCACTATACTGATATTAGCAATGGAGAGCAGCATAGTGTCATTTTAAGTTGTGCTGTTCCAAGATGGTCTCTGATGAAGACCCACAGTACTTGCACATTATAGCTCATTGAAACAATCTTTGAGTGGCTTTAATCTGTTATTCTAACAGAGGCACTCTGACCTTTGAACTACTCTGTAACAATACACCAACATTGCATGTTGGCGGAGTTAGCAGGAGGTTTCCTACAAAAGCCTAACAGTTTGGATCAATAGGGAGCTAGGAACAGAACCTGGATCAGGTTTGGTCTGTGGATTACACCTAAAGGGTATCCCACCACTGGTAACTGAAAATGAGCAAATTCAGGAGATACCTGTGTCTTCCCTGAAACTTTTTAAAGTTTCAGAAGTGAAAAAAAAAATAAAATCAAACTATTCAATTAAGAAAAAAAGGCAAAAAAGGATACAAGGAGTAGACCAGTTCAAAACTATGATCTCTATAGCAAAAAACTAGGATCTGTTGGGAACTATGCCAGTACTGCTAGTATTGATGTTTTTCCCTTTCTTTCAGTCACTCTGTTTTTATAAACAGAGAACAGCACTACAGAGTAGAAGAAAAGGACTGTGATGGACACAAACCCCCAAAATAAACACAGACTCTCAAAGCAGCAACATATTTTTGGCCAAACCTGACAGTGTGAAGAAGTTAAAGTTGTTTTTGTTATCCTCAGGGTTTAGATACACTTTTGCATAAAGATCAGGAGTTCCTTGAGACTTTGTAAATAAATGGCTGCTTGGGGAGTGGAATGCTTCCTCTCACATATGCATGAGGTCCAGGGTGCAGGGTAATTTTATGGATCTCCAGTGTACTTTCAAGAACCCCTTGTGTGCAGAGGCTTCCTGATGACCATGTGTTTTCAGATCACAAATTCCCAAAGGGAAGCCACAGATGCACTACAGATGCTTACCTTCAGTAAGAACTGCTTGGGAATTACTGAGATACACAATACTCTGCTTTACAATGAGAGGAACACACGCCTGGGGTTGGAAGGAGCTGCAGAGCGTCATTACCCCCACTAAGGGGGTGTGAGCACACAGATACAGTGCCAACAGGTGTCTGTGATTTGGGAAAAGTTAGACATATTTAGGGTTGCCTGAATCTTGCATTCTTCCTTAGTCATCCAAGATAGGCTGATGGTGGAGACAAGAAACTGAGCTACAGGCATTCCAAACACAGTTGACATCTTTGTGTACATATTTTCAGATGGATAAAGAAGCAGAGCTGCTACTGATGCTCAGACTAACCTTCATTTTCTCTGATGAACTACATCAAGGCTCTCATATACTCCCATAAATTGATGCTGCTCTTCAGCGACATGCAGTTTTTGACCAGAAGTACTATGTTTAATTCTTGCAGTAGGAAAATACTTTGCATTTACCCAGATTGTCCTTATCTGTAGAATATTGTTACATCTGTGTTGAAAGTGCCACTACACATAAGTTATCTCCAAATTAACAGACAAGTTTTCATGTTACTCAAACTACTTCTAATAGGGAATTAGAAGGGGGTCTAAAATGACAGCTCTAGTCCTACAGAGGACACGTGAAAATGCATTCAGTTAAAACTGAATGATCGTTTACTCTGTGGTACCTGGTGAAATCCTGTAATTAAAAAAGTTTTATTTTAACATTTTACACAAAATAAAACTAAAGTTTTCCTTGACAAGAAAAATGCCTCATAGAATATCATAGAATCACAGAATTCTTAGGGTTTGAAGCGGCCTCTGGAGATCATCTAGTCTAATCCCCACAGAACTCTCGCCAGCTAGTGTTTGTCATCAAAATTCCTCCAAACATCTCAATGTGAATTTTACATATCCAAATACAAAAGGTAATTATTACTTAAACTCTGCTTGAACAGATGCAGAATGACAAGTTTTTGATGTGAGGCTTACTGTACATGATAAAGAGCCATCCTATACATGATACAAATTTCACCAGTGCTAATGTCCAGCCTGAGGTCTAATCTACATCCTTTCTTTGGTTACTCTAAAATAAATGACATTTACTCTTCATTCTTTAATGCAATAGAAGATGACAGCTAGCAGAGATCTGAAAAGATTATTAGTCACTTTGTAACTATGAAGCTTACTTTGGACTATCATATACTTCTGTTAATGTTTATCAGCTTAATAATTTAGCTTTTTAATTCTTTCAACACATCTGTAACCATGTGCTTGTTATCATTCTTTGGACCTTGAGAGAAAATGGATGTGAACAAATTTGAGCCACTGTCAGACAAAGACTGTTTTCTATTGCTCCAGTTTCTTTCCTATTGTACTTCCCTGTCTTACTGGGTCCTAACAAAAGTGCAAGCTTTTGGAAAAGTGTATTTTCCCCAAGGGAAGTTAGGCCAGTCTGACCTCCTCAAATTATGTTGATCAAAGTGAGGTACAGATTTTCAGAAATGCGCAAATACACAGGCTTTCAAAGTGTTTGTTCTGGAACTGATATACAGCAGAGTCAATAACTCTCAAGAATTCCTCTGATTTCTTTAAGACAGAGTCTATATGTACTTGCTATTTTTATTCAGTGTTTATCATTGTCACATGCTGCTATTTCACACACTCTTTCATCTACGATGGCCAGATAAATACCATCTGGTTATGCTAAAGCCTCCGGGCAGAATAATAAAGATGTAGATGTGTACATAATGCTCTTTCAGGTGCAAGAATGATAACAGTTCCCACGTCCCACGAGACCTGCCCCTTAACACCAGACAAAGCTGGATGTGAACGCTTAGCACATTTATTCAGAGGGGGGAAACTACATGCTCATCTTTTCTTCCCAAACTTATTTCTGCTTTTCACTTGATGACAGTGTAGTAAAACAATATCAACAAATTCAGCACAAGTTTCTCCTCCTCCTTTTCCTTTCTAAATAGTTCTTCCAGACTTCAGTGCCTGAGATGTCCTTCAGCTGTGCCGTAGTGCCCATATGATTATTTGCATCTTATTCTAATGACCACAAATAAATACTGCTGAGCAGCGTGGTCCTTCCCAAGCAGAACCATGATGTTCTGTCATTAATGATCTGCACAAGCCATCTTCAGGAGCAGAGAGAGGGGAGAAACCCGTGGGAAACTGCTATTCTTTAGAAAGACTGCCATGTGCCAGATGAACTTCCACTGGAAATGTACCAAGATCCAAACTTGTATAAAGGGAATGAATAAATGGTAGGAAAAAAATTCTATCCATTGGTTACAACTGGATATGAAGCAACAGCAGAAAGCAACATCCCTGTGTAAACCGAATTTAATCTTAGTCACTGTTGAAGACTAATCAAATCTGATGTCTTCTAAAACAAAGCTGACACTGGAAAGTGCAAAAAAAAAATTAACATGCATAAGTAGTGACAAAAAGCTCAACACATTTGAAAATATATACTACAATAATTTGCCTGCTCTAAAATGGCACCATATTATATCAGGTATGTCTGGCATTCAGTGTTCTTATAGTGAAATGTCTATTTTCCAAGTGCTAGTATACTATGTTGTGTTTTAATCCTATTGAGTAAGTCAACAGCATATTTAAGACTCCTGGACTTAAAAATTTTTTTTAAAAATTGAATTTTGATAAGAAAGACTGTTTAGACTAAAAGTTGCATACTACAAAATTTGAAAAGCAATTCACTTTTTCTTCAGAGTTTTTTTCCCATTCACATTTTGCTAACACAGTTTCTCAGACAAAATGTGCTAGTACTCCTCACAGTCACTGAAATGTTCTTTTTAACAGGCTTTGTTTACTACCGAAGACAATAGTCAAGAGCTGATGATGTCCCAGGTAAGTATGGGTTTTTCCTGAAATGGCACAGGCTCTTCTGAGGAATTGAGATTTATAGAACTGAAAGCAAAATGCATTTAAAGAAACATTGTATCTGTGTGGAATTCACATTTCATTCACATGGGAAATGTTTCCCATAGTATGGGAAATAAAGTCCTCAAGTAAAGTTGTGTTTATCAGAAGTTTGTTTTCCATGCAATAAATTTCAATCAGTGTTGCTAGATTGAAAAAGACATGTCAACCTTATCTTTTAAAAATTACCAGGATTGCACTGCCATTTTATTCCGATGAGAATGAAAAACAAAGTTCTCAACCAGCACTGACACAAATATGAAATGTTCATATGAAATAAGATGTCCTTTTCATGTGTGCATAACTCATTTTAGCACTGTTAAAGAGAAATAATGCTAAAAAATGTCAAATGCATAAGTATGCCTAATTCAATTCTTGTTGTATTACGGACATATTAGTTGCTCAGTTGCTAGACTTTTGCGTAACAAACAGTGAAATGATCTTGATCTCTTAGAACACATATTGTTTGTCTGTCACTTTGTGTCTGGAGAGCTTAAAGAATGACAACTATGTTCCACACTGTAACTCAGAAAGTGTTCTTAATCTACATAATTTATATTATATGGAATACATGTGACTGCCACAATAATGTGGAATGCAACATTGATCTATCATGGATATATCATTTATCTGCTCTGTAAAGGGTAACAGCTGGTTGGCTGCACTTCACTCTGGATTACTGCCTTATTTTTACCCCAAGGCTGAGCCAGTAATTACCCCAGCCCCAACAGTACGCCTGGCTGAAAGATACGCCTGGATGGCTGCCATGGAGGCTCCAAAAGGCTGGATGTGGAGTGGCCACCCCAAAGCATCTGATTCCTGCTTGACACCAACACAAAAAACAGCCAACAGGAAATTCAGCTTGTTGGTTCCCCTTCCATAATTATATCATGCTTTACACAAACTATAAGGTTCAATAGGTGAAGTAGTCTCGTAAGAAATTTGAGTATTTGCCATCTTATCATTAGGTAATGACATTTTAATAGTTTAATTAACCATTAGGCAATGAGAAGTTCAGCATGAGAATGGCTGAAACTGCCTAGTAATTAAGTCATGAAACAAGATATGCTGCAGGGAAGGAAAAACAATCCTATTTGTTTTGAAGAGGTTCTTAGAAAGGGTTGGGTGATGGGACAAGAAGGAGGCTGCTCAGTCTCCAAAGGTACTGTAAAAAGGTCAAAAGGCATTAAAAAATAAAATAACTTTAAATTATAAAAAGAACTTTTGACATAAAAAATGCCCATTAGGAACAAAAAGTACATAAAATAAAACCATCCTAAGATGTTACAGTACAATACAAATGTTGAATTAATAGATACAGTGTTGACAGTTTTGTTTCTCTCCTATCCAAAAGAATTTTCAACAGGGTGAAAATGTAAAAATAGACAGTTCCAGAACTTCTAATCAACTAGCACCTGGGAAGCAATGCATGTGACTCAAGGAGTTACACCTGCTAACGAAGTGATATGGAAACAGCTGCACTATAAACTATTTTTAGCAGCAGAAGGAACAAGTTCCAGTGACACTAGGTGAGCTAAGGAGCAGAGAGAGTTAGATAAGTTCCCTGCAGGTCCCTCAGTTGACACTAATCCCTTGCCCAAAACTCTGGAGAGCTCTGTGGAACTACTGTAGCTGTTTTTTCCCACTTGGTATCAGTAGTGCAAAAGACTCCAAAGTGCCACTTTGAGCCAACCAGCAACAGACAGGCACAGATACAGCTGAGTAACACAGCAACTACAAATGGAAAGAAAGAAGATATCTGGGATATCTGGCACTCCAGTAACAGTGCAGCCAAATTATTTACTTAAGAATAAATTATCAGTCCACCACCAAGCATAATAAACAGCAAACCCCAAAGCTCTCTGTCCTTCAGTTTTGCCCAGCAGAAAATCCAGAACATGTTTTCTGGTTAGATTACTCAAGGAATGTAAAACCAATCTATCTGATTTTCTTAAGGTCCTGTAGGTGGTTTAATATACTAAAGCAAGCGAAGCCCACTTGGATAAAATCCTGTTGAGTGTTTGTAAGATTACTGGTTGTGTACAGCAATTTGAAAAATTGTTAGTAAAATACTACTGCTATGCATTTTACCTTTAAAATACATGCACTTCAGCAATTAGATGTACATGTGTACATGTACACCTATGTAGCAAAGCAGAGGAATAGGGAGAGAATTTAAGATGATGACAAGTCCCAGTGCTAGAAGAAACATGAAGGTAAATGGAATCTGCTGCCTCTGGCTCCAAGTTCCCTTTGACTGCAAAGAGCACTTGTATTTAGAATTGGAATAGGGAAGGAGAGGGCAGGAGTGTCACAAGTAACTCCTGTAAAGCCCAGTGACTAGAATAATGCCCTACCAGGGGGCTGTAGGATGGCTGAAGTGCTGTGGAGATTATCTTCAGAGCATTTCAAAGCACCTGAAGTTCGTTCTGTGCACAAACAAGCATATGGCTTCAGCATGTCTCATAGGCCCCAACTCACCTGTCATGGATGGTGCCAGTTTTCTTTGCCCTTTGTGGTCCACAGTACCTTCATAAGCCACAGTCACATCGTATACTGCATCCAGATAGTCTTTCATTGTGTCAATGGCTACATGAGTTGCCTTCACCCGTGGAGTCAGCACATGCTTTAATATAGCAAGTCCTAGACAAGAAAAAAAATTCCAGTGTTTGAAAGTATACTGGACTACATTCATAAAAAGAACATCACGCCAAGGAATTTCAGCATCTCCATTCAAAATCACAAGAGATTTATTTTCAATCTCAATTCTCAGTTGAGAATGTGCATGTGTACTCACTGCTTATGCTCTACTGAAAACATGTAGAAGATGAAATAGAAATCCTAAAGGACATTAACAATAGGAAGACTGCTCAGTAAGAGGGCCTTTTTTACAACTCCTCACTAGAAGCAGTGATGGTTTTAACATGACTCATGAGTGATGACACAGCACTTCTTTTACTCTTTATGTGTGTCCAACTGAGGTTAAAAAAAAGAGCAAATTATCTGAGAAATACTAAACATGCATAGCATCACCTCCTGAAATTCTGTTTCAGAAACAGATTTGACAGATAATCACAGAGAATTTTAAGCTCATCTAATGCTCATCCAGCATTTTACTTCCCAAGGACAAACTAGTTTAGTGACCATACTGAATCCTAACCTACTCACTATCCCAGCAGAGAACTTAGCAGCAATGGGGGAAAATACAGCACCAAGAACCAAAACCCAGGAGGAAATCTGTGCTTCCCTGCAAACAACATGTTACAATTGACTTGGCTCTTGACAAACTCATAGTGACAGGAATCAACTTTCATCTTTAACTTTTCCAGGCCAAGCCACAGAGATTGGTATGTCATGGACACAAGAACATCAGGTTTGACATCACACGTCTTAACAACAGTATTTCATATCCATGTTTACTTCAGCTGACCACTTCCACTTACATCATACTTAAGAACATAAAAACACACTGGGCTAAGAAGTATAAACCTGGTTCTCTTTCCAGAATTTTAATATACAATGACTTTCAAAATTAAAATAAGCAAACAAATAAGCCCAAAACATTTTCTTGACCTGAACACAGCTCTTCCACATTTACTTGAAATGGCCTCTAGAAAAAAAAAAGCATGCTATGTAAAATTTTTCACTATTTTTCTATGTGTATCTTTCTCACAGAAGAGTATCAGAATAAAATTGTGGTTTTTCATTTCTAGCCTATTTTTCATTGGCTCACTCTTCAATCCATTTTTAAAGAACCATCCACTGGTGAATCCACTGGTTCTGGTGGGTGAACAGGAAATTTTTCTAAATCAAAGTATTGTGGTATTGCTTTTGATACCTTTCTGCTTGTAAAATCAATTCAAAAGATTATATGTTATGTCCTGATTTTGTACTGAACTTCCTTCCCGGGTAAAACATACTTTAATCTAAAATTATGAAAATATCTAGTAAACACTGGAAGATAATGCTAGTTTCTACACCTCTCTAACCCAACACTCAACACTTTAAGAGTTAAAAATTTCAATATAAATCACTATCTTGATTTCTTAATATTTGCTAAGAATCTCCTTGTCTAAATGCAAAGATAAAAGGCCGTTTATCAGCACTCCTTCTGAAGCCATTGTTCCATGCCTTACTGGCAATAGTGATAACCGTCTATGCAAAATGTTATATGGATCATATAAATATTTTGAAGCATAACATAGTGGTAGTGTTTTCTTAGCTTGTGAACTGTTACATCAAACAGCTAATTATGTTATGTTTCAAAATGTTTACTCTGTAAATGAAGCACTGAATATTCTCGTGCTGTGTCAGCAATGATATTAGTGTGGACATGATACTCAACACAACTCTTGCTGAGCCAAATTCCCGAACATATTCTAAAAACACTGTCATTCCTTTCCTGCCAACTCATCTTCCCCTTCACCAAACTATTACTGTGAGGAAGAAAAAGGGAAAATTGAGTGAGAATTGAATCATCTAGACAAATTATTAAGTTAGATATCTATGACTATTAACTGCTGATTTTTTTTAATCCATGATCAGTTCTGGTTATGATGATGGCCAGTGATAATTTGTGAAGTACAAATGTAGAATAAGTCATTTCTATTTCATGTGCTGTCAGTGAACTCTTAAGAATTTAAGTACAATATAAGTATGTATCTAAATCAATAAAGTCCATAATCCATTTTTCAGAAACACTACAGTGCACTATAAACATGCAGCAACACCAGTTCAGCACATCCTTTTAAAGAATCTGTTTTATAAAAACATTACCACATATTCTTGCAATTACTTATGATCTTTGCTAAAATCAACATAACAGAATTTAAATCCAAGTAGTTACAGTATAGTTACCTTGGCAAGCTGCCTGCATCCAATTCACAAAACACACTGCGCTTAAACTGTTTTTAATGTTGTGCAATACAGTTAGGACCCTCTGTCAAGTATTTAAGGTCATGAGATTTTATTTTAAATGCCAAAGAAAATGAACTAGATACTACTAATATTGTAATGTTCTACCTTAAAAAGCCATAGCTTTGCTCTTCTAACTTTTGAATGATAGACATAAAAAAGAAATCTGAAGAAATATGATGAGCAATGATACTTCAAATATCATCCATTTACTACATTATTGTAAGTTGCAGAATTACTTCAGAAAGTCTGCAAGAAAACCGAACGAAATAAAATAATTACTTTGGCAAATACAAAGGCCCAAATCATTAACATCTATAGAACTGAATTTTTCATCTAAACACAAAATAACAAAAAGACACTAAACAAAACCTCATTTATCTAACTTCATCAGGGTAAAGTAACATATAATATCAGCTAAGTACAACTCTGTGTAGAAGATTGCCATCCTCTTCCCTTCACCCAGGCCAAAGACTCAAGGAGTTGTTCAGTACAGGCAGGTGATCCACATTTTCAGAGATGGACTTTATTAGTTGCATTTCTACCCCTGATGCGTACACACCACATTTTAAAAAGAAAACAGTAAAAATTCTCAGCTCTAATTTAAGAATACTCTATGTGTATTACATTAGCATTACCACATTTCATCAACAAAAGTTAATTGCTCATTGAAAGCAGATGTCAGAATTAGCTTGAGGTCTCCACACCTCTCTCCCCTCTACATGAAACTCTGTACTTGAAACTCAACTTTCAAGTACACAAAAACTGAAACCAGGGTGAAAGCCAATGAATTGATTCAAAGATCAATTAGACCTTTGCCTTTTCATGTGAATGTGTGTGAAGATATTCGACAGAAAGCTCTGCAGTTACACGCAGTGTCCCATGTACTCACCCAAATCTTGAGTTCCCACCAGCTTTCTGGAATGCCTCCAGTGATTCAAAGCTTTACATATTGAAATGGAAGTCCATAGCTAGACTTAAAAAATATCAAATGGTGGGTGAGCTCATCCATTTGTATGCTAGCATTCCATTGACTACAGGACTCAGCTGTATTAAAAAACTGCATGCACTAGTAAAAAGTGTTTTTCTGTTACCATGAACTAAAGTATACAGGAAATGCAACTCATCTCCTCAGGAAGAGCATGACCAGCTCACAGCAAGACATGGGGGACACCACACATTGGTACACTTTTTTCCATCATGGGTATCTATAGAAATACAATGTAGCTTTTTGTTTTCTTAATTTAATTTCCTAAGGTAACTTTTAATAACACAGACCCTTACTTCATTCTAATGATTGGTCTTAAATGCTACTCAAGGTCCATAACCCACTCTTCTTAAAACTATATTCTTTGTCCACATCTCACTGAGCACTGTTAGACCAAGCCTGCTTTCATAAAAGTATAAAATAAATATCTCCAAAAGCTATTTTCTTCAGAGGCAATTCAAAATAACTTTTAGGGATACTGAATACTTAGAATTGCTTTAGAATACAATCAAAAATTGATGCCAAGATCTAGAAGGGAAACATTTTCAATTAGCTCCATTGAAACACCTTTTTTTAACATGACCTGTAAAACAATTTTGAGATAAGCATATCCTGCATACACAAACATCTTAGCAGAAAGCATATTTGTCAAGACAAACTTAGCATTAAAAAATATTTACATTAGCAACTTTTCTCCATAAAACCAAAGAATAATAAATGCATAACTTAAATGTTTGCTTGATGAAATGACCTTTGTTAGAAATCAAACATTTATACCAAATTCCAAAACCTCCTTTTACCAGGGAAGACTGTTTTGCCTTCATTCAGCAAAACCAAGCCAAGTTAAATTTAAGAAGTTTCTCATCCCTTCAACTTTGACTTTTTAGAGTCAGTAATATCAGGAGTAGGAGGGCTTTGGATTATTTCTATTTATTTTCAAATTCTTAAAATGCCATTTGTTAACATTTTGATAAAATTCATATTCTACCAAACCAAAGAATTTGTGGTGTTTGGGGTATCCGGCACAGGGCCACAATTCAGACCCCATCATCCTGATGGGTCCATTCCAACACAGCATAATCTATGATTCTATGACTGACTACTACAAAATGATAAGAAATCTACACATAGACATTTTGGTTACATACAAATGAAATTAATTTTATACCAGAAGCTGGCACAAAAAATAACAATCATGTATTTTGCGGGGTTTATAGACATTTTCCTCTACAGTTCAGTATCATTAAAAAGACCAAAGCTTAAAAGATTTACAGCCTGAATTAAATAGATCCAATAAAAAATACCACTTCTATTATTATGACAAGCTTATTTAAATCCTTATGAAAATATGAGTGTCACCTATATACTAAGACTGGACTCAGCAACTCTAGCTCACTGACTAGTGGGGAAGAAGTCTTGCACTTTTAAGATGCCTAAACCCATGGAACAAAGCCTGAAAGGTATCACCAATAGGTAAGCTGACTGAATGACTACATCACACTTTGAAGATAAGGAACCATGTTGGCAGATTAATCCCACACAATGGAAAACAAAAGCAAACTTGACTACTGACCATATACTTAAATATTGGAAACTGCAAGGCAAAACTCAGAAGACAAGGGGCAAAACCCATGCCATCATATTCTTAGTTCTTTTAGAGAGCAGAGGAAGAAACATTTGATTATGGCAATGTTGCAAGATGTACCATTAGAAACACAGGAGTCACTAACCACATTGAAACATGGAGGGAGAGCCCACCCTAGTAGCAATTGCTGGAATCATCTCACCCAGGCACCTACTTTGTGCCAGCATAGGCCAATGAGCTGTATCAGGCTCAAATCCAGCTACATGGCACCCATGCCCCTTAGCTTGGAAGCCTCCACCAGAAATGAGAAAACCTACCACACATCTACATCAGAAATTCTGGCAACACATGGCTTGTGTAGCTTGTTGTAGCTGTAAAATTCCAGCAAATATTGTTATTTTGGCTAAAAATATAATGACTGGATTAATTTTCTCAACTCCACAAAACTTAACTTGTTTAAAACTCCTGCATTAATCCTACTACAATTAATCAAACAGCTTAGTTTTAGAGATGTCATTTTTGCTTTCATTTTTAAATGTCAACAAGTTTCTTTCCCAATACAATCAATCAATCATATTTTGATTTTACCTTCTATCCCAGGTAAGAAGTTGATCTGAGGGGAATCTTCTCCCACTTGCAAAAGGTGAGAGCAATCCTTCAGTTTTTGGAGGTACTAGCATTGCCCTTAGATAACAACATTCTCAGTTCATCACCTCAGAATCAGTATTCCTGGGAGTAACCAAATTTCTGTTGCTAATTCTCACTGAATACAATTCAGTGGACAGAACTTACAATGAACTCCCCCTATGTGCTTGATTTGCTTGTTTCATAAAGAAGAAAACAATCTGTTCTTGACAGAAATCAAGATTTTGTGCAGAACCCAAGCCTTATGGCAAAGCAAATCGTAATGTGAATTATTATTGGTATTTTTAAATGTTTCCTCTTTTTCAAGGGCTACCTCAAGCTTAATTTTTTTTTTTTTTTTTGCTGCTTGATATCCTTCCATCTTATTCATAGACAGTTAAGATTTATTTAAATATTCATATCAATTAGTGAAGACATAATAGCTGAAATCAGCAATGTCACAGTACTTCTTTGTAAATCAATATCAGCTTTTAAAAAATTAATTTTAAATTTCTTTTTGTTGAACTGGTCCTAAGACCAATTGTAAAGAGCCAGTTACTATGCAAAACTTAGAAAGAACATAAACATATGAGATGCAGCTCATCAACTGGTCCCACTAAGAGCAGGTAATTGAGTTCAGCCCAAGAATTCTGCCTAAACCAATGAATCTTCTCTAGAAGAGGATGCAGCTCACAAAGAGTAAAAGTAAAATCCCCCAAAAATTTTTTATACTTTCTCTCTGCAAAACTACTAAAACATATACACACACTAATGTCAAAACCAATATTTCAGACAGCATCATGAACACTGAGTTATGCTTGTGCTCTAGGAATAGCTTTGTTATCTTTGGGGGTAATAGCTGGTTCTTACGTGGGTTTCCAGTTTAATTCTTCTTAATTAAACCACTTTTCCCAATATTACACTTGCAGTATTTTCTCAACATGAAATTGAACAAAAATGTAGGGAAAAAAATCATTTCAAGGTAAAAAACAAATTCCTCTACATGTTGGTGAGGCCCACGCTGAAGCACCGTGCTCTGTAACAAATGTACTAAGATGACAAGACTAAATTCTTAGACTTCATTATATCCCCACAAAGAACTTAGTGCAGTTTTATTTAAACCATAGGTTACAGCATGTCCTCCTCATTCCTATGTCTGGCAGAATTACTCTGTGTTACTACCCTTCCTAAAACTGCAGGAAGTAAGAAGTCTCCCGAATCTTCTGGACAAGGTGTGTTTGTGATCGAGCTCAGCAGTGCCCTGTAGCAGCGCTCCCAGGGAGCACGGCCATCACTCGGCTGCCGTGGCCGTGGCTCCCATGCTGCAGCCTGCCAGCACTGCGGGGACACCGGGGCTGCTGAGGGCAAGCCACAAGCCAGGGCCAGCAGCACTGCACAGCAGCAGGGTGGGACCCTGGGGAGCTGTAATCACATCCTGCCAGCAGCCACATGGAGCTCCCCATCCCCAGAGCTCCCAGCGTACTTGGATGTGCCCTGGACTGGTACGTGCTCAAGGCTCAGCCTTCAGAACAATCTGGCTCTGCTGCCAGTGTCAGCCCCTGCTTCTGAACACACTTGCATGAGGGATGCTCCAGTTCCCATGAGTATCTGTTTATGTGTGGACACGCTGGGGACCAGGACCCCAGGGGAGCACAGACTGCTTCCCATTCTCCCCACATAAAAAGTGAGGTAGAGGCCAACAACAATAGAATTTAGCAGTGGGGAGAAGGAGATCAAGAGGACTCAGCAACAGAATTGGAGATGCTTCTTGTTGAATAATTATTTGTTGTGAGAGTTTTTAAAAGGAGTAATTGTTGCAAAATAAAAACAGAGCAGTACTGGAGAGAAAAACAGTAGAAGAAACAAACAGGTGCTCTGAAAGCACAAAAGCAGTGTTTTACTGTTTTATAGACTGCAGAGACATAATTAAAAGGTGAAATAAAATAATAGTAAAATGAGAGCCTTTTCCCTGAAAAAGAAGGTGAGAAAAAAAATCCCTCTAAACAGCCCACTCCCTCTGAACTCTCAAAGAACCACCAACCTAAATGAAACATTTGACTTTCATTTCCAACAGGAAACTGAAGCGATGAACAAATACATTATGACTTCAGCTCTCCTGCTCATACACGCAAACAAATTCCATTCTTCCCAAGGAGAAGAAAAGCATATATCCTTTTGGACAAGAGTTAACAATACCTAATAGCTTGATTATATCAACAAGCTGATCCACAGACTTGTGAATTCATTTCAGTGTGTCACAGAGATGAATTTACCAGACCTATTTGTTATTCTTTGTTTATGTTTAGAGTGAATTATTTCACTTTTGGTCAACAGGAAAAAACAAAATCAGGAAACATGTTCACTGAACTGTTGGATTTAAAGTTTACGTGCACACAATGTGAGAAAATACGAAAAATCTTAGGACTCTTGGATTTTTGCAGGCCTTTCCAAACATGAAGTAATTCCATCTGTGGTTATAGAAACAATCCCACAGTGCCAACAATCAAAGCAACTCCAGAATGCAGGTCAACCAAGGAACAGTGACACTGGAAGGTGAGAGAGGAACAAAACCAAAATGCCACAGGAGTACTAACACTAATCAAAAGTGAAATAATGGAAGACTTTAAGGCACAACAAGCTCTATGCAAAATACTCTTTATATTGACTAACAACTGTAATTGGAGCTGCAATATCAACTCAGATGGACTGGTTCCCTGATTCAGTGTAGGCAATTCTTACCACCTTAAGGACCAAGAAAATAAGTAATACACAGGCATAGGTAGAAACTACAGAGAGCCTTCTGGAGTACTCTTACTATTGTACATTATGAAATGCATGAAATGTCTGTCTATGAACTACTATAATTTTAATCTGTAAGAGAAACAGTAGTTCATACTATTCTAAACCTTTAAATACCAATCATTCAGGTTTAAAAGTTAAGGTGAGATGATCTTCATATTATGTAACCATTTTATACAATATATGTTAGCACCATAACAAAAAAATTCTTAAAAAAATTTTTTGCCTACCTTCCTTTTCAGCAAATGATTGACTATCCGCAATGACTTTTGGTATTTCTGGATTGTAACGAGTCCCCTCTGGAAAAATTACTAAATACATCTGTGGAATTAAAAAAGAAACAAAACAGACAAGTTCTTATAATGAATATAAACTGACTGCTTTTACAGAAATTATCAACAATGGATAGGCCCATATTGTATTTAGCTCACACCATTGACTATTGTAAGAATCAAAAGAAAATCAGAATACTTGAGCTAAAATTTCTTAGCTCTAAGAAACTTACTGTTCGAGGTTCAAAATAATTTCCTTTGAAAATACACCATGTGATTTAGGAAGGGAGATAGCATGTGTCAACAAAAGTCAGCAAGTCAGGAGCAGCTGATATCAACAAGAGTATCAGTTTTAAGAGATTTTGAAAAGACAGACAAATACATCACAATGGACCAGTTTTTTTTTATTAGTGATCTTGTCTCTAGTCTTTTCTTATACTGAAATATACAGTAATTAATTCATTATTAGAAATACTATTAATTGAAATGATGATAAATCTTATACACTTTAAGTCTCTCACTGAATTGGATATTAAATATATTAAAAACTCAAACTCGTAGTTTAGCATAATTTGAACTTCAAAACCACATTCCTTTAAGCATGTGTGTCTGCAAGGTTAGATTTCCGAAGTAAATTAATTTGCTTTCCTGTTCACCATCAAACTATCTACGGGTTCTCAAATCACTACACAGGTAAAGATTGCCTAAGTATCTGCATATCTGACTGTAAAATTGTGTACCCAAACAGGAGCAGTCAAATTTGACAATTTTCCATTTTCTTTTGAAACAGAACACTGAGGTTTCAGATTTTTGTGTGTGTGTCTTGCACAATCTCCTACAAACAAAGCTGATCAAAGCTACAAAACATCACTTAAACAGTGAAAATTTCATATTGGGGGCTCATCTCCAGAAGCCGCAAACGGTAACTGCTATGGAGTTGAACATGACACATTCATAGTAAAATGTCTACTGTAAATACTTAATTTATTAACTTTGCAGAAAACAGTCTCAAGAAACATTTGAAAGAAAACAAGATAATGGATTTACAAAACAGTCCAAGGAATATTATCAGTGATTAAACAGAGACTTTGATAATTGGGAGTACATATCACATAAAGATGCAAAGTTAAATTAAAACTCAGAAAGAGACACACAGGAATGCAACTTTGTGCTTCTGGCCCACAAACACTCATATACAGTCCTGCACAAAACAAAGATATCCTGCCAGTACAGTTCAGTCTACCAGCACCACCTGTATGGCTGGCTTTTCTCCCACCACCAGCAGCAGAAGTTAAATCCTTAAGCACTATTTCCAAAGACTGTAAGAACTACAAATCTCTAAGATTTTAATAACTAAATAAAGTCCCCTTTACTTGGAATAAGAACCTGTAGAAACATTTTAATTGCCTAGAAACACTAGCTGCAGTTCAGGCCATTTTTTATACAGATTTTTCAATTAGTGCAATTAGCTACATGAAAGTTACACACTTTATTGCTCCAAATTACAGTGCTTGTGTTCAAAACAGCAGAGAGAGTTTTGGATTACCACAGTCCCTGATTCATTGACACACCAGTTTTAACTCAAGCAACAGGTCCCTATGCTCAGGTATGTGGTACTTTCATTCCTTCTGTGGAATGGGTGGGTGTCAATAAACTTGGTATCTCTCATCAATTTGAAAGCTTCAAGGAGTAAATCAGGATTCATTTAGTAGAACCCTACTGATTCTTGCTGGAGCCAGAAAATCCAAAAAGATGCAAATCTTTTACATTTTGCTAATTAGGGGCTACCTGAAGAGTCCCTAGGGCACGTGCCAGTGCACTTGCCACAATTCACAAATGAAATGAATGGAAGATGGCAAACAGCAATGCTTCATTTTCCCATCACTGTCAAAGTTTCACAGGCAGAAAGAAACAGCAATGGCACTAATGAGGGGCTGTGCTTCCAGAGAGGGGATAGAGCAGCTAAGAAGTCCCCGACATAGACCAGAGTGCTACAAATTGAGGTCGTAGAGGTGGAGCAGGGGAGCAACAAATTGACACGAGTCCCTAGAATACAGAACCATAAACATACAGCTTTGGAGAACACCCTGGAGTGAGTAGATGCTGCTCTGTAGAAGAACAAAGGGTATCAAGAAGTGGTAACTACTGACTAAAGGTATCTTGCATTTACTGTGCTCTTCTTATGTGACGAAGGGAAAACAAATATTTTAATTTACAAAATTCAAAAATGTAAAATTTTTGCCAAATTCTAATATTATTATTACTACTATTGTATCCTAACAGCTAGACAGATTAATATCTGCATCCATTTAGACCATTGCCTAGAAAGTATGCTTCTAGTGAACTGGATGAGAAACATTACCACTCAGATCAATAACTGATAAGGATATGATGGTATGAGAAAGCCTGTCTAGTATAATTGGAACAAAATACAAAAGGTGATATGGGAACAGCAGGCAAGGACATCTGTGATTTACAATTGTCAGGGACTTGCAAATTAGTAACTATATCACAAAATTATTACGTTAAACCTCATAGCAGTTGTATTAATGTATCTGTACCCTCTATGTTTTTATTGTTTGATTGGCATTTCTTCCTTCACCTGACAGGGAAAAAAAAAAGAAAATAAACATTAAAAATAGCAAAACTGGTGTCAGTAAAGAGACCTAGCGGAAAGACTGTACTTGTCACTGTATGTTTGGAGGAAACTGGCAAGACTGCAGAGGCAGGTGAAGTTCAAGAATCATTGTCATGTGAATGACAAAACCAAAACACAGTAATCAGCTAAATATTGGCTGTACATGGTTAAATCCCACATCTCAGAATGCAGATTTCCTACTCTCAATGCATGATAAAAAAATAGAAGTGACACTTTCAGTTATCAAATTGAATAGTTGGCTGTTCAGAAGAGTTAACTTTCTTTATAAATCAAGTAGATTAAGCATATCAAGTAACAGCTGGATACCCCTCATTGGGCTTACATCCATCTATGGTTTACATTAGAACAACATTAATACAAAAGTGTTTAAACACTGTTACAGTCTCTGCTTTCACAACAAGACATAAGATTGCAATTTGTTAGCAATCAGTCAAATTTTATGAAATTTAGACCAAATCACATCATCTTGAGTGAATTTTATCAACAAAAGTCCCAACAGTGCACCATTTAAGCACATAATTCAATGAGTCTGAAAAGCAAAGTGACTTCCAGAAATAAGTAAGAAAATCTATTCGTTCAAGATCCCCACTAAGAAAACAGGTGCAACAGTGTTTCAGTCTGCTATCAGTTTTGTGCCTGTCTGACAGTGCTGTGCTGCATCTGGGAAGAAGTGTGGACCAGCTGCAGACCTGAAGGCAGTAAAAGGGGCTGTTTACAGCAGACAGGTGGGTGGAAGTTGTAAGACAAGGTGAGCAAGGAGACTCATGCAGTCTGTTGTTTACACAAAAGGAGACACACCAGAGCACTAATCAAGTTATACTGTGCATGTAAGAGGCCAAGAGGCAGGCTTACTTTGCCTGTAGGTTTTAACTCCAATTTACTTGTTATAATTTAGGGGAAAAAATAAAATAGTCCACAGTGAAGCGGTAAAGAGCTTGCTATGCTAAGGAGAACAGAAGACTGGTTCTATCTTCCTACACATCTTAGTAGGAAAAGGGATGGCTCCAGACAGACTGAACATTAATCATCTGGATTCTTTTGTTTAAATTTTATGTGGAGAGAAACTGTAAATAACAATGTGACCCTTAACACAGGTGTCTGTCCATCTCTTCTTTATTGGTACATAAATCTTTCCTGAGCAGCTGAAAGGCCAGCTCGTCTCTTGCACTACATTAAAGAAAGAACTCTACCACGTACACACAGAATGACTAAGCTATACCAGCTGCCCACTAAACTGAGGAAAGTCCATCCTGAGCTGTACCATACAGTGCACGAAAATTCCAGAGTCATAGATTAGTTATTTTTGCATGAAGCTGATGAGTTCAGGGCATACTTGACCAAAATGTCTTCATTTTAAAAGCAATATGTTGCTTGTAAATGTCATGCTAAGTTGCAGAACTGCATGAATAATGCAATAAGGACACAGGTTATCATGTTCTTCTCACAGCAGTAACTATAGGTTAAAGGGCATTTAACAGCATCTACATATAAATTCTCAGATATAGTGGGCTATAAGAAGTTTAGTCTTTCCTGAAATGACAGCTCAATGGTCTGTGTCTTTTATCCCTGCAGATGCAAACGTTTGCCTCAGTAAATAGGCTTTTGACAACTTTGGTTTTGTATATTTAAGTGTCACTCCCTATACAGTTTGACAGAGAGATTTAAACAATCTTATTAATTAATTAATAACAATTAATTTCTACAGCAGTTACACTTAGTCCTCTTCTATACTGCAACACCTGATAATACGAGGCAACAACTGCCTGGTATGCACGTCCAGGTTCTGTGCTCATTTCCAACACCACCAAACTCCCAGAGAGCTAAGCTGCAGCAAAAAACAAATGTACTCAAGCGGTCCCATATTTATTAGGCATTAGCTTTGATAGGTTAGGTAGAGGCTTTCAATCAACACACAACTAAGGAGGGAGAAGAAAGATGATTCTACAAACAAAAACTTCCGGATTTAGTTCACTTACTAACCATATGGAAAGCAGAACCCACATCAGTTATATCTTTAAAGAATAGCTTTATGCTTAAACCTCTCCTCAGATTCCAACTGTGCTAAAATGACACACTGCAGCGAGGCTGAACACCATTTGCAGGTTTCCAAGGACATAATCAGATGAGCTTCTAAGCACATCTTCCCAAGATTGTATTAAATGAAAAATGCACATTTTTATAAAGGACATTAATTTAACATAGACATTGAATTAAGACTCTTATCACAATGAAAGCCTTATAATAACAACAACCCCCTGCTTTTTATGGGGTGCAGAGGGAGGCCAGAAAGCCAGACTCAAGCAGAACCTGTCTCTTCAGCTAGCAAGAAATCCATGGGCCTATGCAAGAAAACACCTTGCCGGCTTTTTTCATCCAGACCAATTAAAATGACCTTAACCAGCACTCTGCAAGGGGAGGAATTGCTTAGGGGGATGACTACAAGTATGTTTCATACATCCTGCAAGCAGTCTTTGCTTATTACATTACAAGTTCTACAGCAATGAGAATCTTAACAACTGACATATGGCAAATAATGAGGCAATACAACCTCTTTACATCCCAGGACCCTCCCTGGAAATGAGGGTGCAGATTGCCACCACTGAATGTGACCATCTTCTCCAAAGAAGAGAAGATTTATTCATTTAAACCTCTCAGTAATCACAAGGTCAAAACTCACTATCTCCAAATAAGAAAAAAAAAAATAGTATTATGAATGTCAAAACAACCCATGAACTCTTTTTAGCCAAGTCTTAGCTTATAAAAGTTTTGACAATATGGGGAGTCTAAGTCCTAATAACACAATTTTAAATAAAATTGAAGTTTAACTGTTCTATATCAAGGCTTCCTTATTTTTTTTTTTCCTAGCTTGGCCAAAAAGGAAAAAAAAAATATAATGCACAGCAAGTAATGGAAGCAAAGCACAGTGATTCTAACCACTGAGCCACAAACCATACAGGGAGTCATGAGAAAAGTCACTTGGCAGTAACAGTCATTCTTCAAATAGAAAATTATCAAGAGTTTGTTTTGGGTTTTTTCCCCTCCTCCAGGCACAGCAGACAAAGTTATTCAGTTCTAAGATGTCACTGCCATTAAAAATGATTGATCATTGTGATGACTAATTAACGTTTGGTAGGAAAGGTTCTTGACTTTTAGAAGTCAAGCGTATCAGTCTCTGACAAGCACACAGTAGTCAAAATGTTGCCTTTTGAAACAGAGGGTTTCTCTTTTGAAATAGTGGTTTCCCAAGAAAGGTACTACAGTTCATGTTCTAAGCCTGGATCCCCCTTGTCATCTACAGAGAGGGTCACAAAGTTCCTGTCAATCATAAAGAACCAGTCAAATTTTCCTCAGTTTAATTAGAGGTACCACTGTAATCACAGAAAGTAACTGTAAAAACACAGAAAAAAAACAAATCCATGATTACCATCTTAGTAGTTTGTGGATATCGGGCATGGCTCTTTTCTCCAACAAGCCTTTGCCATTAAAAAAGTCAAAGAAATGAGAAGGAAGGTATAAGCTTACTGGAGTCTCAGCTTTCATCTGGGCCCGGAACTTCTCTCTCATTTCTTTCTCATTGAATTTGGCACTTCTTTTTACATAGACTCCTCCATGCTATTAGAGAGAAAAAAAGGGGAAAGCATTAAATATTTAAGTAGTTTAATGTAGAATAGCTGATAGAAGAACAAACAAGAGACAATGACAAGTCATCTTTATGACTCATGCTGCAAATTGCCTACAAGACATTTCCTCCTATCACAAAAACACGTGAAACTAATTTTACATTTGCACATGCTTTACTTCACAAAATCTGTTTAAATAAAAATCAGATATAAAAAACCTCCAATCCATAAGTCACTTGCAGCGTCTTGTTCAAAGGTGTTAAATAATTAATTAGAAGATGGCATTAGAAGTGAACCCAGGGTATTTATTCCTGACAATGCTGACATGCAGCTTCATTTATGTACCACAGGAAAATCACAGAACTGAAGTTATTCACATACAAGTACTTACAGGTCAATGCTTTCAATTCTGTGTACCTGCTCTCAAATAGTAACTAAAGCAAATACTGGTAATGCAAGTATCATACTCCTACACACAAATTTATGAACAGCACAGAACTAACTAGCATAGGTCTTGAAACCCTTCTGCACTTCACTAGAGAAGCAAACTTTTAATAAAGAAGTTATATACCAAGATAATAATTGAATAAGTAAACCAAAATATTCACAAGGCAAATAATTTTATAGAAGTATTTTTACTGAAAATTATTATTGAAAGTTAAACTATGTCCTAGAAGAGATTAATTTTATAACTTGTTGACAGAATTTATCACAAAACTTCAGTAAAAGCACACAAAAAGAGAAATTTGCCCTATCATTTCCCTCTTCCACCACGTTGTTTTATCTACAGAGAAAGAGAACGTAAACAAACGTGCGCCAACTATGAACTGATACAATGAAGTCCGGAAAAAACCAAAATTAGCTTCCAAATAACACAATTTCAGGTTTAAGGTACATTGTTTTCATGAGTTTTCTGACTCCATAACTTAGTAACAGTCTTTTCTGTTCACCATGACAATTGGTACTAGGATTTGTCAGACAACTTCTGTCCATTTATGGTTTTACACGCTCTTAACAGAAAGGTGACAGTAAGATTAAAACTAAGAGCTGAGCCTCATTCAAATACCTGATCTCATAAAAAGATACAGTATATTGTAGAAACAAGGGTAGTGGCTTTGTGCAGAGCTGTGTCCATGGCATGGACAGGAAAAATATGAGGGGTTGGGAGGAGACAGGCAGAAGAGGCGGTCATGCTAAGTGCGTTCAGCCTTTGCTTTTCATGGTGTGGAGAGATGGCTGCTTAGCTAGTGGTGTTTGACGTGACTTTTGAGTTGTTCTTCAAAAGCTGCAGTGAAAGGGAACAGAAAGCCAATGATGCATTAACTGTGTACTTAATATTCTGTCTTAACTTTATGATCTGTGGTTCCCTCCCAAGGTGAAGTAGCCAGCTGCAACACTCAGCTCTGCTGCTGTGACTGGCAGGGGACCAAAACCATGAACAGAATTCCCCAGCTCACTGAGCTTGGCAGTGGCATGATATTGGGATCATCCCACAAGCAGTTTAACAGCTCCAGACAGAAAGCAGCATTAACAGAAAAACGTTTCTTCAGCTGTGTAGTAAACAGAAAGCCTCATGTTATCTCCACACTCCACATGTAAGACCATTTTCAAGATCTGGCACTATTAAAGGAAAACAGAAGTCTTAAGCAGACTTAAATACAGTTATACTCTGACACTCAACACAACCAGCCCTTCCAGGAAGGGCAAAGTCAGTTTGGTATGAGAAAAAATTCATCTACTATATCAGACTTCCATTTAATGGGTAAGTTATTATTCTCTGTGAGCTCAGCTAGGACAAGCTTTGATAAATGAGAGAAACCTGGAATTGAGGTATTCCCTTACCATCAAATTACTAATCAGCTGCAGTAAACTGGAAAAATACTGAATCAACTTTTCCTTGTTTGATTTCTCAGCTTAGACAAATGAAGTTACTATTGGACTGTTTGGTCAGGGACACACACCATGACACCAAAGATAGATCTGGTGTCGCACGTCAGACATTTTAATGCTCAGAAATAGATTTGCACTTCTCAAGCAAATGAGCACAGAGTCACGTAACATAAGAACAGACAAAGTATCACAAGATCAGCATTTGCCACATTCACCCCAACTCCACCACTAAGGCAGGTCCCTTTGCGGGGGTACAAAGCTAACGAGAGGCAGATTATGTGGCTAAAACTCAGTAACAGCCAAATGGGTGCACAAGCTGACGCTGGATAACAGAAAAGATAAAGACATACTTCCTATGTTAAAAAGTCAAGCAAACTATGGGGTATGAAAAACGCTTTTCAAAATTATATCCCAGCCACATCAGGGGTATAAGATAAATAGGAATGAACTGGATGGTATAAGTGAATAGGAGTGATGGGATGAATTGGTAGCAAATGAGAGAGGCAAAAAAAAATCCAGATCCACTGAAAAATAATAAAGAGAGTTTTATGAAAAGAAATCAGTTCTACCTAATAAATCAAACTTGGAACATAATAGGTTAATTTAAGTGTTTATTTTCTTTCCTTGCTATTAGATAGCTGCCTCAAAGAAGAATGCTAGTTATGTGATTGTATATAGCTCAAATTCCCCAATTTGTATTGCATTTCCTTTTCAGTAAGAGATCAAATATATGAACACTCTTCAAAACAGATTTCTGGAAGTACTGTTTTTGAGGTTATAGTTTTTTTCCGCTGTACTTTAAAAGCCCCTCTCTCAGTCAACAATGGATTGTGTTTACAAATATACTTCCTTTGTGCCTGAATTTTGCTCTCCTGGACATCCAGACCACGTTTATTTCCAAACAGGATGTTTACCTGAGGAAGGGAATATGAATTCCGTAAGCATGGCGTAATTATGTGGCTCTGGAAACTTTTAGTGGAGTGTAAGTGACATCACTGACAGAACATCAACAGGAAGGGCAGGAAGTGTTTTATGTTTTTGCACTGTTTGGTGTGATAAAAACAATAAAAATACCTATTAGCTTGCACTGCAGGCCTTCTGCATCCCGTCTCAGTCATTTAAGCATATATGCATCACTACTGCCTGTCAATTGTGTCACTGATTTAAATACATAAATAAAAACATATATAATCACCCCCCAGTAAATCTTGCAGAAGTACTACTTTTTGAGGAGTCCAAAGCTGAATAGATTATATTTAATATATATGTTTTATTTAATATATTTTGATTAAAAATGCAGGTGACAATCAGATTAATTTCCACAGGAACCTCCTTTTAACAGTCAATATACTGCTCAGGAAACTGAGCACCGGATATTCCACACAGCAAAAGTAATTTTCCAAAACCTTGGAAAAAAAAATTCCTGGACACTTAGTGATAGTGGGTGGAATATATATCCTGTTTGTATTTTAATTAAAGCAGACTTAAATCACCACCATTATAATGATTAAAGGCAAGAAAAAAGAGCAAAATATTTCTGTGTAAAAGATCAGTCACCTTGGTGGACAAAAAATGTAGAGAAGCATTAAGAGCAAGCATTAGACAACTGAGAATTCCATTTTCTCCTAATGCATACCCTTAGTGAGGTATGACAGGGTCTGACAGTTTGTAGTTATTTAGGGGACTGGAACAGCAGACCTACCAATAAAAGAAATTGTAAAACAGTTTTCCTATTTTCTCTGTAGCATATACTTCTCTAAACACCAATTTTAGAAACGATGGCAACCACCCATGCTCCAGCCTAGATCTATAGCCTACTCACTAAGGTACTCATCCAGAAGACAACAAAGATTTTCAACCATCAAGCTGCAGACATCGGACGTGCTGCAAAGATGAGGGAAAGAGTAAATCCTCCTATTTGGACACACACCTGTAGTTGCCTACTCTTCATCTACTCCTTTACAAACTAATATATAGTTCCAATCATACCCAGCATAATATTTTTCTCATTCTCCACCTTCTTGCCTTCTTGGAGAAGGCTGACATTCAATTCAGTCAAACTGTCTAATTCTATTAAGAGTATCTTCCTAAGCGTGTGTGTGTGGGAGGGGGTTTGTTTTGGCTTGGGGTTTTTTTTCCTATTTTTTTTCTTCCTTTTCTTTGCCTGGGCAAGGGTGGTGAGGGACAGAAAACAGATTAATATTCAGAGAACACATTAAGATCAAACAGAGAAGACAAAGGAGGGAAGTCTTATTGAATAAGTAGTTTGGAACCATTACCCAAAACCCTATCCATTTCTATTCTAATAACTAAGCATCCATCTTAACCCAGAGCTAAGTACCATGAAGCCTTTTCTGCTCACCTAGCAAAAGGCCAGTACTTCCAAAACCATCTACCTCTACATTCTATTTTGTTTCACATAGAAATAGTTCTGCTTTCAGAAAAAGCAAAGAGTAGACATGACAAACTCACAGAGGATTTTAGGGAAGTAAGCCATCTACACTGCTCTCCATCATTTTAGACTGAAGATCATATCCACTCAGTGTATTGGCTGTTCAGTGAGCATGACCCACTGTTCCTCAGTAATTGTATAAATTTGAGTTACATCAGGTTGAGCTCTCAGACTAGAAGGAACAAAAGGAATATTGTGCAGAAAGAGCAGAAAGAAAAAGGTAGTAATACTGTTAGACTCAGGTTTTTGCTTAATTGACGTCCAAAATAACCATCAACGTTTTCATGGAGGTGGGATCTGCCTTTCCTCCACACTACACTAAGATCCAATTTTTCTCTTTTATATTGTGCTAAAACCAAAACAACTGAAAAACAAAGAAGTACATCAAACAGTAATGCCAATTTACTCCCAGTTTGCAGCACGATACACAGCAAAACAAGTCTGTTTACATCTTCTGCTAAACTTATGAGAGCATGACTATAAACTGGAGTTCTGGATTGTAAAAAGAATAAAGATTTAGAATGTTCTGATATACTCCTAACAGACTTTACAGTTTTAATTCTATTCATAATAAGTATTCATATAGAAAAGTAAACTGAATCTTTAGTAACTATCTCTCAACTAAGATACACATCTAACTACACTGAGTGAAACCAGTTGCTTTCATGTGCAAATAATTGAATGCCAGCTCAGAACTAGATCTTCATAGCACTCATGGAAAACAGGGGGAAAGTGCATCTTACATATTTGACTCATACACAGCAAGGAAAGAGTGAAGTGGCTCACCTGTGAAAAGTACCACCCATACAGTGGAAGCCATTTTAAGCCATCCTTCAAGACATACCGGACGTGCCCGAGTGCGTTCTGCCTGATTGCCAGCATGTCCGCGATAATCCAATCAACTGCAACGACAAAAGCCCAAAGTAAACAGTTAAATTACCTCTTAATTGCCACTGATGAAACAAAAAGTACATGTTGTATGACTAAATGTCATTAAAGGTTTTTGAACTAGAAGTTCTTGCTTGTTAGGGCAAGCCTGGAAAGAGACACAGTAAACAGACAAGCAGATTTTTTAAATCTATGGAAGTGTTAAGACAGGCAAAAAAAATACAAACCTGTACACTGATGATTTGATAAATATATTACATTTTCTTTATTTTTTGGCAAATCCCCGTAGATAATTACCTAAAAAAAATTAAAAAATATGCAGTATTACTTTATAATTTATTTTCATTGCATTAGGCAGTGATGATCCAATGTAGTAATTGGCTTTTTACTATGAAAACTGTCAGCAAGTTAATATCATTAACAGACAAACACCCTATCACTACATCAGTACACACCACACAGACAACTGACTTATCAACAAAGCTGTAAATATTCATTAATGAGGGCTTAAGAAACTTATTCTGTTCTTGTGCCATAGTCCTAGAACTGGATCCATGGAAGGTGACGTTCAGCCACAAGCTCCCTACATTAATATAATTGAAGTTAATGTAAAAAATCACCATTTAATTTATATATTTAATGAATAAGACATGCTTTAGCCAGAACACTTGCTACCATTCAATCTAAAATAGTAAATTTTCTGGATTAGATCAAGAACAAAATCTCAACCATTTGCCATGATTTTAACCATCAGGAGTGAACAAAAAAAGCATGGGGTGAAGGGGTGGCTTTAAACTAGCCTGTGGCTTCCAAATAGCATATTTTAATTTTTTTTTCTGTTACCTTAAAGACACACTTTAACCTTGTTGTTTCTCACCCCTGAAAGGTACTGGTCTACTAGTGAAATAACCTTCTGAGAGCATGACTACAAAACCAGATGCTGATGCTAGAATCTTAGTCACCCTTTTAAAATGCATTAATTCAATTATTTTCAAATATAAAATAAGGAATGAATTAATTTTAATTCTGAACCAAAGAACCAGTCTAGCTGTTCAATTACATCTAACAAACATTTTCATTATTTAATGAAGCCTAGTTTTTCTAACCAGTACATTCTAGGTAGGCTTTCACCATTGTTCTGCCAATGGACATACTCCTTGTTTCTAGAAGATGGCTGTACCAGACATACACACTACTTTGAAATTATTCCATTTTCCAAAAAAGCGAAGTGCTATATGGAAGGTTTACCCACTTATTATCATCACTTCCCTAGTCTGGGCAATACTGGAATTTCACCAGGAAGAATTAACATTCATATCTTAACTGATATAATTTACTATGTCAAGTCTCATAGTGATCCTTACAGAAGGTCTTTACCAGCATCCCTGGACACTCTGTCCATCTCTCAGGTAACCTGTGATACTGGATGGTTAATGCCTCATATTGTTAATTCTAGACAAAAACTCCACAAAAACACCATATGTTTTACATTCATGCTATTTCTTCTTTGAAAATACAATGACACTGTTGACCAAGTTTTGTTTTCAAGGCCAAAACCAGACAACGGCAAACTGAGATGCTCAGTCAGTATGTGAACAAGAGATCACTCAGCCTAGAGTAAAAGAGGATATAACTTGAGTTATTTCTTTCCAAAAACGAACAAGAAAAGGCATGCACAATAAATTCTAACTGAACAATTTTTGTAACAAGTCAGTTGACAAGTATATTCTGAACATATTGTATATGAGAAATTTGAACAAGATTCTGCTATAGCAGCAGTCTTCTCACTGAAGTACCAGAATTTACAACCTTACTGCTGACACTAGGTTCCGCACACAGTTTAAGAGCAAGGTAGCAGTCTGAGGGTTGACCTTACAGTTCAGGTGCACAAATTACTCTGAAATAAATCCTCCTACTCTCACTTACAGAGTTAAAACTTAATTTTACAAGTGTACACTTTCCCAGCACTGTTACACACAATGTCCATAAATACTGTTTTCTTTAATTTCAAGTTAAGACTCCACTATGTAGTTTCTGGCAAAGAGAATTTTAGAGTAAGAGAAGGCCCAATACAACAACTCATTAAACCAGAAGGTCCTGAATGTTATTTGAGCTTTTCTAAAATGTAGGAAAAAAGTAAGAACAAGAGGAAAACAAAACTTGCCCTTGACCCCAAGAACTGCCCCACACAAGAAACAGGGTCTGAAATATACAACCTATAACTTCAACTTGTAAATATTTTCACTTTAATGTACCAAGTGCAATCAGACCCAAAATATAAAGCACTTGCTTTGGACTATTGCATGGGTAAAAACAAATATAAAGGATCATTGCCATAAAAAATGTATGCTGGTGTCTGCCAAATCTAACAGTTAATCTGTGTAATTTTTTATTTCAGTAAGATTGGATCTAGTTCATTTTTTAACCCTGGAGGAATATCCACTCACTATTCCTGTAAACAACTTCTATGCACATCATGGCTTACCCTAAGGGTTAGATGTTTACATGTAATGGACCAAAATCTTTTACTCATGATAAAACACACAGTCAAACTGTTGTGCAGAACTAAAAAAGAAAAAAAAAATCTTATTTATATTAGTTCTCATTAAACACACAATACCTGGATCTTTTATTTCAAAGCAAAGGTAAGAATGAGAAAATCTGAAAGCTCTATTTTGTTTGCTCAGATGGCTTAGCCTAAGAGGATGCACCAGCTTCATCTGCACCATCATCTACTTCAGCACTGCCTATTTCACTGATCTCAAAATAGGCTTATACAGTTCATCAAAGGCCAGCAAACAGCTCTTCACCTCAGACACTCTCAGTTAAAGAAGTGAGCTACAAACTTTAAACTGTTACTAGAAGTAGCTAAGAATGGCAACTTCCAGCCTGAAGTGCCAGGAGACACCTACTCTATGGGTACCCACGCAGCTCTCCTGAGACCAAAGCATTTTTGCTTTATTGGGCTTCTGAAAATATTCACCATACACAACAGAGGTGTAACAGTTAAGAGCTTTGAATCCTGCAGTAATGTCCTTTTCCCTTTGACATGGTGTCTGAAGAATTAACCTGCTTGTGGATAAGCAGGAGAAGAGTCTGCTCAGGACAAGACTCCAATTTCTGGCCATTTGATGTTTAGGTAAACCAGAGTACCTGACATATATTACAGGTCCAGAAGGAAATAACACAGTACTCTTCTTCATGGCCTCCAGAAAACCTCTGACTCTCTGCTGTCTTTCTTAGCTAACTTTACAGAATTCCTTGCTGCAGCGGCTGTGCAGCCTCTGACTCCTCATTTTGCTGGTGCAGAAGATGTTTGGGGCCACAGTGAATTACAGAGTCACAGGATATTCTGAGTTAGAAGGGACCCACATGGATGCTGAAGTCCACCTCTTAAGTGAGTGCCCATATGGGGATCAAACCCATGAGCTTGGCGCTTCTAGCACTGTGCTCCAAGGCAGCACTTGAGTGACTCACCAGGGACAGCAGTGCAGAAACAACAGTCCACAGTGCCCACCTGTATTCAAGCCCGTTTGGAAACAACCTGAAGATATCAGAGTGGCTTAAAGACTCTCAGCCCTCCTCAGAGGAGCAGTGCTGCTCCCAGCCTGTGCAGAGCATAGGCACGGGTGGTCTTGCCCCCCGCAGCCAGTGCAGGACATGCAAGACATGCTTGGGAGACAATTTGAATTTCAGCATGGTGTTTCATGTGTTTCATGTATGGCTCTCCAGACACTACAGTATACATATATTCTACCTATTGATCAGCTTAAAGAACTGGTAAGTGCCTTGTCAGCCACAATGAAGCAAGTGAGGAACCTGCTCATTTAGAATAGAATCTGCTGTTAAAAAAAAAAAAAGCACCATGAAGTCAAGCAAAGAAAACAAGCCAAAAGGAAGAGCAACATAGCAAGCCAAAGTAAGCAGAGATTTTAGGAAAAATATTTAAAATGCAGATCTACATTCTAACACTGCAAACATTACTCATGTACACAACACTGAAATATGTGTTTTTAGCCATGTTTTGGTTGCTTTACAGCCCAGTTCAGAGTAATGGGTAATACAGTTAGTGCTAATGTGGGCCTTTTGCATCTGTTTACACAGCAGCACCATCAAATTCAATACAATGAGGTCTCAAATAAAGGAAACTGGACGCTATTAGATCCCTTCTGTGTGGAGGCTGGTACCCAGCTCCCATGGATGCCACACACCAAGCTGTTCACAGGCTCAGCAGCCACAAGACACACCTCAGAGTGTCCTGTCTGGGCGAAGCTTTGATGAATTAGCAGTAAGTTACAAGTAGTTCTGCTGGGAGAATGTACTAATTCAGTGACAGGCTGATCTAGGCACGCAAATGGGAGCTCTTGGGTGATCTGGTGACACCAGTTTCAGCTCCCCTACCAGACTGCTTTTTCCAGTCCAACATATTCAACTATGGCTGGCTGTGCTAATGGTCACGTAGTAATGTGGAACAGTCCTGCATGGCAGCCACACCCACATAACCCATAATTTGCACAGGTTTTCTCTGAAATAATGTAGACACTCCTAAATTATTTAAGAATTTTATTTCTTGCTTATGAAATCTTTACATACCAAAGAAAATTAAATAGAGCATTTAATCATGTCCTAGCAAACACTGCCATGGCAAAAATAACTGTAGGTAAAAGTAATCATACTATCAGAAGATCTGCTTGCAGGTCAACTGGTGATCACATCAAACTTCTAGCAAAGAGATTACCTTAATGTTGTAATTGGATGTGGCTGATAATGGGAGCAGTTAGAAGCTGATCTGCAAGCAGATCTGATAGTGTGACGTCTGCTTCAGCACCATTAAGGCAATGCAACCAGTTATTGCTGGTAAAAACTTGGGATATCTCATCAGAGATAAAAGCAGGATAACAGTGGGAGAACATCCCTTCCCTCTTCTGGAGAACAAGTCAAGACATCAACACTTAAAAAGGACCACACAGACTTCCTACTCAGCTGTACTATCCTCACAAAATGCACCTCTCTCCACTATTTCTTCATGATTAATAACTGGCACTGTGTGCTCTTTGGGACATGAGCCTCTCTATTGGCTAGGCACTACTACAACGTGTCTCCGAAAATAAATAGTATCCTAGGAGGTATTTCTCATCTGCTTGTTACAAACTCGATACAATTTTCTAGTGAAAGGGTGGAGCTTGCATGAACAAACCACCTAAACAACTACCACGTAGTAGCTTTTGAAGTCAACACCTACCCTGTGCAAGCTGACCTCCACAGCACTGGTGCAGGCATCTTCAGTAGAGTTCTTTATATTCTCTAAGACTAAAAACCTGCCTCATGTCACAAGTCCTTTGAGGTTCCAGAGAAAGCACCTCAGACCATTCAATCTATTTACCCTGCTTCCCTAGAAGCAGGCTCAAGACAGGATATGGATACGGAATCTGTACTTGGGGCTGAGAGTTTTCTCAGGCTTTCAGACGTCTTACTGTAAGAATTTTAAATGCTTATTTTTTCTTCACAGAAGGCAAGCACTTTTATTCACATTTAACAGATACAGGTTTCACTTGCCTACAGTAGAAGGAATATGAACAGAACAGAAAAGGAAGGACTTCAATGTTACTAGTAGCATTTTCTCTAGATCTGAGAAAAAAAAAAGTTTATAAATTTTCTAAAAATACCTTTAGGACACACAGCTTTAAGGTAAGGATCATACTATTGCTACACATCATAACCTCTTTAGGGACTATCTGCTCAACACAGAATTGCACAAGTCTGAAGCCTGCTGCTCGGACAGCACTAACAAACTCAGCAGCAAACCATAAAATCACAAAGCAATCCATGTTATTGAAGCAGAGTTTATTTAGACATTCTGTAGTATTTTACTATCTATTTTACTGGGGTTCAGTAAATAAAAACATTGCTACGAGATTAAGCTCTAGAGAATATTGAAAAGATTCCTATATATAATCTAACTTAATTTTTTAAAAAGTATATTTTTGACTTGATTCAACCAGAGCACAGAATTTTAGAAAATACACTTAATGGCATTTAATTTCCTTTTTGTAAGAAAACTATAGTAGCAATCTATTTAGATTAAGTAGGACTAAATCATACCATCAAATGTTAAATATGAAGCCTGTACATTCTTACTTTCATACTAGCTTTTAGCCTTATGCTCTAAAATTGACAAACTTTTATGAGTGGTTATATTCATTCCATGTACTAGATACACGTATAGAAGTAATTTTGTTCTGATGCTGACTGTAAAGGCTTCATAATTTCTGAGCTAAATTAAAGAGAATTGTCCCCTGTATTCCTTAGCTCTCTGATGAATCCTTAACGAAATTTTAAAAAAGGAATCTGTATATCTTAAATGTTCCAGTCTTGATAACACGAAAAAACCCCAAGATTTATCATGATTTTAAGATTCTGACATCTGAAGTCTGAAAAAAATCCTATTTTCAGTGCCCAAAAATTTACAGATCTTTCACCAAATTACTTGCTTTTGATTACAGTGCAGTTCAATGGCACAAACCCACGATTATTATCAGTGACCATCTGGGAAAAATCAAAATGAGAACATCTAACCTTTACCACAAATCACCAGTAATGAAATTTTTAAAATAATAACAACTGCACATATCTCAGACATATATGTAAGGTGATTATTTATATTATGACATTTCAACACGAGTGTTTTTTTCTCAACATTTGGTATTACATAAAACCTGAACATGTCTTCTAGTACAAGAGTGGAAGTAAGTATTCCACCTGTTTCAATAGGAGGAAGTCTCCTTTATAAGCCTTTTGCATCTCTGGAGACTTCTTCATGCACATCCTTGTAATTTCCTTAAAAGAAGGGCAAAAAGAAACCCCCACTTAATGTAGCCATTGTTTACTTTATTACCCTTCTATAGTGGAAAGTATGTCATGCCCATTTAAGCTCACTCTGGAAATACCCTTTGCCCACCGCACACGAGCAGGAAAGCAGCGGCAGTTGGCAGTGTCTCCTCCAGCCAGAACTCTTTGTAATAGGAACTTCACTTTTAAATGCCTCGGACTCCATGGAGAAGTTGTTTGAATCTTTATTTGTAACATTGTTACTAGTGTTTGTATCAAGTACAGACGGAAAGCTGCTGTAAAGCTATGAGTGGGTTGACATGAATGAGGATGATTATGAAACATCTCTAGTCTCCACTTGTGATTGTGGAATAGGATTTTTGAAAACTTCTCTACCCATCATCAGGAAGTATTTGGACTTTAAGCCCTCTACACTTTCCCAGTGAGGCAAAGGAATCACTACACACCATAAGAACATGTAGGGAGGTATCTGCAACAATTCTGGCTCCAGAATTGAACACAGTAAACTGATCAGCCTCAAAAATCACCACATCAAAATTGCTCTCGTCTGCTCACCATCACAGCGTGTGAATGAGCCAGTTCACCTGCAGCTTGCTCAGAACTATGCACTGCGTTTGCTTACTCAAAAAGAAACATGCATACCCTCAAATTCCCAAACAGCCTTAGGAAATGGAACAAAATAAGTCTTCAAGTCAATCTATAAGTTCACCAGGTAAAAATATTTCAACTACCACAATACAGTTCTAAGCAATCCAAACTAATTTTTTTTTAATCTTGTCATGAGGTAAAATGCAGAATTGACCAAATCATGTCTAGTTTATTTTACATTTAAAAATCAAACTAGCATATATGCTATTTCCTACTCCCATAGAGGACCTAGTTGTGAAAGAGAAGATGACAAGTAAAGTGTGACAGAAATTAAATGAACAAAAGAAATAATTTCCCTGGCTTTTTACACCAAATCCCTTCATAGGATAAATTCAAACTGGCAGAAGATAGATTAAAGAATATTTTTCCCCTGAGAAGATATGCTTCTTTATAATTGTAATGTCAAAATTCCTGACATCTGAGTCTTCTTTATCTAACACAACTAAAACTGAGAAGAAAAGGATACCTTGCCTGCAAGCCGAAGGCAAAAAGTTTGAAATAACTGTACTCAAATGTTTAACTACGAACAGAATCTTCTCTTAGCGAGAACAGTGTCTGATGGTAGAGTACCAGGAGGAAAAAAACATCTAAATTAACAATCATCCTTATGTAAAGTACCTGGACATATTATGTAAGCAGAAGAAAAGGGCATGGAAGAGCACTGTACAACTCCATGGCCCAGCAACTACCAGAACACAGCTAAACACAAAAAGAGTAAAGGGTATAAAAAAGGGTTTAAAAAGGGTGCTAAATACAACTTTTATTTTCAAATGTAACAAATTATGCTAAGTCAGGACAAATTTTGAAAAATATTTCAAATTTTTCTAAAATATTGAAAAATCCATAAACCAAAAATCTTAAGATATTAAAATAAAGTATATTTAAGTAGAAATTTTTAAAATCAAGCCATGAGACTGCAAAACTTACTGGTCAAATACTTGGAATCAGAATTTGTAAGAGAGTTCAAACTTGCCCTTTGACTCCTTAGCTTTTCCTACCTGACACATACTTTCTAATATTTTCATAAATACATGCAGCTAACATAAAAATGTAAACACACATTTTTTAATTGCAAACTGTGACAGATAAGGCTGATACAAAATTTGGATTCATTTGTGACTTGCCATTTAGAAAACATATGCTAGGGAATCTCCACACAAAACTGCTAATTTATGAACCCAAACAGCAGTTTTGGTTCAGGTAGCTGATACTTGATTTCTAAAAATGCTAACAAGATCTTGGTTTTTATTTATTTATTTTATTTTTCACATATCAGGCAGTAAGTGGAGGATGGTCAGGACCTGCACTGAATGCAGAACCTCTCCAAAATAAATTCTTTCCAGATTGCCCCAAAGCCAGATCTGCAGCAGACTGGAACTCTAGATGGTATGTTGTTGAACAAGAGTCCTGAAGGACATCACTTTCACCTTCACATCTACAGTCAAAGACACAGAATAAAAATTAAGATATACACAAATACCTGGTTTGCAATACCTAAAACAGAAAGAGCACAAAGTTAACAAACCTAATCTATCTATTTTTGCTGCCTCATACCACAGTTGAACGTAAGTCTAAAATTATACATACATCTCAACTTGAAAGCTACATCCCTCGGGCTTAGCAGGTATCATTTAATTTCTGTTCTAGTAACACAAAGAACTTAGCTGTATACTACAAAGGACATATATGCCTGGAGATAGCTGTACACTGAAATCTTGAATGAAATGAAGCAGGGTAGACCCTCTTAGTGCAGCCAGAAAAATTACATCACAGCAGAATGAAATTTCACCGGGCTTCTTTCAAAAGTTTACTACACAAACGTGATACACTTCACTATCTTCTCCTAGTTTTTTTTCAGTCTTTGCATTGCACCAGTCCCCAAATTTCTATCACTCTCCCAAGACCTTTACTTCATTATTTCTACCATCTCAAATTACAATTATTTTAACCTCTCAACACACCTCACAACAGCTAACATTGTTTCACAAAGCAGCAACGTAAGCAGGTACTAACTGGGATTACTGCCACAGGCTACATGAATGAGGAAAGCTCAAGCCCTCAGAGGCTGCTCAGCTCCAACCTGAGCTTAGAGATTTGCTAGATGGCAGCTCTGCAGCTTCCTGCTCAGCTGCCACACCATTCCAGGATCCTCCCACTCCTGAGCTGCCACACAGGGAGGAGAGCTCAGGAAACCTGAGGTCAGGGTGTACAAAAATGCAGGTTCACACACCCACGCTCATGCCAAAATGCAACTGCCAGCACTTTCCCTTCAAACACAACTGAAGAAGGGTGAAAAGTTATGTTTCCTTTGGACTTTCTGGTTACATCATTTGCCTGGGAAACAGGTCCTCCTCTAAAGAGAAGCCAAACCTTGTCATTTACATCTACTGACAGGTAGCAGTCAGAAGCCAAATCTTCACCCTTCCATGATGAAGCCTGGTTATGATGCTTCCCTCAGTATGGAGAGGGAAGAACCAAGTTCCTAAGAGATGACAAACCACCTCACCAACAGCAACCAGATGCATCTCCTTGTATGCGGCAACTTGGCTGTCAAACTTGTGCTGCCTCTTGCCTTCCCCCTTCCACTGCGGGGCCTCAAGAATTACCTGTTGGACAGCTGAACAGCTTCAAAAGGAAAAGCAAGACGTAAGTAAAGATAATCTTGTCTGGGGAGGTTGCTGTCCTGGGAACAGAGAGGGGCACAGACACTCATTTTCATGGCAAATTGGCCAACAGTTCCAAGACTAAGCATCCATCCCAAACTCAGACACCAAGCTCTCCTCACACATTTCCTAGAAAGCCAAGATATGAAAAAAATCCCAGGCTCTACTCTACTGGAAAGTAGAATTCAGCAGCACATTTGCTCCACAAAGTTTTAGTTTGCTCTAAACCTATGTAGTTTTCAACCCTATTGAGACACAGTAACTCCAAGCTTCAATATCAATCCAGGAAGAACACTGCACTGTTTAACATGCATCTTTTGCATTTTATAAAATAATTGTTTAGCTCTACTAAACAACACTGAGGTATTATCTGATTCTTACAGGCTTTCCAGAGTCCTGTAAAGTCAACGAAAACAAGAATTTTGTAATGTCTTTAATAAAAACACCGCTTCCAAAAAAATCTATTCATCAGAAGTGGGGGTAGGGAACACAACTGACACAAGTACTGAACAAAATCCATGTGCATTAATTCAATTATGGATTTCATTCAATTGTCAAAACCCTTCAGAAGAAAATCATCCTTTAGGAAGCAGTCTGAGTGATGATTTCTTTATTATTTCTTCACCAGCATTAAGTACAAAATATCAAACACAATTACAACAAAAAAAGATGAAGAACATTTAGTCCTCATATGATCTGAAACATATGCACAAGCACAACAGGGATTAATTCCACCACCCTGACAGCAACTGGGATAAGATGCTCAGGGTCAGAGAGAGATGAGAGCATTCATCATATTGAATTACTAGTTCTTTCAGCCCTTCAACCATTCTAATCACACACATATTTGCAGCCATTCTGGTTTTCACATTCTGTGGTAAGATCCAACTTTTAATAGTCTGTTCAAAATGGAAGAGACCAGACTTCTGTAACAGTAAAGAGAAAAGCAGTAATACAACCACAGTTCATAAGCTACTTGATGATTCAGAAACCTGGGGCCAAACTATTAGAACCTGCAGACACAAGTCCTCCAAAGTGCATGAGAATTGCACCTGTTCCTACCAGGGACTGCTTTCGCTCGTCCCTGATAAAAATTAACATCCTTTGCTCTCTGAGACTTGCTTTACATAGAATTCTTCTCACTTTATACAATGTTCAGGCACCACGTATATATTCCTCCTAGAAAAGAGTACTGTAGAGCACCTGCATCTTACGGCAGGACGGGTGTGAAGCAACACCGGGCCAAAGCAGGGACATTCTCCCTGTGCCACTTTCCAATACCACATCTACACATTTTCATTACTCTGAGTATATAATCCCAGAGATTATTGAGGAGCACTGTCACAATGCCACAGATTAATTATTTTCATATATTTACAGCTCCTTAATAGAATCCATGGATGCCCACTAAACTGTAATTGCACTGACAAATTTACACAGCATTATAGGATTTCACTTTATAGTCATACTGGCTTTGTGAAGTTTACCTCACAACACTGGGATGTTGTTGTTACTTTCTGTACTCTCAGTACTGGTTCTTCAGTATTCTATTGCCAACTCTTGCATGACAGTCAGCAAAAAAGAACTATTTTTGGCCATTCATTAATGAATTCTAATATTATTGGAAAATCTAAACTGATGCCAAGTTAGCTTGAGTTCTCTTAGGCTTTGTAAAACAAAATCATTTCAGTGGAAAAAAAATCAAGTCTGACCCAAAATTTAAAAAGAGAAAGTATTTACAAGTAAATAGTTTTTTACTTACCAAGTAAAAAACTTCTAAGGTTACTTCATGAGCCACTCTCTAGGACCTAAAATATCCAGAGCTCAAAGCAATTATAGCTCTGCAATTATTTTCTCTCTCAAGTCAAATACTTAAGAGAAAGAGAAAGACTAGTATTTCAAGATTTTCTATCATGCAGATCAGGTTATCACCTGAGTTACATTTCAAAACAGAGGAGTCTGCTACAATGACAAAAAGCCTTCCTAGCATGAACTACAGTTTCTGTTTTTAAAGAATTGGCTAAGAACATCCAAGTCAAGAAGAACAAAAAAAAGAAGTAAAATACAATTGTGCATGCAATCATGAGGGGAAGAGAGACTGAGATACTTAATGGATTAACAGCAAATGATATAGAGAAACATCTATCTCTATTATTGACAGATAAAAAATAGATAACAAATATCATAATACACTAATATTTGAGTCAAAAAAGATAGTAATCTAGGTTTATAACTGTAACCAACTCTACCTTATTAATACCAACTCCCATTACCATGAATTTTGGCAAATTATTTTAAGATCAGACACCTCAGATATTCACAACTGGTTCAGAGTGTTCTTGTATTGAACAGCCACAAATACCTTAAGTGTAAAACCAAAGAATGCTAAACAGTGCATAACATTAAAGACATTTTAAATACAGTAAGACAGCAACAGTGCTAACAAAAAGTCACTTAAGCATCTGTAGAATCCTAATGGCTTGAGTGAGATTACAAGAAGTTCCAGTATTTTGATGGATGAAGTTGTTGTCTCCTATTTATCCAGTTACAAAAATAAATACCCCAACACACTTCAATTGATTAATTAAATTAATAGACCTGAAATATTGAATAAATTAATAGACTTGAAACAGACCTGCAGAATTCCTCCCTCTCATGGCTCTTGTGGTACCTTAATGCTGGTAGAGCCCTACAGCTGCCTTTATGAAGTGAATACTTTTGCTGGTTTATTGGAATTAAGTTTAATGATGCTACACTTTTGCATCTAATTACATGCCTCAAGACAGCCCATCCACAGTAGCTCTCATTTTACCATCCCAATCTTATACACTCAGGCTCATGGTTAACTTTCCACTATGAGTTTCAAGTCAAAACACATGCAGTGTTCACAAGAGTAGGTCTAAACAGGACACCCTGTTTCTGTTTCTCTCCCTTACACAAGTGGGGGACTATCTTCCAGTTAAATGACACATGGATTTTAAGGGTTATAGCTCTTATCTCTCTACATGTCTTATATTTTCCCAGCTTTTACTTACTTCCTCGTCACTGTTTTATTTATCCTATGACACATGCCTCCTCTTCCACCATTTTATATCATTATTTGTTGCTTACTGTGACAAAGCATCTCTATTTTAATATTATCCAAATCAATCTCCTGTTTGTGGCCTATAATTGATCACCACCATTTTTATGTTTGTATGAAGTTTATCGATGCAATGAAACAGAGGCCAACAGATGATGGCTGCCTTGCTGTTTCTTTTGGTTAGCATTTTCCTTTCTTTAATGTCACAGGCATTTTTCGGATGAAAGTTCTTTTTAAAAATTCTAAGTGTTTGCTACTGTCTGCATACCACTTGTAGGCAGCTTGAGTAGCTTTTCCATCACAATTTACATATTCATTTTTGGCTCTCATTCTCAAAACAGGTTAAGTTAAACTTCTATGCTGCTACTTTAAGCAGTCAATGACCAAGATGGGTTACTACGCACCAAGATATTTGCACTAGAGACACTACATAAAACAAAGGGAGTTAAAACTAAAAGTACCTGTGAACTACTGCTCCTCCTTCCTTTTTTTTTTTTTTTACTATATCAAGCACAACACAAGTTACCTTATTTGGACAAGATGTAAGGCAAAGTTACATAAATTACAAGCTGAATCAAAAACTACCACTAAAAGAAGATATTGCTTCAGTTTTATATCTGTTCTATGTACTCTGATGGCAAACTATGCAACTCTTGTACCTTTAGATGGCTTTGTGGGTTTCCCAAGAGTCAGTATGAAAGCAAGGCCTACAAATGCACTCAAGAGTGGAAACTAGGGGAGATCCAGCCTGATTCTGAAAAAAAGGCTTCATTAGAGAGTGGAAAAAGGCCTTAGCTGTAAATATGAGAAGACCTTATTTGTATGAGCTCTGTCATCTGTCAGCGTATTCATATTCTTTGCTCTCAAGCACCTAAAGCTGACACCAACTTCAAACAGCCTTCAGTATATTAAAAAAATTTTGAAGGTCACGTTTAGGCACAAGAAGCACCTGTCATTTATTATTTTTTACATACAGAATTAAAAGTCTCCTTCGTAATTTCCAAATTACAGACAAATACATAACTACTCAAACACTGAGCACCTTGTGAAGTATTATCTATCAACAGAATGCAAATACTCCTCTGATCATACAAGAGAGGCCTGCAATTTCAACTTATTAACCTGAAACTAAGATCCTGAATAATCACAATCCATGGCTGATCCAAAATTTAAGGGCCAAAGAGTGACATGAGGTAGACTGCACCAAAACTGAAAATCCGTACTAATTGAGAGATTAAGTAATCTATTTATTAAAAACTTGTACGTGTATTATGTACAATTATAGCTGATGACAGCTTTCTTATCTGCTGCCAATTTAATACTACAGTTGTGCAGCACAGGCCACAGGGGTTCAAAGTGTGCAAAGGCGGCTGCCATTCAAGTGCTGACAGAGCACGACCGGTGTCGCATCTCTTCCGTTTCCCCGACCTGCAAAACGAACACAACACCAACACTCCGTGAAAAGCATCACCAGAGCAGCAGCGGCGGCTGCGGAACGAGGCGGATCCTCTGCGGTCCCGGGCACAGGCCACGGCCGCACCTGCCCGCGGGCCCCACGGCGGGCGGCCCCCGAGGGCCGGGGGGACGAGCCCAGAGCCGGCACCACCGCCGGCCGCTCCCCGGACCGCCGGAGCCCCCCATGCCCTGCCCGGCCCGGCCCGGCCGGCTCACCTGCACGCCCGTGTAGTTCTCGAAGAAGAAGAGCACCATGCTCTGGTAGATGGTGTACAGCCGGTCATCCACCTCGCGGTAGAAGCGGGTGGGCAGCACGGCGGAGAGCAAGCGCCAGGCG
>VWYP01009984.1:113596-131680 GCA_013400435.1 Pycnonotus jocosus | reverse complement strand
CACCTCCCCACACCCGCCCTTTCGGCCTGTGGCTCCAAAGTGGAGCACTAAAAAAAATGGCAGCTCTCCCTTTGCCAGCTCCAGGCACAGCGGTGCTCAGGGTTTAGGAGGCGTTTCACGTGCCCAGCTTTGGACGCACCAAGCAGGCAGCTGCCTGCCTCGCCTCCTCTCTTCTCTGGCCCCCAGCCTCTGCCCCTCAGTAACCTGGTGGCACCATCTGCTTTTCAAGAAAATGCGGGACGTCTTGCAGAAAACAGTCTCATAACCTTCCCAGAAGAAATTCCTTATTAAACTCTAGGATACAGTGAAGTATTTATTCCTTGCCTTTAAAAATAAGTTCTCTCCTGAAGCTTGTGGAGCTAATTGTTTTGAAAGAAGTGAATGCGCAATACCTTCTGCTAAGATTTGTTTCCTTTGCCAGGTTTTAACTAGGACAAGCTTTGTCCTTTGCTGTTGTTGACCTTGTGTTAGCTGGTTTTCAGTGTGTGTTGAAAATGGCATCCTTCAGTTCATTAGTCTTAGGTATAAAAGGACATGTCTTTACCAGTTTTAGAATGTTTCATTTTTATTCCTTTGAATGTTTTTCCCCCATATTACAAAGACTGCCTGTATTTTCTATGCTGTATTTTACATTACATGTTTTTCTTTTTTGTTACGGTTTGAATTTTATTTTTTCCTTCCAGTTTATGGGTTTTGGGCATTCTTTGTGTTTTACTGTACCATACCACACACACATACCCATGTTTACATCCTTTGTTTCTGCTTTTCATAACTGGATATTTTGTAGATGTTCTTTTAATGTACTTCCTCTCTTTGTGAAGTATGTTATCCAACATATAGATACCATTTTAGTTACATAAAAAGTACAGAGTCCATGCACTTGGGCTTAGAGCTTAATTTACTAGTGTAATTATATCAGTATGATGTCGTAATATCGGGTAATGTCTGCAACTGAATGAAACTCAGACTTTTCCATTCAAGAAGCAAATATACCAAACTGATGAGATCTGGGATGCTGCCACCAAGTCCTTGCTTTCTAGATTCATAGATGCTTTTTATTGTAGATCCCTCTGAATTGTGCCACAGGAATTTGAATACTGGTCTTTCACATTATACATGAGAGAGACAAAATAAGACAAATGTTCTGATATTCGCTACAATTTGTCATTTCTAGTCCTGTCAAAGCATAGGACCCAATTACACCCCCCCTAACCAAATTGCTTCCCGGGCATTTTACTTTCAGCTGGAAGAAGAAAAATCACCCAATTTAGGGCAATTAGTTCTCCAGTTCAGATATTAAGACTTCAAACATGTTTTTATTTTCTTCTGTAGAACAACTTTGACATTTAAAAGAATAAACAAGCCTGAAATTTTGGGGGAAAATTATTGGTGAGCCATTTGTAAGGTCCTCAGTCTGTTTTGTGTGAACATAATTATTTGGTGTGAACCTGATTATTCTAGTGTTTATTCTGCTAGTGGTTGCCACACCTAAAGTGGCCAAGCTCACCAAGGTCTGGAAAAAATATCAGATGTTAATCTGATAGTGAAAAATACCTGTACCTGCCTCTAGAAGGAACCACAAACTGCGTTGCTAAGTGCCAACTCTGAATGTTAAGGGAGTTTCCCGTTCTGCTACTCACAAAACTGTGTTTCACAATTCCATCACCTACTCACTGCATTGTCAATAGACTAAGCAAAGCAAGATAACATTACAAATCAATCTCCCTTGAGCTTTAAAATTTAAACCTTTACAGATGATCTTATCTTCAACAATATCCTGTAAGATGATTTATTGGTGTCTGTTCTCTTGTTAAATGTTGAGAAATGAGACACAGATATAAAGGCCAAAGATATAGATCTAAATAAGGATTTAAGCAGATGAATTCCTAGAGTCAAGGACTTTGACTGGGAGCTTTAGGCTTGCTATGAAGTGCATGTCATGTGGAAACCTAAGCTGTGCATAATAAGATCCATGGCCATCACCAGTCTGTGAAGAGAGTTGATTACAATCAGCAGACTCAATATGTATTTGTGTAGGGTTAGGTAAACTGAAACACTGAGGACAGTATTGTGACTTAAGTATGGTCTTACAAGTTCTCATTCTGTATTTCAGAAGCATGTGTTTACTTGAGACCCACAACCCACAGATCTCTCTCAAACTTTGGTACCACACTTTTTAAAACGTGGCTAGAGAAGATACCAACAGACTTCTGAGGACTGGATTAGATATGGATTTAGTTTGTTGAGGGTATAAAACTCATACCTCCCATCACTGAGGTAGGTGATCTGCAGGGTAAGGGCAATGAACATCCCTCATGTAGAACGTGCATTTTTGTAGTAATTGTTTAATGTAACATAAAAAAATAATTAGCCTAGATTACAGTTAGGCTAGTTTAGACAAATAGACTTGTTTAGATTACAGGTTCTCTAGATGTGTGCCTTTTTTCTAATCGGCCATGACCTTCTGCATTTTTCTGCATTTGTCTGCATTTGCTCAAGGTAATGAACGCTTCCTTGAATCCTGCAATCCTCTCCAACCTCAGGTGAGAAATGTAGTAGTTCCTCTCCATCCCTGACTCTGTCCTTGCAAGGCTCCTGGTTCCTCTGCCCCTCTCCTTGGCTCCTCTCACACAGAACATAAGGCTGCACAACATCTGGCTGGTCCACCTCAGCAGCGTGCCTACATGCCTGTGCTCTGCTTGTTCAATTCCTTACCTTCAGGTCCTGCCCAGAAAGGATGTCTCTTACCACCAGAAAAGGAGGAATCACATCGAGCCACCTTGTATTCTGAGCTAGTTCTTGATGATTTTTTTTCTGGGTGGCAGTGGGTGTGATTGTGTTTGTGGTGTGATTTACACAATGTTCTGCATCATGCCCTTGCAGTAATAGGGAAACTCAAGTTAAGCTGTACACTAATTGAGGCAGGTTTCAGTTCTTCTGTGCCTCTCAGGAGATTTCTTGTTATGGATTTGGTTATACTTTTTGCCTCTACAAATCAGTAATAATGGCAGATACAAAAGAAGTAAGGATGGGGCAGACTTCTCCCAAGCTCTTGTAGCCTTCTCCAATCCCCTCTTTATGGTCCAGGGTCTGGAACCATGTCTTATTCACCAACAGATTTATTTTATGTATGTCTACCCATTTTTCCCTTTACCTGTATTGGTTTTTAGCCCCACAGCAGTCTGTGACAAGCAGTAGAATCTCCTTTTGTTTTGAACCTGCCTCAATATAATTTCATTTTGTATATCTTAGAGCTTGTATTAAGAGACACAGAAACCCCGTTTCCACTCTTTTTTAAAAAGAGATGATTCCACTCATGATTTTTAAAGATCTCTATAACATCTCCTTTAGGAGATCTATTTTCATACTGAGTTTTACTCAGTTTTGCCCCATATGAAAGCTGTTGTTGCAAGCTTCTCTCTTGCAAGCATAGGCAGGATTACTTATGGCATTTGCTAACTTTTAAAGTTTCATTTTGCAAGTCATTCTTCTTTTACAAAAATAAATCTCAACATTTCATGTGAGATATTATGTTCACTCATAAGATTTATCCATAAAAATAACTTGCAGAATCTCTGATACATGTATACTATAATATGTCATCATTTAATAAACCAAACTAGTAAATGAGAAAAGCACATTTGTTCCAATGGTTCTAAAACATATCTGCTGATACCAGAGATATGGTGATTCTCAAGACTCTGCAGGTTGTGGAGGAAATAGAGTTTTAAGGAACACTGGCTTTTTTGCATCAAGCTGGATCACTATCATCTTTCATCTTCATCCAAGTTTTCTCTTTCCTGTTTCCAGTCTTCACCCATCAAACTCTCAGTTTCCCTTCCAAAGTACATCCTTTGATTCTCAGCTCTGTCTCTACATAGTTTTTTTTCAATCTCCTTCCCAGGCAAGCCTAGCTAATTCTACTCCCATGACTCTGTGCATCCCATTCAAATTTCTCACACAATGTCCATCTCTTTTTTTTTTTTTCCTAGTGAATCCTGGTTTGCTCTTAATTTCCCCTGAGAGCTCCTAATCCTGTTATCCACTCTTCTTTATGTCAAATTCTCTTTGCCAGAGCAATTTTAATTTTTACTTCCTGCCTACTTGGTCATGGTCCAGTCTTTCCTCAACAATTCTCAGCCACAGCTTCACTCTAGACCAGCAGTTCTGGCTTGGCCTTTTCCCCCTCATTTGGTCAAGCTCTGAGTCCCTTTGTATGTAACTTGGGTGGCCTCTGCCTCTGTGGCACTTGGGTGCAGGCAGGGACAGCACTGAGAGAATGGAAGAAATAAGGTACTGTGGCCCCCATCTGGTCCTTGGATGGCCTGAAGGGGTCAAAGCATGCTGTCTCTCAGGAAGGACAGCATCTGTACGGCTTGTTCAGTGAGCCAGGATTTGTGCATTTTAGCTGGTAAACTTGGGTTCTGTATTATGCAGTTGCAAACAGATTTATCAGAGGTTTGTGGCTTTGCCAGTTTTGAGCCACTTTTCACAGTTGGAAGAGAAGTTGTGTCCATAGCTCAAATGCTACTCATGACCTTTTCAAACAGATCCCCACTCTAAGGCCAAACATAGTAAAACTTAAAAGGATTATGAGCAACACAGCAGAAGACCACATTTTCTATAGGTATATTCCCTAAAAGAATGGAGTTTAGGAAATTTCAATTCTCAATTTTAAAATAAGCAGGGTCAAGGCAGCAAAGACAAGCCTGAGAAACCTGGGATCATGAAAGGCCTGGGAAGAGAATTAATGTGATGTGCCTAGACACAGATATATCTGCTTGTGTTTTAGCAGAACTCGGAAAACCCGTTGAACTGTATATATGAGTATTTAGGGAAGAATTCATTACCTCCTTCTATCTGAAGTTTTAGTTCTGTACTACCCACAACCACCTATGAGGCTTTTAGTCACAGTAATTCAACATTTTTGCATGGACAGTATGGCTTCAGTATAAGAAGACTGTGGCATGGGAGTATTTTGCTCTAGGAATTTATACCATTGTTGCAAGGTTGTATGAGTGTGACTGTATCTTGTCTGTGTACCTTGTCCATAAAAGAAACAGGTAGACTTGCTACTGAAGTTCTGCAGCTTTAGGAACACTGGGTTCAAGGTACAGGCTTCCCATCTGCTGTTGTACAAGTTATTTTGGTTTCCTATTTATAATATTAAAGTAATCCTTATCTCACAATGTCATTGTAATGGCAAATTAAGTTTAGAGTAAAGAGACACTTGTGATCAAGGGATGACATGAAATCTAGGTTTGCCTCCGGACTGCAGACCTGACATTATATCTCTGTGCCTCAGTGCCTTTGGTGTAAAATAAGGATAATATTTCCTCCCCACACCCTTTATTTGTTTAGATTGTCAGTAGAGCTGGTTGGAAAAATTCTGACATGTTTTTAATTGAACATTTGCTGACTCATCAAAATCTAGTGTTTCAATGAGAACCCTACTCAGCTTCCTGACAGCTTGCTGACCTGGATCCTTGGCAGAGATCTGGGAAGTGCTGGGGGCTGTGGCTCTCAGGGTTTCCAGGCTCATTCTTCCTTGATAGCTGGAGTTCTCAGTGTCCACAGCTGTGGGACAGCCTGCTGCGCAGAGGCTCCCAGTGCTCACGGCTCTGGGGCAGTCCACCTCCAGTTCCCTGGAGCTGCACTTTCACACCTTTTTTTTTTTTTTCTAAATAGGGTATTGTTCCCGATGGAAGGACATTATATTATGAAGTACCAGATTTTTTTTGCAAAACAAAGTTATCCTCCTTTATTGAATCAGAGCAGGACAGTTTTGCTTTAATGCTGGTGCATTGCATACGACAAAGAGAAGTACAGCCCTCTGCTTAAAAAGCAATAAACTATACAGAAAGAACAGTGACACAGCAGTTAGTTAGTCCTTTTGCTGCCTCCCACAATAATTTTATCACAGTTTCCAGTCTCAGAACACTGAAGACAGTGCTCAAGCCATTTGCTTACAGATGAGACACCGGTGTAAGATCATAGCCAGAAGTAGTTCACTGATTTTCACTCTACCTGCTCCTTCTTCCTGCAAAGAGTAGGTGATGTCCTTACCTGACATTGTAACACTAAGGAAAAAGGGTAATAATATTTGAATAATATATCCAGCATCAGCAAAACTAGTCCCTGTTCACCTCCAAAGGAATAATCTGAGACATAAGGCAGTCAATAACTTTGCAGAAGATACACACATGTAAAGTCACAATTCTATGTATGTTCATCTATTAATTTGTAAATGAATAGATGTAATACGATAGAGGGTTGCCCACTCCTTGGCTATAGGCCATTTTTGTCCCTGTATCCTGCGAAGAACTACTAGGGGAAATAAAAATAAAATATGCAGATATATTCATGAAACAACCATCTCAATGCCCAAAGACACCGATGCTGAAATCGCCAAGCCTAAAATGCCTGTTGGTGATTTTGGCAATGACTTTCTGTCTTGAGACAAAAACACAGAAATGCAAAATGACACATTTCAAGACATTATCAACTTCCAGCCCCTTGTGTTAAGAAAAGGTCAAATATCTGGTGTGCATCAGGAATCAGGTTGAGGGAGGTGATTGTCCCACTCAGCACTGGTGTGACCTCACCTCCGAGTCCTGTGTGCACTTTTGGGGATCACAATATATGAAGGGTGTTAAGCTATTTGACAGCATCCAAATAAGGGCAACAGAGATATTGAAGGGCCTGGAGGAGAAGCTGTATGAGGACCAGCTGAGGTCACTTGGTCTGTTCAGCCTGGAGGAGGCTGAGGGGAGACCTCACTGCAGTTACAGCTTCTTGTGAGGGGAAGAGGAGGGGCAGACCCTGATCTCTGTGGTGACCAGTGGCAGGACCTGAGGGAATGGCCTGAAGTTGTGTCAGGGGAGGTTTAGGCTGGATACCAGAACGAGGTTTTTCACCCAGAGAGTGAAAAGGAAGTGGAACAGGCTCTCCAGGGCAGTGGTCACAGCACCAGCCTGACAGAGTTCAAAAAGCATTTGGACAATGCTCTCAGGCACATGGTATGTCTCTTGGGGATGGTCCTGTTGCAGGGCCAGGAGTTAGGCTTCGATGAGCCTTTAAAAGTCAACATATTCTATGACTCACACCTAGCTAGTCTTTTACATCTTTTATGAAGTTTATTATGATATTTCTACCCTGAAGGCTTTTCAATCTTCTTTATCCAGCAGCAAGTAAATCTAAAATTTCTTCAATCTCTTATTTCTATGTCAAAATTTCTAAATCTCTTTTCATATTACTTGGTTTTTTTCTTGACTTTTCCTGTTCTCTAAGCTTCTTGTTAAAGCTCAAGTTTGAAAACCTTCCCTAAGCAGAACTGAACAGAATAGTTATTTCATGTTTTACAAATGTTTGTGCTTAGAGAGATAAGAACCAAGTAGCCATAAAGGGAGAATGAAAATGATAAGCCAGGTGTGAACACCCAAAAAGCTCTGGATCAAAGCAATAAACTCAGCACCACTAGTTTTCTACCTGAGTAGACTTTTTGAATGGAAGAAAAGAAAAGAAAAGAAAAGAAAANAATGGAAGAAAAGAAAAGAAAAGAAAAGAAAAGAAAAGAAAAGAAAAGAAAGCAATATTGTTGTCTCAAAGGTAGCTGCAGTATCCTAAGGAAGGACAATCTCCCATACACCCTGTGGACTGTAAAAATGAGGAAATAATATGCTGTAGATTTACTCTTTATGAGATACATCTAGCTCCTCTCCAGAGACATAATAACTCTGGTCAAAGTTCTGGAGAAGTTAGAAACAGAGCTGAGAACCAACATCACAGGCTGCAGAAATTATGTTCTTCTTCCAAAGGGGCCTGCAGGGAGATGTCCCACTGGTATGAGAGGGATTGCTAATATAACCCAGAGTAAATGCAAATTATCCAGTTCTACCTTGGGCAATATAAAAAGTATTATTTCACATTAACCTACTTGAAATGCCTGAATGAAGGAATTTATTGACTTTTTAAATTACTGCTAATCTACCAGGAGTGCTTTCATGGTCTACTGAGAATAGGCAGAATGTGCTGTGTGCATGAAGAAAGCAGATAACATTGATTCTGCAGCTTGCAAGATTTCAGTTATGTCAATATATGCTATATTTAGGAAGAGTGTTCTAGATAGTCTTTCAGTCTGACTTCACATGACTTAAAAATCTATTTTTGAATGAAAAAAAATACCAAAGAGACTAAAATTGTTGTAAAAGAGGATAAAATGCAAATTGCATTTTACATATTCTTTAGTAAGATAACTGAAATATTCCAGTAAGAGTTATCATCTTCTCTAGAGGAGCTGATATGCTGGCAAATGGAAAATTAGTAATTAAGGTGGAGAACCTGAAGATCGGCATTAGAACTGTAGGCAAGGTGAGGAACTGGCCAAAGAGAAATGAGAACTAGTGTGAAATCAGAGTTCCTCAAAGACTGGTCTTGAGCTTGATACTCTTAAATGGTTTCTTTAATGACTGCAGAAAAAAAGTAGATGTGTGCTATTATTCTTTTCAGTGGCACAAAGCTGGGTAGCTGGTGAGGACAGAGGAGGTAGAAACACCTGACAGTAATGGCCCATCAGACTAGTGCTTGGGGTGGGCTGGTTCATGTGTAGACACAGCGAAATTATTATCAAAGCTCCACACTTACTTGTAGAGAAATAAAGTCATCATTCCTGTTCAGTTGCTTGTCTTGCTCATTTTGACTCTGCCTCCAGCTTAACTGGAGGCAGAGTTTCCAGAAACACAGTTGAGGGAAAACCGCAGAAAATTAACCTTAATTATGTTTTTATCTTGTTGTCTGCTTTGCCAGTTCCTTTTCTAAGTATTTCATAATCATACTGATTCTTACATCAATATACTAAGTTATATATTTTTTTAATATAGTGGAATTATGTTTGGATATGCGATAACATTTGTGAAAATTACCCTCAATATTCCTTTCAATAATCCTGTGGTGATGTATTATTTGGATTTCACATTGCACTTCACTTATAGCAGAAGACATCAGTACTCTCCTTTATGGAATGTGTACATATTTTTCTTTCTGAGCTAACAAGCAAGGTCACCCTAACCTTGTTAGGAAAGTAGAGCCTTTTCTGTTTATCGGCAGAACAATAATGCAGTTCTTGTGTATAAAATAAATGCCTTAAAATGACATCCTTCCCAGTGTAGCTCTGTAAAGGCGAAACACTGAAGGTTAACAGGGTAGATGAGAACTGGAGAAACTGAAGTGGGATTAAATGCAAGTCAATGCAGTGAAAAATGCAAGTCAATGCACTAGAAGATTAATACTAGGTAATTCTGTTAAATGGCAGAAGCTTATCACTTGGGAATGAGATCTTCCTAACAGGTGCAGGGAGGCAACAAAGCCTAAGCAGTTTTAAGATGGAGCTTGATAACTTTATAAATGGATTATGACATGGTCCTGAGATAGCAGACAGCTGGGATTTGATGACCCAGTTCTTTCCTAGTCTATATTCCCTTTTCGGTGGTGCTGCTGCTGGGGGAGGAGCCAGTTGTCTCTGGTAGGATGGAGAGGTGCATATAAGGAGCTGTGAATCAGGATTCAAATGTTTTTTTAAAGGTCTGGGGACTACTCAAAACCCCAAGAAATAAAGTTTTCAGATATATGTAAGAAAAAGGTTTCTGGTGTCATACAATAAGTCTGTCTTGTCCTTGTGACCCATGTTAAGGAGCGGCTCTTGATACCTAGGCCAGACCATCTGGGAAACCAAATTAGGGATACCTGGTAAGAGCACCTGGTGTGATGTCTGGTGTGGAGCAGGAAAGTTGAGTAGGTAGTGGGAGAAGGATGTTCTGCATCTGGTGGGGGGGTGGTGGTGGTGGTGTGCTCCCTAAAAGGTTTTTCTAAATAACAATTTTGCAAAATCATACTCTCCTTATGTATAAGGAAAAATCAGACAAAAATGTTTATTTCCAGAGATTTACAGGTTGTTGAAAAATATCTGGCTGATAACTAAAGGATCAAACTTTCTCAGTCACAGGGATGAGATTTTTATGCAGTACATATATAGGCTCTTAAAACCCCTAAAACTTGATCTCCCAATTACATGGGGTAAAAATGGGAGACATAAGTCATCAATAATATTCAGAGTTAGTAGAAAATCCTTAGATTATACAGACAGAGCAGTAGGATTAAGATTTTCTTTCCAAAGTGTTAACTACCAATTATCCAAATTTATCCTAGGACATTTGCTAGTGTGCTATAGTAGCCATTTACAGTATCAACAAAAATATACACATAACTTTTCCTGTTTTGTAACATGTTTTTGGTAAAAAAATAAGGAACAGTATTGCATTAATAGATACTTGAAGCTATGCATTTATTTCCATATAAATTCACTTTATTTTAGTCAAGCAATTATTTAAATAACTTCTCTATTCTTCTAAAGTAAGATTCAAAATATTCTGCCCCAAACTGAGGAATACCAGTACTCCCACTACTCTCATGGTTTATATTGTGAATATAAACAGAATATAACAGAAAGTGAATAATATTATACCTCTATTTTACAGACAGAACTTTTAGGAGAATATGTTGCCTAACATTCACAAATGTAAGACATTTAAATGAAGAAAAGAATGAATGGAATTCCTTTCACACAATTATAGCACTATAATTAAAGACAGAATATATATTAATCATTTCCTTTAAAAACCAAAAAGGAACTTTGAAATCCCACAGGTCATTAAGTTGGCAACTCATTAAAAACAAGACATTTCCCATGCAGCAGTACATGTGTACTCCTTAGTTTCACAGAATCCAGTGCTGTAAAACTAAAGTTAGATTCATAAGAAAAAAAAGTCAATGAAAGTCATGAATGCAGTTAAATTTCCATCCTTCTGTTGTAATAAGCATATAGGTGTATGAACAGATAATTTCCAAAATGTTTCATCAGTCAATGCCAGCAGAAAAGATAGATAATATTCATCTGACTTGGTTTTGAAAATATAAAGAAACAAATATCAACAGATCATGTAATATCCCATTTGCAGCTAAAGGGATCCATTTTCAATATTATGTTGTGATTTTTAACTTTCTGTCACTGCAACAGATATTGTAATCTTATTCCGTCCTGAGCAATTTACCAGAAACCTTACCCAGAAACTCTTTTCTCATGGGAACTTGTTTAGGGAATCTCCAAAGTCCTCATTATTTCAATACAGAAAGCCTTTGTGGTTACACTACCTACAAGAAAATCACAAAGGTTTTTAATGTATTGTTGGCCAAATCCCAAGTGCAGTCAGGAAGTGCATTTCTACTTGTTCATACGATTGCAGGAATTTATGTCAGTGATGGCCTTTTCTCGGATGTGTTTGGCATTGGTCACAGACAACAATGGTGAATTGAACTACATGGTAACTGAGTTATTCTGGGGCTTTTTCCTTGCAGGCAATTCTAGAGAGGCAATAGTTTTAAGCAGGATTTAATTAGAAGTACTGTGACATGTTTTGATTGTATTCACACTGGGTGAGGAATGTCCCTTTTCCCCCTGTTGGGTTGAAGCTCTAAGTGCCTGGCTCAGCAGGGAAGGGGCTGTGGGAAGTGATGACATTTGCTGTAGTTTGGTTATTATTAGTACTACCCTGCCAGGGACACTGTGAGTTAGCTGGCAGTGATATGGTGGCCAGAGTAAACCCACTGAACAACTGAGGTCACAGCAACCCTTCCAGGGGCTTTGTGGAGCTGGAGAGATCACCATGTCAGCTGCCTGCTCCCCTCAGGGCTTACCTCACCTCCCTACCCCGTCTACCCCATCTAGCAGGTTCAAAGGACTTTGCAGCTCCAGAGTAGCACACATCCCTCCTCCACAATCTTTCATGGAGACTTTCTCACTGCCAGGGTGAGGATAAATGCACTCTGAAGTAATATAAACCTCCAAAAAATTGTATTGATTTTCCCTGCCTAGTTTTCAGTGGCAAGCTTGCCATTTAGGAAAATGGATGCTCATTTATATCATTAATTGTGCTGTGTGGAGACTCTCATCTTTGTCCTTCACAGTCTAATGCTGTGGGTTCTGATCATGCTTTTCTTATGGGGCAATTTCACCATATAAACTGGATAAATATGAGCTTATATTTCACAATATAAGCAGGCCTGCTCCCCATAGCCCTGTGCTCACACACTGCTTCCCTGAGCTGGGATTTAGATGTGACCACAAGTTGATCAAGCAGATAATTCCACAGAAGGTGAACCTGTTGAAACAAGAAACAAGGGCTAATCATTCTCTCAAATCAGCAAGCTGATTTATCTCCATGTGTCCAAACTGGATTGGATCCCCTGCCGAGGGGGTGGTGGGGCCACCCTTTTTTGGCAACAGTCAGCCATCACGCCAGCTTAGTGTGATCTCACTCCTCTGGCTAGTGGTTTCCTTTGAAGAGGCAACAAGTTTAGGTTCCTTCCCACTTGCTGATGTGGGGAATATGGTATAAATTCATGTATGAAATATTTGTTAAACTCAAACCTTGAATCTGAAACCCCGAAGCCTCGAGCAGAGGCTTTTTCTGTTTTTTTCTCTTTTCCCGTAACTCGGCACTCGTTTCAGAAAATCCATTTGTAAAATAAAGGACATAGCCAGGGTGGAGACGACCGGTGCTTGGGTCTGAATAGAGGGATGGACATTTGCAACAGAAAGAGTATCCCAGACGGAGATGGGTGCCAGCACCCATGCCAGACACCCACATTCCAGGATGATGGACTTGTGATACCGATCGACAGGATTATCTTGGTTTGATATCATCTCCTGCCTCAACGATACCCTTGCAATGGACCACTCAACCCAGCACAGGAAATCTATTCTTCTCCGAGAACTGGGCTCAGGAAGGACGATTTACCCTTTTCAGGACACTATTCACAACGCGGAAAGCTCATCAGCATCCACATTAGACTTTGGACTTGGCCCTCAGGGCACAAAAACGGCTTAAAAACCCCGGGTTTTCGAGGCTTGGGTGTGGAGGTTTGGTTGGCAGACGGACTCTCTGTCGCTTGCCACTCCACCCATAGCTAGCTGTGCTGACCCCCTTTTTCCGTGGCTTTTCCAAAATTGTGTTTTTTTAATAAATTGTCTTTTTATATTAATCTGATTCATATTCATTCATAACACTGAGGATTTTCCAGGAAGGCTGGTGTCCATGCTCCCATTTTACTGAAATTATCAGCAAGAGTCCTGTTGCTGCCAACAGGAGAGGATTTGAGTTCTCAGACGGCATTTCTTATAACAAAGATGGGTATGGAAGAAGCAACTGACCTTTGTCCCTTGGAGTCTGAAACAGAGGAGAGTGAGATATGACAGAAGCAACTACAAATTAAACTCAATTTTAAAAGTAGCCTATGAAATTGTTGGGATTTCACCTTGACTATATTAGATGAATAGATTTTTGACAGTGGCCCTGCTGAAATTCATGGAGATTCTCCTTTTATTGAGGGAGGTTTGTACTCTGTCAGTTTGCGATCATCCAGATAAATTTTCTTTGCTCCATTTTGCCAATTTTAGTTTCCTTTTTGCGTTCAAACAAAGATTTCTTTCTCTCTAAACATCGCTTTTACTGCCTTAGGAGCATTGCCAAGCTTGTGCCCTTTTTAATTCTTTGCAGCTAGGCTGGAGCTTTTAATTCATGATATTTAAATAACATTTCAGCTTGATCATTTAACTCTTTCATATCTCAGCTAACTTTCACATTTGGCTGTGTAGTAGATCTTACCTAGAATAGTGTTAAGGCTTGAACCTTGAACCAAACCCTTGTAGCATATTGCTTCTGTTTGGAAAACAGGCATTTAGCTTTTGGCTTCTGTAAGAACTCACAATATGCCAATTGGGAGCAACATTTTGAGTTTAATCCATTAGAGTGAATTGCATTATATCCTACAGAGATAGGGACATGCAGAAGAAAAACACTGCACAGAAGGGAGAGGAGTGGAATTGCCAGTTCAGAGGCTGTGGCTCATACTATGGTTATTCAAATGAATGCTTACTAATAAAGGAACTCCACTTGAAAAACAAGATTGGAAAGAGAAGAAACTGGGCCAAGGAGCATGTGTGCTTACAGAGTGCTTTGTGACAATAAGACAGAAGCTGTACATTTTTTTTTTCTTCTTCTTTTGACTTCACAGAAACTCCTGGGATTATCCTGCATACAAGTGCACCGTACTATTTGCTGCATTCTTTGTGCTCTTCCCAAGGAGGAAAGAGTGTTGTATATCAAAGCTATGGTTAATCCTTTACCTTTGTTTGGGTTTATGTTCCTACTGTTAAAACAGCAGAATCATTTTACTGGTCTGCTGGTATAGGCATCTCAATTCTCATTCAAAAATACCCTGAAAGAGAGCTGGCCACTACATCGAGAGATCAGACTTGTCTTTATATAGAGGTAATCTGTGATGTGTAGAGCATTTCTGAGTACACTATAGAGCACTCACTGATTGTATGACTTGGGGTTTTTTGGTTGATCAGCTGTGATACAGAGGTTTGTTATATTCCCACATTCTGTCTGCAATGGGTTTGAGAAAAAGAAATATCCAGTCCCCTCCACAATGTGCAACTACCAAAGTCTTCAAAGATGTTGTGAGAGGTGGTTGTGCAGAGAGCTCTCTCTTCCTCTGCACAGTCAGATCTTCTCTGTGATGAGGAATTTTCCATTATCTCAACAGTCTCTTTATCTGGACCAACTAAAACTGAGTCAATGTAAAAAGGAGATATTTTTGAAGTGAGGCATACTTCGTTCAGTGTACAAGCATTTAAGTGGGTGCAGAGTTTGCATACCATGTAACAAATCTGTGAACAGGCTATGATAGTAATGCTTGTGGAAACGTTGGGTATTTTTTAGGAATCAGTATTTTGTTATTGCATATATCACAGACAATTTACATTCATTTTGTATGCAAATTTGCTACTGCATAAATACAAATTTAAAGCTATTTTGATTTAAAGTGTCAAAAGAAAGCAAATATGAATTCCTGCAAGCATCTCATCTTTTTTTTTTAATGTGTGCTAAACCATTTCACTGTGTTCTTAGTATTAGGAATCATACACTTTACACCTTATACTGTGGAGGTTCTCTGAGTTGCTGTAGTCCTATGGGGTTAGGACTTTCTCTTCTCATGCTCCTTGTTTACAGAAAGTCATTGCCATCTAATATTAGGAACTCAACATCCCTGCCAGTTCCTGGGCCGAATTTAAAAATGTTTGTTTTGAAACTGGTCTTTCATTACAGCTCATCTAATTTTCTGTAGACATGAAGCCGTGCATAAAATCATCTCATCAAACGGCTGTGTACTTTAAAAAGATATAATGGCATAATGTGATTTTCTGTTTCCATGTTTTTCACATGAACATTTTTCTGGGCTATAATAAATGGTCTGGGTCTGCCAACTGAGCTGTTGTCAACGGGTCTGTTCTGAGCTGTTCTGTGAAGTCATTCCCTGTAGCTGCATCTTGCAAATGCGTATTCATTAGGAGGTACATGATCTGGTGTCTCTGAGCAAATAATTTATCATCTTCTGTAGTAAGAAATTCCAGTCTTTTCTGATCATCAGCTTCAAATATCTTCACATCATGGGTAAAATAGATATCGGACGTTTTAGAGCTTTTAAAGTGAAAGCAGTGCGGTGGCTTAAGGTGAAATTTAAAAGGCAAGATGGAGGAAATGGAGGACTGAATGGCAGGACATAATTTAGGCCAGTCTTTTCCCCCGCTTCTTGTCATCATCTTTCCGGTACCGATCTCGTTTCAGAGCGAGCTTCCTCTGTGCCGAAGCGGGAATTCCCGTTCGCTGCTGCCGCCGCCTCCTTGCACCGTGTGCCCCGCGGGCCGCGCTGCCAGCGGCTCCGCGCCGGGCGGCAGGGGGCGCCACTCCCGGCCCGGCCATCATTCCCGGCCCGGCCATCGTTCCCGGCCCGGCCATCATTCCCGGCCCGGCCATCATTCCCGGCCCGGCTATTCCCAGCGGGGCCATTCCCGGCGGGGCCGTTCCCGGCGCGGACATTNCCGTGCGTGGATGCGAGCCTTAGGGCCGTGTCCTGGTGCGGTGTTTAAAACAGCGCCCGCCGAGCACACACGGCCCGCACGTCAGCGCGGTCGAACCCGCCGCGGAGCGGGAGCAGCCCCCGCATCCCGCTGGGCTGAGCGGGCACGGACGGACCGCACTCGGCTGGAGAGAGCCGCCCGCGGGCATCACGGACAGGAACTCCTGGCGAAGGACTCCTGAGCCTTTCCTGGCGACAAATTAGCCCGAGAGCTGCCGTAGCTCCGTTTTGCTAAACTCTCCTCATATACATATTTTCTGAGCTGTGATCTAGCATTATTCCCAGGGGTTCTCCAAGAAAGGAAGTGGAGAATGTTCTTTTCAAAAGCATGAAGTGGGAAAATGTTTAGAACTATTTATAGCTGCACTTAGGCTGTGGAAATCCCAGACATTATAAACTATTTATAGTTATTCTCTGGGTTAAAAGGGTAAACTCAGAGATCTTATTGAAAAAGTTGCATATGCTTCTTATCCATCAGTTAGATTAAATGAGACTTCTGAGCGCGGGATGGGGCTGGCCGAGATAGATGAAAACTAGGAGGAATCAAAGATGAGGTGGAAACACCGATTCAGAGAAACACACACCCCGTGTTGTGGAAACAGCAAGGGTCCTGTGGCACCTGCGGACTTAGCCCAGGGCCCAAGGGTGGTAGGAACAGGCACACTCACCCTGTAGCTGTGGCTGCTGACAGCAAGAGTCTCCCACTGCCACAGGCTTCTCCATCCTTCCTGTTAGGGGAATCCCATGCCAGCTGCCAGCGTGTTAGAGCTGCTGTCTCTGCCTGCGTTGGTGCGTCAAATTTCGTTATGCTTTAAATCCTCGGGAGTCTGTGCATGAGCCCTTCCTTCAGTGAGCTCACTCAGGCATCAGGAGGCAGCAGGTATCGTCAGGGGCATCATTTTGTACGTTCTGGCCGTGCTGCCTCAGCAGCTCCAGCAGCTGGGATCGCCTCCAGGCAGATAGCGCTGGGCTGGGCTGCAGGGATGGTTCCTTGGGCTGGATGGGGCTTCCCGTCCTCACAGCACCTTGGTGACTGACTACATTTCAAAAATAATCTCTCTAAAGCTTTTCCTGCTTTTGTCAGAATTGTCTGGACCAAGCCTGAATTTGCTATAAGTAATTAAAGAACTCCATAGAAATATCTCTTTACTGACAGTTGAACACAACCAGGAGATGCAAACTGACCAAAAATGTCCTGTATAACATGAGAAAAATGCTGAAATGCAGCTTATTAGAACAGAAACATTGACACTGTTAATGTGACTAAAGGGGAAGCTTTTCTTACAGTAACCTGCATAATGTCAGACATGAAATCCCAGTGTTTGCTTCCCACTGCTGTGCTTCCCTGATGAAGTGTGCAAAACCAATACTGCCTCTAAAACTCCAGAAACAAAACATAAAGCATTATTATTATTTTATTATTTTAAAAAATCTCCTGTCATCCAACACTTTTTGCTCTGCCTGACTAGAGTATTTTTCAATTAGTATCACTGATAAATGGATTATTTCTAGTCTTGAAAGAAGTATCTTAGTATCTTCAGAAAAAACTCACTTTTCTTTGAAAAGTGGATTTAAATGTCTCATTTCAAAGAAGAGGGTTCTATTATTTTTGCTCTAGGCTGTGCTTCTTGTTGGCCCTGCCTAATGCTGAAATTTGTGCCAGTGTCTTTAAAGCTTGTATTGTTTGCTGTTTGCCATGATTTTAGGGTCAGCAAAGAGCTGCTCTTTGGTGATGCCAATAATGAGGTAGGCAGTAACTTCTTACTTAAAATGGATTTTTGTTTGCTAGTGCTTTCAGCCTTTTGGACAAGCATGTGTGGGTGTCTAGATTGCCCTACCTTCTGCCTGCAATCTCTGGGAATGGAAATACGAGGTGTACAAAAAATGTGTACAAACTACCTGCTTGTTCTTCTGTTATCTTACCCTGCTTTTCCCAGCTTGGCTAGATTTCTGTAGTGACCCACAATGGGTCATACAAAAAAGTTTCTTGCAGTAAAAATAGCCTTGGAAGTAAGATATCCCCTCCCCCCCCCCCCCCCCCCCCCC
>VWYP01009984.1:0-113516 GCA_013400435.1 Pycnonotus jocosus | reverse complement strand
TTCAGGTATAAGAGGTTTTGTAGATGACACTGCACACACTGATGAGCACAGAATAACTCCCCCAGGTCACACCACAGCCTTGCCTTGAGTGTTGAAAGAAGGCAGCCCTAGAGCTCAGCTTTGTGCCCTCATGCCTTTACTACCTGTCATGGTATGAAGGGCTGATGACCAAACCTGAAGTAAAGTTGGTTTGACAAAGCCAAACTCCAGTTTAGGAGTGAGTTGAGTTTAGGATCTAATTTGTCACAACTAGCATTTTGATAACTCCATACATCATTTTTTTAACACTGCCATGATTCTTTCAATGATTTGGCAACATCTCACAGCAAAAAAAGAACCAAACCTCCAGACTTAAAAGGATGCAGATAAACTTCTGTTTTAGTAGGCAGACCTACCAGATGGCATCTTTTATTGGCAGTAATGCAGCCATTTACAGCCTTGTTAGCAGCCGCATGTACATTGCTCAAGAGTTTTCTATGACAATCCTGGGTGTTTCTAAAGGGTATTTTCAAACTTATTTATCTTATTGCAGTGTACCTCCCTTCTTCAAAATCACAAATTCATCAAGAGTTGAGGTTATTTTTTTCCCCTAAAAGACAGAAAAACGTTTTACAGCAAAATATTTTTAAAAACCCAAACCAAAACAGGATGTAAAATAAATAGCATAATTTGTCCATAAACCACGAGGCTGTTCTGCAGGAGCAGTGCATAGACAGGGCTTGTGCTGATTCAATTCTAAGGAAGCCCTTTCCCCTTATTAAGGAGACCACAGGCCAGTGATGGAGAACCTCTGACCCTCTGTGGTGCAGCAGAAATAAAGTGTGGAAATAAATCTTCTCTCTGAATTTTCTAACTTGCAAAATGTAGCTTTCAGTTTTCAGGTATTCAGTTAGCTGAATTGTGGGCAATAAAAATGGAACAGAAATCACTTGTGAAGAGGTAGATACTAATACTTGTGCAGGTCATGCAAAAGAGCATAGCTCTGCAAGTTAAAAACAAACATTGCTTCTAGGTACCCATATTGATATTCTGCAGACAGAGATTATTAAGTCTGTAAATATAGCTGGATTCAGTGGCTCATTGTACAGATTATCTCGATATCAAACCCACAGCAAAGCAGTGTTTTACGTCACTGACTACCAGTAATAGCAATGCAGAAGCAGAGGTGTTGAGTTTAAATGTCAGCCATGACCTGAAGCTCTCAGCATTTTCCCACACTCAATTTGAAACATCCAGTTTTCCTGAGAGACCCCTGTATTTGTACTTTCCTTGTATAACTTGGGATTGGACATTTGTACACCATTTTTTTCTCTGTGTGGGGAGCTGGAAGTCTATCTTAGAAATATTTAGCTTTACTAGGGAGTAAACTAGCAATTTTCTTAATGAATTGCTGGTTATATAGAGTCCAGCTACTAAGATAGAAATGAAAAAAAGATAAGACCACTGATATGGGTAAATTGTATTAGTTGCAACACAACAGAAAACTTGTTTCTACTTTGAAAAAAGCAAAGATTTTCTTACCTCAGTAACTGAAGATAGTTCTGTCAAAAATACAAAAGCAAAATGTTACCAAGTTGAGATCAAGTATGGTTTTGGTTATTTATTGGTAAGTTCACACTCTAAAACTATTCTTTTATTCATTGGAAAGAATTCTGGTATTATTTTAGATATAAACACTAGTAGAATACAAGACGCAGAGAGGGTTGGCAGCTGTACTGGGAGTCCTTGTAGATGAGCAAGCTCTCCCACACACTACATGCCACAAAGAAATGGCATCTGTACCAGGAAAGCAGGCAGAGCTGACCACTTTGGTACTCATTTCCTACGGTTATGTACTCATTTCATAGTCTGGTCCATGAAAAGAGACAGCTTTGTACTGTTGACACTGGAAGCATAGACTTTCAGCAGTATAAGGAGAACATCAAAAGAAGGAAGACACCCCTTATTTGGTGCAGTAGTGGTGGGGCCACAAAGTTGTCTTGCTAAGATTATTTGGATGCAGACTTCTCCCTCCAGGGTTGGAAAAATGATGGTTAATTAGGATGGATATTAAGATTCAACTTACACTATTTCAGGTTGTGACTATGGCAGTCACAACTGAAGCTATAGCAGACTCAGATGTCATCAGTTTCCTTGAACTGTCCCAGCCACAGATGCAACACACATCTTCTCTGCTGCCCTGACCAGATGTAGTGGGTCATCGTCAGGATGTTGTCTCTCTGCAGGATTGCAAACCACTGTAGATCATCATACCTATCACTTCCAGCTAGTTCTGGAAGTTGTATCTTGTACTACTGCCTGGCAGCAAAAAGGCCAGGAAGCATCTGGAATTGGCACCATCAAGATTGAGGGAGTCACCATGCCATTCAGCAAGATTGTCCAGCCTCCAACAACTCCTACCTCAATTGTTTTTAAATCCATATAAATTTTTAATATTCACTAAGTTCCACAGCTTGATTCTATGTGGTGTGAAGAGTAACACTGCCCTCTCCGCCATCTCTTTTGAAGGCAGGGATTCCCCAGTTATTGCAATCATTTCTCACAAAGAGGACACTTTTAAAGTTTGACTTTGCTGCCCCTCTCTGAACCTTCTCAGATGTCCTGTACCTGTTTAGACACAAGGGAGAACAGAACTGAATACTGTGTGCTTGAAATGCAAAGGAAGATACTCTAGGTGGCAGGAAGTAAAGAACTTTTCTTGAATTCAATGGGCACTCACCTTTTGGATTACTTAAGCCTTTAGCTCTCTAACTTAGGCATGAGACAAACCTTCCTGAGATACAAACCTGTCTTCCTTAATGATATAATCTGGAAAACTTCAGTTGGTATTCAGACAATCTTTATTAGGAGTTTTTGTGCTTCTGCTGTCTTTGTGCCTACCTACACTTTTAACTCAGATGCTCTAAATTGCATGGATAGCAAATTTAGTGGTACGAGTAACCCTCATAAAGGTATGCAGAGAATTGAAGACCTCAGTAAAAGGCTCTTGTTAACCTGGACAGATCCAGGGTCAGGTCTCCCATGACATCTGTAGCTTCACAGTTTGTGTGTAGCTCACTGCTGATGGTCTAGGTATGCAAAAGATTGCAAATGGGAAGGCAGAAGAGGAAATCTGATTCTGTAACAGAGGGGCTGTGATACTGTGCAATAGAGAACTGCTTAGAGACTATGGGTTTCTGTCTCTCATATAACACTCTTAAAATGTAATATATATGAACTATCACTACTAACATCAAGGAAAAAGAGAAGACAAGAAAGCACAGGAGAAAAGGCTGGATAAAATCAGGGCAAAGTGAATCTCAAGTTCTGTAACTTCAAATTCTTTATTTGCAGCCATGCCCTTTAATAGCTTCTATATGGGTCATCAAAATATGTTCAACATCCCTGCACTTAAGAACATTCTTCTCTTCATCATGTAGGACACTGAGTGTAGCTGGGAATAAAATAACAGTGTTGATTCCCAGACTAGAGAACTCTGCTTTTAGTGTCAATTTTTTATTCAAGCCTGTGTTGCCTGGGCAATGTCAGGGAAAATAAAAATTCTCTTCTGTAGGAGGAAATGCTCTTCCTCCAACTTCTAAAATGCTTATCTTTGTGTACAGCTGAAGTATGATGAAGCATGTGTCCAAAAAAGTGTATTCCCAAGTCAGCATTTCAAGTGGGTGTGAATTTCAAGTTATTCAGAAAGATTCAGTTATTGGTGGGGGTGAGGAGGAACACCAGATTTCTTTAAATGTACATTAAAAGTGGCAAAAGGACCAGCCAGGCTCTTCACAGAGGTCAAGTATCTGCAAGCTTATAGCAGGGTTCCCGAGTGTCTTGATTGTCATATGAATTGACACATTAGGTTGTAATCAGAGCAGATCCATAGTTGTTCATTTCTTGAACTGAAACTTTTGCCCTCCTCACAAATGTTAAGATCAAAAATGCTGTGTTTGCTCAACTTAATATTTAAAAAGTATAATGTGGAATTTTGGACGTTGGTTTAGTTTTATCCCCAATGTATTGCACAGAACATTTAAAGTCATGACAATTTCCACACTATCATCTTAGATTTAGGCTTATCTCTAGATCCATGAGACTACTTACTTGACAAAACTTCCCCTGAACAAATTTCAGTTTGAGTGAATGAACTGGAATGTTTCACTCCAGAGCAGAAAATCTGGAAAATGCTTTTTCTTTACCTCTCTCCTTACTTGCATCCTAGTCAACAACTAAAAATGTAATTTAGCGATGAGGTCATCTCCCTAACAGTTCTCAATCATGAAGCTATCTCCTCCTGTGATTTTTAAAGTGTTTTTCTTTAATTATTAAGAGTTTTGGAAAAGTAGGGTCTTAAAAGAGACCTATGTACTGCAAAAAGGAACCACTTGCAGAAGAGTTTCCAAGTTTCAGCTTCAGCTGCCATGACTGTTGCATGCACATGCCATATCAATAATATTGTGAAACTGCTTCCCTTCACACACTACTTTCTAAAGACCTGGTTTTCTCTCTTAAAAGCCCTGAGTGTATAGCTCTATAAAATCTGTCATGAAGAAGGAAGAAACAAACCCCAAGCAAACCCTAAACCTGCCTGGACTGGTAGTACCAAGCCTTTCACCAACTCACATGCAGCCGCACCTTCTTTTTTTCTTTCCCTTTAAATATGACTCTAAGACAGTGTGAAGGACCTTTGTGGGCATTGATAAATCCTCTTGGAAAATAAACACCCCATGGCAGTTCCGTCTCTAGTGATAGCTCAGGTGCCTTCCAGACAACAGAAGCTACAAGACAAACAACACAAGCTGGCACGGAAGAGGTCACAGGAAGGTTCAGCCAGGGGCGAGGAAGGTGAGGACATGTTGGCAGGCTGGGAGGGCTGTGCCTCCAGCACTGTGCCACAAATCACTCTCTGAAGGATGCTGGCTCTGGCAGTTCAAGGAAACGTGCAGTCCTGCATCACACCTGGCTGTTACTTAACACCTCAGTCCTGCACAGGAGCCTGAGCCACTGCTGGGTGATTAGAGGTTGTTTCACATCTGTATCAACAGAAGGAAAACCCTGCTTTGTGAGGTCCCAGCAAAAGCTTCAGCAGACACCTGTGCTGATAACAGTGGTTATTTTTTTTACCACTGGCAGTTTTTAACCACCCTGTTATCAGCTGCTGCATGATGCTATAGTACAGGTGATACTTTTCCAGAGCCTGCTTTGGCATGGTCCTGTCATGCAAAGATCTAATTCTGAAATAAAACAATAAAAGGAGATCAGAAATAAGACCCTGATTATTGCAATAGGATCACAACCATTTGGTTTTATTTTATAAGAGCTGTCTTTAAAGATGATTGCTGGCACAGAAACAGGTTTGTTAATACTTTTCAGTTTTCAGTGTGAGCAAATATTTAATTTTTTTGTTGTCTGTTTCTTTGGAAGAAAAAAAATAGTTTAATCAATTTTCTGGATATTGTTCCTGATATACCTCAACTTTAAGCTTTATAAATGCTAGAAACACTGCTCCACACAATCATAGTTCCTGCTCAGAAAGACTAATTTAGAGCACCTTTGCCTCGCAGTCCCTAAGGTTTCACCAAAAAAAGTGTGTGTGCTGGCAGCTTCCTAGCACTGAGTGTGCTGATAACACTTCAGCACATAATGCAGTTGTGTCTAAATTACACTCTATACAGATCAGTTAATATAACACAGTTTTCTTCAGTGGAACTATGAAGTGGTGATCAAGTGATGCAATAGTTTTTATTAGTTATTTTTATTTAAAAAGAAACAATCTCCAAAAAGTTGACTATAGTCGAGTCAGGAAAATATCCAGAAAAACCAGCTCAACAAATCTGTAGTTTAGTAAGTCAATACCAGATGCTTTATATACTGGGATCACTGTGAATATTTAGAGACTTTTTTTACTTAATTGATATACATACCACAAATGCAGCTGCAATTTAAAACTGATTACAAAAACAGAGAAAGGGAGAAAAGAGACATAAGATCCACCTACTTCACTGGCAATCTTTCTTTCAAACACTTCCATAGCCAATCTTACATTATTAGTCACTGAAACTAAGAAAATTTTTAGATCTTAAGCTATTTTTATGGATATACGGTTTGAATAGGACACCAATTTTGCTGCCATTCTGACACAGCTTAAGCAACACATTGTTCAAGGCCATGCCTGTGTTTGTCCTCAGTATTTGTGTATTCGCCAATGTGAGTCCCCACTAAATTATGCAAAATGTGGTAAAAACTCTTCTTATCTCTGGAAGAGGAAGGATGGGAGGGGTGTTGGTGGCCTATGCACTCAATTGGTACCACCTATAGCACTGATGAAAGTAAAATGAATTAAAATGTGCTGGGAGTTAAACTACATTTACAAATTAGCTCAGCTAATGTGAATCTCACAGAGGAATAATACTTATTTTGACTTTTCAATATATTTTAGTTTAAACAGATTCCTAATCAAGTTAAGTTACCTTAGAAAGACCTTTAATCGTACTAATGGCATTGAGCTCTATAGAGAGCCTTTAGCAGGGGAGCAGAAGCTCTCTGAGAAGGAGACACAGCAGCTTTGCTGAGCCATTTTCACACATGAATGGTAAAAGTGTTCTGGCAGGAAAAGGTAAGGTTAAGACAACTTCTCCTGAAAAACACCCAACCAATAAAGGAAATTAGATCTTCCTAATAAGGAGAGCTCAGTACCTGTTTGCAGAGGAGAGAAAGCATGGCTGTGCTGTGGCAGAATGTTTACTGACCACTGCATGTGACAAAGATCTTAGAACTCAAAACTACTCATGAATCACTGATGCTTCTTGGTGCTGGGCGTGCTCTAGGAAAGCAAGTCAGTCAGGGTGGACAGCAGTCCTATTGCCCAGAATGTGAGACTAGAATTTGGAATTCAATTTCCTGCTGGCTATATATGCCTGTCTACTACAAATTGTGCAAGAAGAGCCAATAGATAGGGATTTCTGTCAACCCTATAATTTAAGGTGGAATTATCTAAATTGGCAAATTGTTTTATTGGAAACATTTTAGTTTAGAAAAGAAGGATATTAGACTTTTCACTGTCAAATCTGTTACATGTGTGACTAATAAAGACCAACAAGATGATCCAAGAATTTACAATTTAAATAGCTGAGACTAATCTTAAGAAGATTTATGAGAAAGCTGATTTGGAGTGCTATATTCTATAAATTAATCATGTTAGATTTTTATGGATAGTACACTTAGGAAATGACTACAAAATAAGCCCAGGAGATTGTTATAGTCAGCGTTAAGCAGTATAATTCAAACAAATGATTCTGTTATTTACTGGCAACCATATGTTCACATGCCACAACCTGTATAAGTATTTTTATTTTACTATACAATACTTGGCAACTACATTCTTAATAAGGGGGCTCATAAGGTCAAGGCTAAAGAGTGATGGCATGTTACCAGTGCCCTGCACTGAATTGGTAAATAGTTTTGATGATAAAATCTACAATCTGTAGACAGATATGATTACCAAATTTCATGTCAAACATACTAGTTTTTATATCAAACATACTTTTCCTAGATAAGACACTGTTAAAAATTTGCATATCAGAAAACTAAGCACAGAAAATACCTCAGTAAATTAGATTTTGTAGTTTATATATCAAATCCAGCTATGTAACACTTGAAAATGAGGTCTTAACCTTTCGAGTTACAGGTGCTTAGCATTTCAGAAAATAAAATCAGTGTAATTTTCCATTTAAAAAATCATAATGTGGAGCATTTCCATTATATTCAACATTTTACAGTGCAACTGTACAAAAGCAATTTGTACCTGAAACAGCTTGTCACCCACAGATACTGCTGAACTTGTTTTGAAGAGATTGTATAATCCCTGTTTACAGACTTTTATATTCAAATATCTTTAAAAGCCCAAGAAGTTAGAACAATGCAACAGAATGGCAATGTAAAAATAACATAAAAATCAACCATTGTACTTTGATTTTTCCATAATATTAACTTGAAATAATAATTTTCTGCACAGAGTTTGCATTTTCTTATGCTGAGGGAACTCTGGGGGGAACATTGAGTTTGGAGGGTATGAGTTATGAGCTGCCTTTAAACTACTTGATAACATTACTCTCTGTAATGATACATGATTTTGATGGTACTTGGAAATCTTTAAAGGAACTTGTACATTTATAGATAAACAGGTGCTATGCAACATACTTTACATATGAACCTCACTTTGTACCTGCTAAAAACAAATCTACAGATTAAAGAGGAATTTAACATGTAAGATATTTTTATACATTTTGCAAGCATACCTAAAGAATTTCATAGTATGTTCCTTTTTCAACAGATTTTAGCATTTGAATGATGTGCTGTCTTAATGCATTTAACTCAGAGTCAGTAACTGGTTTCAGCCTAGGTGTAAGGTAAACACATTTTGAGATTCAATTAAAGCATTGAAATAAAACAATACCTTAACTACACATCTGAGCATAATTACTGAGTTTCACTTACTTTTCAAAACTCAGTTTAGAAGTGCAAGTTTACACCAGCAGGTGTGAGTTGAACACCATGGGCAACCTTAACCATTTACTAAAGAAATGTATTTAACAGTGATCATGAAGATGTGGCACCACGACCCTTCAGGTGTGTGCAGAGGCACTCAGATGTGAGGAGCCAACAGGATTCCTGCATCTGCCCTGGGAGCGCAGCTCCCGCTGACTGCACGAGACCCAGCTCAGGCACACTCATCCATCCACTCATGTGCTGAGTGCACATCTCTTAACTGCACTGCAGTAAGTCTTCGCTTGAAGACTAGAAAATTCCACTCCCTCCCAGTGAGTAGTGACTCCTTCAGCTTTTAGTTCCAAAGGTCTTCAACAAAGAAACAAAAGGAAGATGACTTTTATTAGGGAAATACTTTATTTCAAAACCTAAAGATTTCACAAGATGAACACTTGCACAATATTAAAAATATCGAAATCGTTCCTCTGTATTTATAAGTATGTAACTTGCATTTTCTTGGGAATTTCCTTCACAACCTTTTCTTTGCTGAATCCAAGCTAGGCGTGTTTCCTTATAACCATATGGAAGCTCTTGAGTTAGCTCACATCTGAAAAATGTAGTTTTCCATAGGACATATTGTATACTGAGTGATTGAATCTAAAACAAATTAAAAAACCCCAGGATTATTTAAAATAAAATGCAAAAGAAACAGATGATAAAGCAACAATGTACTTCAGAGCAGTTTCTGGTATAAAGCAGTTTGGTGGTGCTGAGAACCCAGAGATAGAAAATAAATGCGAACAGTCAAATGATAATAGTGCAAGCACTTTCCATCTACTTACGTTTTAAAAAGGTGCTGGATTATTGACCTACGTGCTTTTTGTTCTGGTCAACCTTGAGTGAATTAATTGGCAGCTGGTATTAAGAGCAGAAAGCAGATAGCCACAAAACAACTGGATTGCAACAGTGAAGTGTGAAAGATTAGAAACACCTTCAGATCTGATTTATTTGATTAAGACAGCAATTTTAGGTGACACTGTTATGTTCATACTATTATGCACACAGTTGTTGAGAAAGGGGCAAAGCTTCAAAGCCCTGTATCATTTAAAGCATCATATAGAAGTACTTTTTTCAGAGATTTGATGATTCATCAAAATGAACTAAAACCCATTAACTGGAGTGTGACCATGCCTCGTAAGCAGAATGTAGTGATTAGAAACCAGACTGCAAAAATGAACTGAGAAATCTGTAAATGGCACAAAAAATTCAGAATCTTTTTTTGTTAGCTGGATATACAATTCCTTCAGTCCACTGAAGGGCTGAAGGTGGCCTGTCCAGCTGCAGGGAGCTCATGAGATCCTTGACCTGGGATAAGGCAGACCTCCATGAGACCAGTAGAAGAGGGGGCCACATGAATCACACACCGCTTTAGATCATTATATTTGCTCATCTGGCACACTACTACTGGAAACTTCTGTGTTTAATTTGCTCTTATTTTTAGTCCTGCACAAACCTCTGGTTTCATTATTGCTCACTTTTTTTTGCACACTTGTTTTCTAAGTCTTCTCTGAAGCTGGAAAATGGTACAATAAACAACCTTCTTACGCCTCTCTTATCAATCTTCACAATTTTATCTTATACTTTAAGTAAGTATGACATAAAATGTGCATTTAAATGAGTATTTTTCCCTTATGGCTCACTTTTCCTTTCTTTAATGTTATTTTCATAAAGGTTTTAAGTCATTATGATCTGACAGCATTAGAGGTCAAGAGATTAGGACTTGCTTGGCTACTCTCATATAACATCAACTCCTGTAGTACATTTATTGCTAGGGTATGACCGAGACACTTTCTGGAGAAGTTTGACAGAACATATGACACAAATTAAATCTTATTTTTTCTAAATAAGGTCCCTTTTTTCGAAAATACCCTTGGTGAAAATACAGTCTGTCAGAATGTGTTGCAAATGAGTTGGAAAAATGATAGACTAAGAACTCAGAAACATAACAGCAGGTGTTAAAAAGAAACTTTTTGCAAGTGAAATGGAGCCTACAAAAATTGTCTTTCAGATATACAATACAGCATTCAGGAAAATTTATCAGAGGGTGCCAGTCCCCATATTTCAGTATTACTATGCTAATTTATACCAATTAAAACTACATCTAAAGTTGAAATACATACTGTTTTAGAAAGGAATTCTCATACAGGCATTTTCCCATAATTTAGTTTTCTCTAAATGAAACCATCATACAAAAGATAAATTTGAAAATATTTGGATTGTATTTGTTCAAGGAAAAATTAAAATCTTTAGTACCAGAACCATCATAAAGCCCTCTTAGCTGTAAGAGAAAGATCTCACCATAGAGATAACTTTCCTGAAAATCTAGCTGTAGCAGTTGGTTCCATTTGCTTCCCTTCATAACCTCAATTTAGTGAAATACTTTTGATAATTTTTTAATACATATTCTGCAATATTCTATAGAAGTTGAAATTTGGTATCTTACCTAATACCCATTTTTCTGATAAAGATATTATTTCCTGGTACTTATTTCCTGGTTTCTTTCCTATACAGATTTTTGCCTGATGTAAGGCTTTACATATTTTCCCTCCTGCCAGCTGTATAAGTTCAATTAGCTTTTTGCAGGGTGGCTGACTGGTAGGAGATACAAACATGACAGGCTGGTTTGAAAAGAGATTCTGCTGGTATTTTCCTGTTGATAGATGACGCTGAAGCCTGCAGATCTGTATTTGAGGAAACAAGAAAATTAATTAACCAATGTGCTACATTTCCACTCAAAGTAAGGCTAATCTTTGTTTGTCATAAGTTAAAAAAAATTAGTATGAACTTTACCTTTTCAGTGTATCAAAAATCCTTGGGTAAAATATACAAATATACAAAGAATTTGCTATACTTGATTAATACAATTCCCAAACCAGAGTCTGAGATTATTTAATTATAGATCAGATGTTTTACCTATAAAACTTCTTAAAGCACTTGACAATATTCTTTTTCACCATAGTCTTACATTCTTACATTCTTAGATTTATAACATTGGCCATCACACAAAAATCAGAAAGGATAATTATAATCTTTCAGCACAAATACAGACTGTGATAGCCTTTATAACAAGCCTATATAATGCTTGTTGGTTTGTGCTGAGGAGTTTACAAACATATCTAACTCAGAGTTTAAACTACCTTAGGACCTCTTTTTCCCTCCTGTGCTCCACAGATACAACTATATTTTCTCTCAGATGTATGAAGTAACAGAAATGTACCGGCACTCAGAGTGAAACATTTACTGTAAACCATTTTGTGTCCACAAAACCAAATACAGTGCAGCTTGTAACATTTGATCATTATAACAAAAGCCTGCTTGACCTATATAAGGCAAATTTTCTTCTCAGTATATACCAAGCAGAACAGTGTTCCAGCAGTCAAAGCCATCTCCTTTAGTTATAGTATGCATAAAAGCACTGCATACAGCAAGTGTACACACCATGGTATGCAAAATAAAGTTTTCAAACCAAAATGATAAAAAAAGATTGTATTTCTTAGTGTGAGGTGGCCATTTACCTCCAGAGCAATGTAGGTAACAGTTCTGATTTTGTATTGCTTATGAAAGTTTGGAAAAATTATAATGAGACTGGAGTTAATAGCAAGATGAGAGCAAAAAGAAATGTTTCATATTATGTGATGCTTGGAATTTTTATAGACATGACAATGTGAGCATGGAGGAAAGGTAATTTTGCATATATCTGGTTTATATGAAACACCTGAGTATGAAACTGTAGCATGTGAGAAGGTGTAACTGGAACAGTGGAAAAAATTAGCTGTTGAGTGGATTCCTTCCACTTAACACACAAACATGCTGTATGAAACTATAGGCACTTGAGAATCTAATGTGATAATGTATGTGCTTAGCAGATGTGCAGCCAAAGTAAGACTCCCCTGATTTGCAGGGGTTTATAAAGCCAAATGGTTCCACGGCATGTTCACAGATAAAACTCCAAGTGAATTGCTTTAGCACTTCTCATCAATGAGCTACAGGAAGATCCTGCAAAGCCTGGAACCCATGGTAACATGAGGCTTCAGCTCACTGGCTCTGTGTCACTGGCCTCTGCTATTCTGGGACATGTCAATCTGAATTTTGAGGTGTCCTCTGTCAATCAATAATTCAGCCTTCTCAGATTGTTAAATCATTGGTTTCTCTCCTGAGAATAAAATTAGATTGATTTTTCAGGTTCTTTGCTTTCCGAGTTCACTAAATTATAAAGACAGTGACTGCTATGGATGAAGCAGACCAAAAGGCTCAGTCACAACCCAAGAAATACCCTATATTTTCTATTCCTTTGCAAACTTAAGTTTAGGAATGGCATAGCACAACTAATCCTGTCTCATAGCTGCTAAATAATTTTGTTGATCACAGTATCATTGCAGAGTTATATTGCAGATTTTGGAGGAGCCAAACTTATTGAATGTATCTGATGGCACTTCCTGCACCTGATGCCTTGCATGTGCAGATCTGGATTTGGACTCAGTGGAGTATTGCTTACCTCCATCTGAGGTAATGCTCTTCTAGGAGTGCCTGTCTGCTGGGCATCTTGGTGTCAACAAAACCAGAAAATTAATAATTCTACTGTTTTAATACATGGTATCAGATTTGGAATTCTCTAAGGGTACCATTTGTGATGGGTCTTGTGAGGCGCTTAGAGGCCATGATCATTGTCTTAAAAGGAGACGAGTCAGGAACACAAACCACTTTGTAATCTGTGATGTACAGACCAGTGTGATTTTGGTATTACTAGGACTGCAGTCATTAATCTTAATTTAAAAAATGTGCAGTTGTGAAACTATGAAAATGTTTGTTGTAAGCACTTTCAACAAATTAAAATATGCACTATAGTGAAAAATAACTTTGTATCAACTCATAACAACCTCATGACAAATGCAATGCCATCTTAGTTTATCTGACACAGAGCTCTTTTGTATTGTTTATTGGCACAAATCAGATGCAACTGACAGAAAAAAAATTCCAAAGAGGGTATAGTGCTAGTTTATAATAGATTAGATTTAACTAAAAAAGACAAAAGTCACACTGGTTTTGTCAACCTGAAACTAAGATTTTAAAGATAAAAAATATTAGAATTGGATAAGTTTTTATCTTTAAGAAGGCAGTAGGACTTTTGTTAGATAGAAGACACCAAATATAAATAGTTGCAATCTGCTATTTCACGTGTTTTAGGAAATATTATTTAAAAGGGCTAATTGTATTCCTGCTTCCTAAAAAAATTCCACTGGAAGGATTTATTTGCTGCCATTGTAATGAAAACTTATTTATATGATACATCTTCCTATAGAAACAGCTGTTGGATGAAATTAATATTAAAGCAAATGTGTACAAAGCCAATCATAAAATCAGGAAACCCAAATTTTAAGGACCTAACAGCACTCAGTGCATGTCCACAATTAGCATGCTTTATTTATGCATTCAGTACATGAGCACCCAGAGAAGGCAAATGCTGCTGTGCTATAGAGCGGGTTTTCTTAAACTGCGTTTACAATTCCATATGGGTTCATTACCATTGAGAGGAGGGCAGGGTAAGAACACAGCACATCCCAGTGGTAGCAAAGGAAAGGTTCAACATGGATTGTCATCTCTGCATTTCCTTTGTCTGGATCACCACCACCACTTTGCCAATCAGCTGTGCCTGGATTTGCTCAAGCACACCGGACCCACTCATAGGCCACAGAGAGGCAAAAATCACAGCCCTTTACATTCAGAGCTCAGAGAGGAGTCTGGAAGGTTAACTTCGCTTTCTGGCCCACTGGCCTGAAAGCTACACTGCTGGCCAGCTGCTGAAGGGCAGCCAGCTGACCACACAGGCTTTGGTGGGGGGATGAGAGGGCACAATCAAACCCTGAATTGACTCAGCTGCCTTTGCAACATCAAAGCCCTTGCGGCACTCCAGGAGTGCTCCCAGTCCTTTGAAACCATACCCATTTCACGCAAACTTTTACAAATAAATAAATAATTCCTTAGCAGAGACCAAGCCTGGGAAAATATCAGATCCCAAACCCAACTATTTCCATACACTGTGGAAGTATAGGTCAGTGATTATGGTTACAATTGTGTTAGTGCCTATTAGACAGCATTGATTTTCATTTGCAATGGTATTCTTTAGCAGATGAACACTAAAAGTGCTACTGACCCATCTATTTAATCTTTTTGGTAAGACTCTAACCAAGAACCTCATCCTTTCACTAGCTGGATGAATGGTAGAAAAGACACCTTTTATGTGCATACATTTCTCATAAATGTACCATTAATATAGTTGTTTGTTTGAACCTAAGCTTTAAATGGAAAAAAAATTATTGCTGACAGAAGTAAAACTTAAAGAGAATGTGTGACAAATAAATAAAGCCTTTCTTTGCTATAAAATAAAAAGTCACAAAACCCCTTCACCAACTATTGTCTTTCCTGTTAGTCATTTTCAATGCCCCCAAGCCAAAAGAGCATGTAGTATAAAAACCTCTAAACTTCATAGTTTTGTCTAGGACTGTATGAAAATACCTCCTGCTGGGCAAGGTGCCAGAACAAACACAAAACCTCATAAGCTCCATAGGAGACAGCTATCAAGTGCCACGAAGGTATTATCTCTGCATAATACCTGAATTCTTATAATACGTAAGAAAATAAATATTTTGGATGTACTTGGAAATTTTTAAGTAGTGAAATGGCTGATTTCCTATATTCCTATATACAATGTCCAACTTCCAGAAAACAGCACATGAAGAAATGTCCAATCTAAATTGCTATTAGAGGAACAATACTTCACAAGAATGAAATGAAGTGTATGGTTATGATTTATTACAATTAATAGAAATTGTATTTGTAGCCTAGAATTGATAATGTGAAGTACTAGGTTCAATAATATATATAATGTAGCCATCTTTAATGATTACATATCTGAAAATTTGTGCATGCACAATCAATGTATGCATTATTAATCTTCATTCTTAATTTAAATTATTCACTATAAATAAATAAATCTACAAAACTCCAAATTGATTTATTTTATAATTAATATTTGAGCATTTAATATAGCATTTATGAAAACATGGAAACCTGTAATGTCTTGGTTATTGTTACTTGCAAAAATAATTAATATATTCTATTAAATGTAAACAGCAGAAAATTAAATTGCAGACACAACTTTTAAGAGAGAAGAATGTGTATTTTAGGGTTTATATCTATCCAGAGATTGAGTATTATTTCATTTGAAATTGATGAGAAATCGTTTCCAGTAAAAAGAAAACTGACTGTTGAAGTGTTAAAGATTAGTTCACTACTTTGCAAATATTAAATGACAAAACCCCTACAAAACTGATGAACACCAAACCTCACAGGCTTTATGCTTTGATAATATACAAATTTTACAATAAAAGACATATAAAATAACATATTAATTTAATATAGTTTAGTGGTGTTGCTGGGGAAATATTATGCTCTAAGATTTTAATATTCATATTATATCAGTATGGATCAATATACTGTCTAAGCAATGTTTACATTTTCAATTGCTGTAATTCTTTTTGAAGCCCTTGTGAGGAAATCAAAAATATATGATCTCTGTTAGGAATCATTACACTTGCATGGTGATATGCACATTCAGTCAGTCTGTCATTTAGTAAAAATTTAAAAGAAAAATACATATGTGGAGCCCCATGTATATGTAGAGATCAAGGGCTTACATCCACACAAGTGAACCCTCAGCTTGCTTCTGATAAAGAGTATTGCAGTGTGCAGACTTCTGAAACTACAGTTATCCTGCAGTGAGGAATTTGCAGAATCTGCAGGACCCTACAGGGATCAAGGAGATTTGTGTTAACAATGCAGTACTGCTGCAAGACAAAGAAGAAATGCTTTCTTTTTCATCTTTCTAAATATCAGGTTTCATAGGATAGAAGCAACTAATCAAGTAGCAACTCTATTTTTGTAGCAATAACGTGCTATACATTTTCAGTTTAAATTAAAAGCTCATCATATTAGGTGTGGTGGTGTGGTTTTTGTTTTTGTTTGTTGTTGTTGTTTGTTTGGGGGTTTTGTTTGGCTTTTTGTTTGAGTTTTTTTGTGTTTTTTTTTTTAGCACCTGGCTGAGTTTTTTTAACATATTGGGAATACTAAAGTTGAAATAGTATTCACTGAAAGCTTTAAAAATTATATTGAAATGCTGCACTTGATAAATAAATTTGTGCTCTCTGGTATGAAAAGAGCATAATAAGAGCTGGAAACAACTTTCTTCAGCAAGCAGTTTCACAAAAAATAGATCCTCAGCTTTCAAGAATGTTGCCACCATTAATGGAGCACCACACTGATGTAGGACCCCAACTGGTCTGAATGTACTGCCATCCTGCTATCTCAACAGCACCCAGAACCTTATTGCACTCCTCAGCATGAAATGCATTTGTTAGTGCTAGTGATGTTTTTCATTCTCAGAGCAAAACTCAACTTGCAACATTCATGCAACATAAATTAATTACAAATATTGCATCTTTATCTCTGACTATTTATTGAAACAATGCTTTCTCATTGGTTATTGATATCCTTTAGCTGAAATAGAAGCTCCCTGTCTGTGAAGACTTCAGCCAGCCAGAAGTGAGAATATTTTCAGTGCTTGATAAGGCTACATCAGCACCCCAGCACATGCACACACATGGAGATTGTGTACAGGCAAACAGTCCGTAGGTTTCTGCAGTCGAAAACCTGGTGCTCTGGGCCAGGAGCCAGAAGTGGAAGAGGATAGAGTAGAAAATTTGGTCCAGAAAAAAAAACCCCTTCAATGTCTGGTCTTGAAAAATAAAAAGGAAAGCAAAAGGAGAAATGGCATATAGTTAAGACTGTATTATCTGAAAAGATATTCAAAACAGTTTCTTCCCCTCCTCTGATACTCCTACATACAAGAGTTTCCTGGCCAAGGCGAGGGCAAAAGCAAGAACACTTGAATCCAGACAATTTAGCTGATATTGTTTGTTTCTACTGTGTTTTGGCAGACAACCGTGCTTCTCTCAAATCCCACAGACTGATAAGAAAAGTTAATTTCACCAATCTATTCTCTGAAAGACTGAGTCCCAGTGGGAATACTGTATGAAAATGTTTGGCAAATAAATCTACTGTTTGGCGGATATTCAAAATTATACTGGAAGATGTCTGAACCATTTTTTTCCGGCATATCAAATTTTTGCAGGAAAAAAAAAATAACAAATTCACTTATTTTTAGTTTAATTTCCTTGTTTTCCAGAGATAGAACTATTTTTAAAAACTACATAATTCAATGTAATCAACTATAGATTAATGAAAAACAAATCAGGGTAAAGCAGTATCTTTTCCTTTTTGAGAGTAACTATAACTTGCAAATCAAGGAGCTTTATTTCCAATATATATACAATTTAAATAATTGTATATAATTGTACACAATTGTATAATTAATTGATATAATTGATAATATTGTAAGATATGGTCACTTTACTATAACTATTCTTTTAGAACTTCAAAAATATTCTGCAATAAATATATTTGGATTTGGTTTCAACACAAACTAAGTATTTTTGAAATTAAAAACTCCTTTAATTGCAAATTAGCTAACTAAGAAAGGATTTTTCAGAACCAGAAATTTAAACCTTTCTTCCGAAATACCTCAAAACTTGTCTTTTTTCCATTTTGTCTTATTTCAAGAGAACTCAAGTGACTACCAGGCAGTGATAAGAATGCAAATTGCAATTGCAAATTTATATCAAAATTCTGCAAATTATAATTGGGAAGGGTTTTCCTCAACAGAATATCATAAAGCAGCCCTGTTTCACGCCTCATGCCAAAGTGGTGTATGAGTGTGGCAAATGCACCTCTGAGCCCTGCACCACGGGCATACCATGAGAGATACATGTACTACATTGACAAGTCCCCAAAAATCCCAGTGAAATTCAAAGATAGAAATCTTCCACCTCCATACACAATCTAGTCCAATGCTTATCTTCTCTCACAGTTAAAAAGCTTTCCTTAATGATATAACCTGAATTGCCTCTGATGCATTTTCAGCCCATTATTTCTTGTCCTAGTGCCAAGGGACATGGAGAACAATTTCTTTTTTTCCTCTTTGCAACAACCTTTAAATATTTGAAGACAGTTACCATGTCTCCACTCAGTCGTCTCTAGACTAAACAAACACAGTTCTTTCAATCTTTGCACTGGGGTCATATTTTGTAGACCTCTGATCATTTTGTTACTCTCCCCTGGATTTTTGCCAAAAGTGCAGTGCCCAAAACTAGACATGGTGTTCCAGCTCAGGCCCTACCACTGCTCTCTGAACATTGCAAACAATTCATGTATCTTATGCTTAGCATTCTTGTTAACACATCCTTGTATGCCTGCTTCTTTTATTGGAGTATGACAGAAGTTACATATATTGGTTCAGATCCTCTAAAATATTGAATTGTTCTTCAGGCAGAAATATTGCATTGTCACTCTGCAGGTGATTATTTCTCTGCCTTTGCACTTGTCTTTACTGAACTCCATCATACTTATTTCTGACCATTCCTTCTATCTCTCAAGGTTCTTTCAATTCCAGTCTGGTGTAGCTTAGCCCTGGTGGCAGCTAAGCACCACAGAACTGTTTGCTTCCCCACTTCGCGGGATGTTGGGAGGGAGGAAATTTGCAAGGGTGAATATGAGAAAACTCATGAGGTGAGCTAAAGATAGTTTAGTAATTAAAGAACTGACAGAGTGAATCTCCAGTTCTTCTAACTTTAGGTCATGATTAATCAGATTTTACAGCCTGGTAGCTTAGCAAAAGCCTTGATAACAAACATAGTATATGGATGGAATAGTTGTACATTTTATGCCAATGGTTCCTACATGTGCTGGTGTGGTGGCCTCAATATGTTCATGACAAAGAGCTCATGTGAGCATATATGGATCTTCTGTGCAAGAGATCTAAGTCAGCAATGTTGAATCTACCATTTTATGTCTGGCATTATTGGTAGGACTCTCCAACTAATACAGTTTGTAAATGCATGCAAGTTCATGTCTTAAAAACACAAAGCAAGCAAAATAAGAACAGAAAATTTCTTCCCTTAATTCAACTGACAGTTAAACAAAAGAAGTTGAGACCATATACAAACAAAAAAAATCTCAGCCTCCAAATAATTTGATTTAGACAACTAGCCATGACTTTAAAAGGCATGTAATATATACATGTACTTGTTTTTCCTCACAGCTGACAAAGATCTATTCCTGATGCATCTATCCTCACAGGACCTGTGGCAAAATGATACTTACATTTCTACTGGTCTAGTTTAATGCAATTTTGAAACGAATCTGTTAGTCATTCCCATTGAGTGTGCTTTTCTCACTGTGGAGCAGCCATCGGGGCACAGATTGTATTCTGTTGGGATGGGACACACTCAGAAGGTGGGCTCAGTTCAGGGGAGCATGCTGGAATGAGCCCAGAGCCTGAAGTGTGTATGGTGTGCACGGTGCTCTCAGCACTCACTCACGCACTCTGCAGATCCCTTCCCAGTTGCCTGGATTACTGAGTCCAAGACACAGGCACCAGGGAGCATGGAGTCACTTCTGGCAGATGCAATGGGGTAGTGATACTATGTATGGGATACTTCTTTCAAATGGAATTATTAACTGCACAAAAACAATGACCTCACCTAAATAGGCTATCTTTTAACAGTTGCAACTTGCCCATATTGGTATCTCATAGTTCATTCTCATACAGCAACAACAAGGAGGAGGATTAGTTGCATTTTGGCATTTATTCCCTCATATTGCAACCATTTACCCCATATTTCATATAAGGTATCCTCTAGGCTTACCGAACTCTCCCAACCCACATAAGGCTTACTGTTTGTTGGATTTTTGTTTTAAGCAGACCAGTGCCTATTGCATGAGTCCAGTATGTTATTAATTTCAGCAGAGTAGCTTAAGGAATGAAGTATTAATGAAGTAAATAGCAATGTTTAATCATATCAGAGTAAACACATCTGCATTTTCACAGACTGTAATAATACATTTCCAGATAACTATATTTCAGTGATGAAAGACCACACTGAAACAGAAATTCCATGAGCTAATAACATGCTGCACTTAATGGAAAAACAACTTGATACTCCCCATGGTTAAATACTACAAATAATGAAGACACAAGGCATGGAAGCCTAGAATGTGCATAAAAGAAAAAAATTCAAAATTATAAGCTCGTTTCAACTAACTTAGGCTTTTCAGATATTGAATCATTTTGGACTATCCAACTTTTTTTTTTTTTTAATCAACACAGGATATTGTGCAGTGAGTTTCAAGAATGACATTTGTTTTGCTGGCTTAGGGAAGTGGGGAATCCTTCTATTTGCCTTTAACAGTAAATGACAAATCCAGTGCTGTCAACAGATTTGCTCTACCTGGCAATGTGCAGATGAATAATACTTTGATAAATAAAAGAGTTTTCTATTCCAGTAATAACAAAGTGAGTGATCTTGTTGAAAGGAAAAGCCTGGCAAATGTGAAGGGTTACACAGATGCTCCCAAATGGCTCATTCCCCAAACAGTTGTATTAACCCATAATAAACGCAATCTTAACATTACAAATAATTGCTGGTTTTATCTTTAAAATATGAAAATGTGAGTCCTTTTGCTCTGTCTCAGCAGACTGAATTGTTTTACATGAAGGCAGAATACATTCTTCTTTCTACTCTTCAGTTTTAGCTGAATGCCATTGCAGCGTCCAGCAGTAACTCAGTGTGTGCCAAACATGAATATTTTTAAGCGTCATTTAAGTTTTAGAGGCTAAAGTAAGTGATGGGAACACAATCGTCTTGGGAATCTACAAATAACTTTAAAAAAGCTCATAAATCTGGCTTTCATGTTTAGGTTTTCAACAGCTTTATGAAATATGTCAAAGCTTGAACACAGTGAGTTCATTTTCCTTCAAATTTCTGAGGATTGACTTTTCTCAATCTTTTGCTGCAGAGAAACAAACAAAAAAAAGGACTTGGCTTTTAAAAACCAGGCATCAGCAAATTAGGTTTTTTAAAAGTTGTTTTCTTATTTTAATTTTCTTTTGGTATTAACAGAGGAAAAATGAAGTAGGGCAGCCTAAAGTATTCCTTCATCAAAACACCCAAAAAATGTTTCCGTTTAGCACACAATATTTTACAACATACCAAACCAAATAGTAAGAAAAATCTGATATATAGGAAAAGATTGTTTTCCTTAAATTGTTTTAAAAAGATTCATCATAATGACTAAGCACAACAGAAATCTGGAGAGCTGCATTCAGAAGTCCCATGCAAACTCTCTACTTACAGGGAAACACATGCACTACAATGATAATTAGCAGGGAATGATTGGTTTTTAAAATATGAACTAAAGGGTCAGTTGAAATTACATCAAAGTTCAACACCAATAATCTTTAAAATTGTCTGAGAATCACAAAAATGAGCCAACTCAAAGAGATTACCTGGCATCACACATGGTGCCACTGCTGTGGAATGCTGCCCACTGCAAAACTAGACCCAATTTGGATTGCTTTTAGAAACTCCCAAAAGAACTGCTATTGTGATTACCTCTGGTTTATAACTTCCCTGAGTAGTACTCCTTGGCAAGAATACTTCTTTATGTGTAATAACATCTTCTTCTCACTTAATCTATGTCACAAATTGAAAGATCCCATAGGAAGACTGGAAAGCAGAGACATTTAATCCTCCAGCACAAAAAGTAGCAAGTGGAGTTGCCAGCACACACAGAGCAAAAAAAAACCCTAGGTGTTCAAATATTTGACCAGGTGCTTTTTATCAATCATGTTTTAAAATTACCATTACTCAAGAAAAACTTTTTGGAGAGGACAATTTTCTTCATAGGTGCTAAACAAAAGAAATGACTAATGATTTCTATTTGAAGATTATTTTCATGAACTATAGTACTTTTTAGTATGACAATAATAAAAGAACTTTGACTATGTTGTGACAGAAAGTTGGGACTGTCTTCTGTATAATTGAGGGAGAAATATTTACATTGTGAATACAGAGTAAGTTTAAAGCTATGATAGTTGGTGGGGTAATGACCGAGTACCTGACACTAAATTTATTGTCTTTGCTCTTCTTATTTCTGAAGTTAAGGATAAGCATTTGCAAAGGATTTTCTTAATAAAGTGAAAAAAGGAATTCACAAACCATAGCTGTAAGTTGGGTATGGTAACAAATGACGCTCTTCTAAAAATAACCAATGCCAGCACCTGTTTGAGGAATTGACACTTATGAACTTGTGAGCTAATACGCCAAACACATTTGCAGCAGATTACCCCACTGTTTTCTTCTCAAGGGTCTAGAGGAGACAGAGCAGACACTGTGTCACTAACCTGATCAAATACTAGGGGAAAACAGAAGTCTAACATGTTGTTGCTACAAGTAAGAAGAAGTTTGAAACAAGACTTATATAGAATATAATCTTATTCCTGATTAGGGTTTCAGATGTATTTGGTATTTCAAAATGTAATAATATTTCCACTTTCTAAATTTTTTAATGACTTATTTCTGGTTTAACTTTTTTAGTGACAAAGATAACGGATCAATATTAATTTGACTTATTTGATATTTGCATTTGGTCTTGCAGGTACTGTCTTAGTAAAGATAAAACTATGACTCTAAAAGTGAAGCTATTGAAGTGCTAATCTGAAGCAGCAATCTAAATCAATTCACAAGAAAGTCTACTTCTATTTACTGAAAAGATCTTCCTAAAACCTTTAAAAAATCTTGTAAATTCCATATGGAATTTGGGTTTGTTTTAAATTTGATCTTGCCAGTTATGACGCAGTTAAATACAGAGAATTAGGCAGTCTTATTATGGTAGTGGACTTTCAGTGACTTCTCATGCTAGCTGGGCAAAGTTTGCAGGGTCAAACTCCTGACCCTGTCCTCCTTTCTGAGTTCCTTTCCTATATTCCTGCTGTTCTTAGTTAAGAATGGTCCAGGATTGAGTGTCTACTACTTTCTAGTCTATCTGGATTTTACCTGAAGTGCTTTAGATTCAGTGAAAGCAGAAAGTGGTTTCAAAAGGCTGTCATTGCATATGCAAGCAGTTCCAATTTGAAAACCAAAGGATACTCAGCAAGTACTGTACATAAAATATAAGCAACTGGGATTTGAGCTTAAATGCAAGATAAATACCCTGAAGAACAGAAAAAGTCCCAGGATTCAAGCAAAACTACTCGTTATTTTCCAGTCACACATCTAGATATCTTAGACAAAATAAAAATGCTCAATAACTTCTGTCCTGCAAACTAGTTTTCTGATAAATGTATGTAAATAAATATTTATCATATCTGGCTCTGTCCCAATCTAGAATTCCCACTAAAATCCACGGGAATAAGGTAGGTGTATCAGGAATACAGCTTTAGTCCTATAACAATGCAAACTCTCATGATGTAACAGAAGGTACTGTTTGTTTGCACACAAACTATATTAAAGTGCATACACTATTCAGAGAATGAGAAAAAAGAATATAATCTAGCTAGTTTTCCCTGCATAAGGGAGAAAGTTTAAATATGTCCTGCACACTCACTGGATCATGTGTATATTTTTATTTTAAAATCATATTAGGCTTAAAATTGAAGAGCTAACATGGTAGTTCTAATGCTACCCATGGATTTTTTTTTCTCAAAATGACATTACTGATTAAAATGTAATGCATTTTGTCCTTATGCTGTGGACTGATAATGGGAGAGCTATAAAGCCATCATTGCTCAGACTGTTAATGGAGACAAGAACTCACTGCAAAACACTGGAATACTCTTGGGTTAAACAGAGAAACAGTAATGATGTGATTTGGAGGGAATTCAATAAATCCTTCTTATTAAAGAGAGGCCAGTATCATACAGACTTTGAAGGGAGGAGAAAGCTAAGTCTTCTCCTGAGAAGATACACACATAAAGTGTTTTTTTAATGATTTCACAGCTAAACAAAATTACATGGCATTGTCATGCTCTTCTCTGCTATATAACAGACCTCTTATTACAAATAAATATGACAGTTAAAAATTAAATAATCCCATACTAAACTTAAAACAGTAGTTTTATCAATTACAACCTTATCACAGCTGATTACTTCTCCAGTTTGAAGTAAAGCTGAAATAAAGTATGAGATGACTAGAGAAGGAAAAATCAAAATACTTTGACTAGACAAGTTTTATATTATTTCATAAATAAAAGGAATAAATCAAATCTTTTGTGTTCATTAAAAGCTGAATATATTCACTGAGAGACACTTTGGTAGTGCCAGCATGATACAGTCACAAAGCATGAACATCAGGGTGACAGCTAAAAAGCAACAGAGAGCTTTGCACATAATCTAAAACTAAATCTGTATGTAATTTCCTTCCCTTTGTTAATTGAAGATTAAAACTAAATCAAGGGGAAGCCTTCTATGAGGCTACTTCCAACAACAGATGACTCAACTAGCACCTGAGAATTTGTTGTGCTTGTGTGTACTGAGGTTCTGAACTTCCTGTTTCAATAAAATACCAAACAAGTTGTGTTTCCTTTACAAATAAGCTATTACATCAAACCCTGTTCCTATAATTTCAGTTTTTGTCCTCATTCCAACATTTTCTTTGGCAAATGTAGAAACATTCTAATTAAAGAGAAGAGAAAAACAAGCATCATTCATATGGTAAGAATGAATGCTCAAGAGAACATCCTTACTGGTTACTTGTTCATTCAGTTTAATTTGGCTTTTTAAGTGCACTTAATTATGGCATGCAGTTCTCTGAAAACATGGGTAGCAGGGTACACACTAATAGTGTATTTTGAAAGCTATTAAAGGTAATAATTCCTCTAATGCCATACAAATGTAATACCACCTGTGTAAAGTAATTAAAGTGAAAAAAAGTAATTCACAAACCACAGTTGTAAGTTGTAACACTTGAAATACACTATTCTTTAACATATCACTAACTTCTTTTAAGTGGAAATGTTCTTGTGTTTTCTTCAGCATGATCTATAAGATAAGAGCAATAAGAATTCTTTCCAATATTTTCACTTTTTTGTTAATGTTAGATTCCAGATGAAAGACCTCTGTCTACTTTATTTGCAATTAACCATGAGAAAGACAAGTTCCCATGAAAAAGTAAATACCAGACCTCACACCACAGCATAATATAATTGTCTGCTTAAGTACAATACAGCCTATACAACATATATGGTTTCTTTCCTAAATTTATTTAACCACAGAATTGGAAGTGCTGATTCACCCAGGCAGAAGCTCAAACTTAAAATGACACTATAATGGGAGTTATAATTAATCAAATAAATGTCATTTTGGACAAATCCATGCCCACATTGCATCTTTGTGGAGAGCATTACTTCTTTGTCTTATAAACCAAAGGCTTCCAGCAAATGAAGTTTAAACCCCAGTCAGCTGCTCGGGGCTCTGTTCTAGGCAAATTGGAATGCAGTAGAAAAAACATCCGCTGAAAATGGTTAAAGCCAGTAGAGGATGCCGAAAACTTCTGATAAAAAAATAACCACTACGATGCCTGCAACACCCTCCAAAGGCAGAAGGAAAATAGAAATAGTGCAGTTAATCCTGGAAAAACCCTAAGTTTGAGAAATGATCTCATCAAAAGGGAGAATGACTTGGCAGTGTGGCTGAGAAGAAGCCAGCAGCCCTAGAGCAGTGGTGAGATGCTCTTGGGGAAAGCACACAACAGGAGATTGGATGTCAGTGTGCTCACAGCCCAGAGAGCCACACATATTAGAAAGCAGTGTGACCATCAGGGCGAGGGACGGGATTCTCTCCCTCTGCTCTGCCCTTTTGAAACCCCACCTGGAGAGCTGCATCCAGCTCTGAAGGGCATGGAATTCTTGGAGCAAATCCAGAAAAGGTCACAAAGGTAACCAGAGGGCTGGAAGCACCTCTCTTACGAAGACAGGCTGAGACAGTTGGGATTGTTCAGCCTGGAAGAAGAGAAGGCTCCTGGGGAACCTTAGAACTTCCAGTACTTTAAGGGAGGTATGAGAGAGCTGGAGAGGGAGTTTTTACAAGGGCATATAGTGACAGGACAAGCAGAATGCCCTTAAGATGAAGGAGGGTAGGTTTAGAATAGATATTAGGAAGAAATTCTTTACTATGATGGTGGTGAGGCACTGGAACAGGTGGCCTGTAGTTGTGGATCTATCCCTGGAAGTGTCCAAGGCCAGATTGGATGGGACTTTGAGCAGCCTGGTCTAGTGGAAGGTGTCCCTATGCATGGTGTAGGGGGTTGCAGCTTGATGATCTTTAAGGCCTCTTTCAATGCAAACCATTCTATGATTCTATGAACCTCCAGGAAAAAAACAACCAAAGAAATCCCAAACAAAACCCAAAAACCAACAAGTAAACCAGAAGCAAAAAAACAACAAGAAAAAAAATTGCCTACTCTTCATATCAGACGAAGCACTATGTGCCCTTCAGCATCTCCTATATGAGTAAGCAGCAACCAGCCCAATTCACATCACACAGAGAATAATAATAATGGGATCACACTATGGTACTGCTTCAAGAAGCACATCTTCCATTTCATAAGTATGACCTTAGCCAAAAACCCAGTGGGATGGGACAAACAGATCTTTCAATTATTTATGCCATTCCTATTTTATAGTCTTTCTTCTAAGCCACAATTGACTCAACTATATAATTCCACATAGTAAAGCTTTGTGCAAAACTTCTTAATTAATATCATAGTTATCTACCTTCTTCATGTTAGACTAAACCCAGAGCTTCAATAATAGTCCTCAATAAAATCTGTAGAGTTTGGCCTTGTTTTGTGTTGAAACTGCAGCTGTTTCAAGGCACTAACAACGTACCTTGATTCAGACAGGAATCTCTGAGGCTAGGCAAAACTTTTGGAAGATTACTAAAGTTTTGGGACAAGATCTTCAGTTTTAACATGATAGTGAGGACCCCTTTAAACTAATTCTTAAATGTGTATTTCCTTTGATTTTAGAAAGTTCGTACTAAACAGAATTTTTATACTTTTTCCCTGGATTGTTCTAATATGTTCAAAACATATTAGCTTAAAAGATAGATACTAATTAATAGTTACTGTTAAAACAGCCAACAAAATTCCACCCCATTCAGACTACCCATAAAATACCTTTCCCTCAGGCAAATGTACCGCTGTTCGACTTCTCTCTCAATAATAGATTTAAAAGTAGGCATGACATGCAGCAAAGTTGAGCAAAGTCAGGCTGCTCCATCTCCACAGGTAAAAGTCTCTCATGGGAACCACTGCCAGAATTTTCTGCTTGAAATGCATTTGATAAAGCCTCCAGGCCATTTTATTATTTACAAATAAATCTGGTAGAATGAAATATGGTTAAAGTGTGACCTTTCAGTCAGATTGGGAAAAAAGAAACGACAGAAATATTCTTCTGAAGATCAAAAGGTCCCTGGTGCAGACACTATCCTTTGTTTTGGATATGTACAATGCATTTAGATGCAAACTCTGCTTTTATGTTCAATGGAAAATAATTAAGAAATACTACCTTTGTAACAGTAATATACTGACTAGAAAAGTGAGGCTCCTTTTTGATTGCAGCCTCTGGGACCAACTTCAGGCAAATATTAAATGATACTTCTTAAAAATTATGAATTTAGACCATCTTTTAAATACTTCTGATAAATAACTTCAATACACAAGACATAAATCATTGTAAGAAAAACATGACAATGGAACTTCTTGTCTTTGAAAAAACCTCCAAGGTCTACAACAGAACCTCATCAACACATAATAAATCACAGAACAGTAAGAACAAGTACAGAAGTATATATAAAAATATATACTCAAAAGCACAGTAAGTCAAAATCATTGCAAAGTAAATCAAGTGAAGATGGAATTTAGTTTGGCAACTATCTTAGGAATACATTTTAAAATTGAATTTTTTTTGGTGTTTGTGGGGTTGGAGCAAAGGTATGAGAGCTAGGAATCAAAGGAGCCTATTAGAAGGCTTATATCAGGGAAACAGACTAGCAGGACAAAATCTGGCACATATTCATGGAATATTTTCTTCATATTAGCTGTGAATTACTTCAGTCTCAACTTTGGAGGATAGAATTCTGCAGTTAAGACTGTACCTTAGACACACTTATGAAAGTGCCTGAGAAGATGAGCTACATCAGCTAAAATGTAAATTCTAAAGCTCTCAGGAGATGTAACTGAGAAATATATTTAGAAAAATATCAGGTCTATACGCCATGATCCTACACTGTAGAGATATTGTCATGGACTTCAGTATCATATTATCTTCCAAGAACATGAACAGAGTTGTAGTACAATCTTTTGCTTATGACTAAATGAAGAAACAGCAAGGAATTTATTAAAAATAAGGGACTTTTAATTAAATAAATAAGATTCACTTTTGCTGGAACTACTGCATGACACTATATTTCAAGGGAGTCAGATTTGTAACTAATTTTATTGTCTGGATATAGTGTACTACAACTATAATAAACAAAAGCCAACAAGAGCATCTCAACAGCTCCACTAAAACTGCCAGACCAGAGATTTTCCCTTTCCAAAATAGCTATAAAGAGTTTCCACAAAGTTCCACCTTTCTGTGGAAAAAGTTCCATATTTTGGCTTCTTCAGCTATTCCCACCTAAAACTACTGTTCAATAAATGATAATATAATGGTAAGAGCCTGTAATTCAACACCTTTTTCCTCTTATAAAACAATGTTTCTTGATATACACATTCTTCTGCACTACATAGAAGTAGTTCTTTACAATTTCATCTTTTAAGTAAATGGAATATATTTTGGACTGACAGCATTTTAACTATTACAGATAAACACTGCATGTAAGCCTGATTTACTGTTATGCAATAAAATATACATAAACAAATAAAAATACATAAACACTTTCCTTCTACCATAACAAGTGTGAGGATCAAATAAGACAAAGCAGGATTTCTGAAGCTTTAGCTGTGTAACCCCTGTGTGGCTCCAATGGCTTAACCAACAAAAAATCATTATATGCAGGAGCCAGGAGGTTTTCTAGCACATCCTGGTCTCATGAAATGCTCATTTTTCCATTTTGTTCATATATGGAAGAGAGAACTCTAACTTTTCTGTCACTACCATCCATACATGCAGTAGGTTTCACTCATAAAATACTGAACATGTACAGAGAAACCTCTTTTACTGAAGGATAAAGGTATTTAGATGGCAGTGACTAAAACAACCATGAATTTCTAGGCATTATGATACATTACTTACTGTAGGAAAAGAATATTAAAGCTAAAAGCTGATTATTAGCATCAAGCACTTTTGCAAAGTGTACGTGACCATCTGCCAGTGAGCTTGTAATGAATCATACAGACAAACACAATCACAGTGCAACACCACCAGAAGAAAAAACACAAAGGCACATAAACTTAACTAGGTTTTTTTCTACTGTGGAAAAAAGATCAAAGTAAAACTTTGATTGTGTTTTTAAATGATAACGCAGTTTCCCCAAGTGCTGATTTTCTAGAAGTGGAAGATTACAGTTCAGATGATAATGTAAAAGCATGTGTAATGCATGCATGATGTGCTACAATTGCAGCAAAGTAGAAATTTACCAAATCTATATCAATAGAACAATATAAACATCTGTTCTTCCTTGCAGTTAATACTGGCTGTGAAGATGACTGGGCCTGGGTCTGTTCTTATTACCTGTATACTACTTTCAGCTTCTTTACTGCAGTCTTTGCTTGCTCTTCTGGTGTTTTGTTATCACAGTATTTCCCTTTTAGACACATCCCAGTGTTTCTTTTCGTTTAAGAATCATGTTCTTTCAAGGAACTCAGAAAACAACCCCAAAGGAAACAAAAAAAGCTGCAGTTTTGGTTTATGAAATGTAGTCTATGTTTATGTGCAGAGAAAATTCTGGGCTGGAACAAGTTGTCCTGTCAACACTTAAGACATTCTTTTAGCAAAAAATTTACATTCACTCATTTTTCATTTCCATGTTAGTCCAAACTAGTCAAATGCAGAGAGCAAACTGGTGGCATACATCACAATTACAAGCAAAATAACCCGTGAAAAGTTTTTGTGACCAAAGTGTACCAAGGCAGCAAGATTCTATGAGTCAGATATATAAGGCCATTGTACTATGGGTGGTACCACACCACAGAGTGGTAAAAAGGAATTACAGAACTGGTTTTTATCCTGGAAAATCAGCTATGTAGATAAAACAGAGCTCTTTTTAGGAGCTATTTGGGGTGTTAAAGTTATTTGTAAGTCATTGCAGAACATAATCATGTGCTCATAGATTACAGTCATGTGCATAGATTAAGCACATCAGCTGGAGAAGGCGCAGAAGTAGGTGGGTGTCCTTCCCAGGACAGGCTTCTGAACAACAATCAGATGTATTCATAAAGTCCAACAGGTTTCTAGAACTGTTTCTTAGCTATTTTGTCATGTATGCTATGCATATCTGAGTATACTACTTTTTTAAAAACAACTTTTGGATAAAATTGGTCTTTTGACTCAGCAGGTCTTTGTAAACTAACATTTAAAGGACATATTCCACAAAAAAATGATGCCATGTCTTCCTCCTTCCAGTTTGAGCCAATTTCCCTGGTATGGAAGCAGGATGTACTTCAAGTTCTCATGTCTTCACTGGTAGTAAAGGATAAAATTAGTGCCAGGCTCAACAATCTATCTTTATTAAATAAAAATAGTAATTTACATACGCATCCTGAATATGTAAAGTTTCCTTTCTTTCTTGTCTGCTAGCAATGTATTGAATACAGGGATTATTCGGAGTTTCACAGATGTAACACAGACAAAGAACAGTAGTGGACTATTAGAATAGTCTAGACTAGAATATTAGAAAAGCAGCATATAACTTGCAGAAATAATAGCCTGGAAGTACCTTTTTGAACCTAGGATGTAAAGTGAGATGCCAAGTAGATGATTTATGCTCTCTCTTGTAATATAGTTAATAGTAAAACCGAAAGCATGATAAATGAAGGTAAATATTCTCAGGGTTCTTTCCATTAGACTGGGAGTTGAAGTGCTTAAAAAATCCTCCACATGCATCAACCTGAATATTATAAAAGTTCTACCTGCAGCCACAGTAAGTTTTAGCAAGTGAAACCTGTATGTGACTATGGATTGTGTGGTAGACAGGAACCCAATTCCAATTTCATTTAAAGTTTTCTACAGCATCCAAGGTATTGAGAGGACTTGTTTCTTATTAGGTACAATAAACACATACATGCCAATAAAAAGGAGTTGAGCTGTATGAGATTTATAAATAGATACAAGAAAACAACATTTTGAAAGCAAAGCCAAATATGTAGATGTTATCAGTATTTACTTTGACATTCTGGAAATGTGAAAGGAAGGTCTTACAATGGGACTTTAGAATTTACATTTCTGGGACTGCTAAATGAACTGTTCAGAAACCAGGATTCTGGCTTTCAAAATCATGCTAAAAAAATATGTCTTTTATTTACTTGCTACCTTCTATTGCCTTTTTTCAGAGGAACATTTTTATGCTTCTGTAACCATGAGGAATAGAATTGTTTCTCCCAAATTTAAGCTATCATTTGTTTCTTAATCTAATTAGTTCACAATCTAGGATATAACACACCAAAAGGACAGAGTAACATAATCACTGGCAACACCCAAAAACAAGGCAAGATTTATCTTTTACCCCAAAATTCTTGAGAAAATTTGTAACAGCTGCAGTTTACATTTCAACTACAACCTAAACTACATATGCACAAAACATATTAAAATGCTCTTAGGCTTTTCCAAGCTCATAGATCAGAGATACATTCTTATTTAAAGATGCAAAGGGAGACATACTAGGATTTTTGGAAGTCTCTAAACCTGCACTGAGAACCTCTGAAAATCTGTCATTCATTTATTAAACATTTTTAAGTTTTAACCACAAAGCATTTAAAAGTACAGAATACATGGCTATTCCTGTTCAGAGACATTGTTAAAAGTTGACTCTAACAGCTGAGATCAGAGCAGAATACAAAAATTAAAAACAGAATAAGGATTTAGTAATCACTTATTCCTCTGGTTTTATTCTCCTGCCTGTAACTTTTATTTCTGCTGAACTTGGCAGATGTCCCACAGAATGGGGGATGTCCAGTATTACACAGTCAAGTCTTATGTCTCATATGAAAAGCATATGGAGTATGGCTTTCCACATATTTTCATTGAAACCAGGCTGATTTTCAGATGCATAGTAAACTGGAAAAATGACACAATGCATACATGGATAAAACCTTCATGTACAGCAGATGCACTACTAACTACAGTGTATTTGATGTCCATGTGCAGACCCAAACTGTCCTGAATTTCAACAGTTAGTATTTAGTATACACAACTCTATAGAAGAATATTAACTAGGAAAAAAGTAGAAAAAGAAAAGGACAAGATAATAAATCCTCTCTCCATTATTTCTGACTCTGAATACTTTATTTTCTGTTTGTCTTCTGTTCATTAAAATTACTTCATTCCACCAGCTGTGATATGGTGCAATATTTACTGAGCCATCTGCCAGTTCATTTTTTTTTGGAAACAGGTGCCTCCTTCTGACATGGAAGAGCCAGAAAAGAGATGGATTCTGATGAATGAACATTTAAAGAATTTAGGAACATTGAGAAATCAATGAAGGGAACTAAGTTTAATTTATTGTAAAGCCTGATTTGGACCAGCCACAAAAGCCAATATTTTAACTAGTGGTAACATATCTTGAAAACGCTTCCAATTGTTTAACTAGTCCACAGAATGTATGGTGAGAAATGTGTATCTTTAAAAAAATTCTCACTATGTAAAGCTAATGCAAATGGCAACTGTGTGAGGATTCACACATTCTGGTTTATTTTAAAAATACATTTGTATTTCAAATAAAGACAGTTCTTGGCTACTGTTCATGTCATTAACAGTTTTAAAAGCCTCGGGCCATCCTCTGTAAGCAGGCACAGGGCATCTGCAAATTACTGTAATGCAGAACAGACCCACATTTTGTTTACTTCAGCAGCTTCTGATCATTTTCCATGACAGATGTATCACAAAAAGTTTCTGACTGATACTAGAAAATTGTTCTAAATGAGAAGCCCTCAGTTCACCTTTAAAGCATCACTTTTTTTTTCTTAGTCCTCGAGGCTATCAGTTTATTGAAATAGCTCTCTTAAAAGCATGTGCTATTTTTCTTTATTGGGTGTACTGTAGTCTAAAACTGAAGGCCAGCAGAGTTAGGTCAGAGGTAAGTGAGTGCAGATTTTCTGCCCCCATTGCAGAATCAGCAAGGTAAAAAAATCTCAATACAAAAGAGCCAACTTCACATCAAATAAATGTTCAAAAATAGAGGTTTTAAAAGTAGAGAAATTAATCTATCAGAAGTTAATTAAGAGCAATCTGATTTTGATGTAAAATTTGTGGCTTTTTCAGTTCATGATGCCCATGAAATGCATTTTTAAAAAATTATTCACTGTAAATATGTTTAAACAAGTTTTCTTTTCTTTTCTTTTTTTTTTTAAATTCTGAAAACAAAAATAGCAATTAAGCCATTGATAATTGAGAATAATTTGTCTGGTTGCAAACTTCTCAGCCAAGAAGGTTTTTGTGTGGGCAATAATAGTCTATGAAGCACAGTCTCACTCTGATGCTTTTAGCAGTTGGAATAACTGTATTCTTTTGGATGTCATTAATGGAATTAATAGTATAAAATTAAGTTGTCCCAATATTGCAAAGAAATATTAAACCATAGCAATTTCCAATATTAAACTCTTTCTTTTTTTATATTGGATTAATTGTGTTTAACAGTTTGCAGGCATTAATATTAGCTTGTTACTGATAGATTTTATTTAATGTCTGTGAGAAAATGCAAGAATTATTTCAACTATATTAATTACATTTTTAGCATCTGAAGAGGGATTTTTTTTCCTATAAGCACTTTTCACATGGAGGTCCAGCATAAACATTTTTCTTTCTTTCATCAAAGTGATGAGACTTGATGAGAAAAATTAAGATATGTAAAAGCTTATTAAATCACTTAATTCATACTGCTGCCAGCATGGGATTTTCCCTTACATTTTTCATTGTTCTGCCATCGGTATTACTCATACAATAGGGATTCCACTGCTTCTCATCAGAGGCTTTTCTACAGTCCTATAGATCTTAGCTTCAGAAGACATATCTTTATACTCTCTATGAAACTAAAACAAATTTTAGGCCATGACTCCCTGCAGTTTCCCTGCCTGCTGTAGTCCTGCCTGGAATACTTCCCAGCTGGCTGAAAACTTGGTCCATTGCTAGTCCATCCCTCCTCACCATGGGCTGCACTGGGGTTCCCTGCTTAAACATTTCAACTGACATTTACCAAAGGGACAGTGCTCTTAGCCTTGCAAAATGTGCCTGTAGTGTAAAAGAAGTATGTTTCCAGGGTGAACAATCTGTTTAGACCCAATTTCTTACTGGCCTGGGTTTTTTTAACCAATTCACAGTCCAATTGAATCCATTACTGAAAGAGAAGAGCGGCAAAACAATACAGCTTGGATACAATAATCTGAAAATTGTAATAAAATGAAAAATACTGATAATACATTAACAACAGCACTTTAAGATGAGACAATAAAACATATATGAAATCTTGAATAACCATGACTTATTTCCATAAATTTCATGACATTCATTTCACCTAACTTCTGGTGCTGGCATCTGAACTTGTTACCCAAGAGTCTCCTTCTGATCAACAGAGTGAAATTTCTCTGACTCCACAAGGAAATCTTGGTTGACCTCATATATGCATTTAATCAAAAAGGGCACCTTAACACCCTACACAACGATAAAATCTTCATTAATGCAAAACGAAAATATTCTAAGCTGTCTGAGTTAGGAGACATTGTCATTTCATGACATCATATAGTAAATATTTGAACATATGGATTTTGCTTCCTAAAAATTATACTCAAATGGGTGAACAGGCAAAAAAAAGCAGAAATTAGTAGAACATCAGCTGATCACTAATTTGATGGACTAGAAATAAAGTTATTTATTCAAGAAAAATGCTATTTATTGGACATTGCTATTAAGGCTTAGGCCACAATGCTGAAGCAGTACCAAATCACAATGTATTACTTAATACCAAAAGTGAAGCTTTCTTTGTTATTTATAATAGAATTTGATCACAGATTTGACTGAAAATATTGACATAAAAATCAAGTAAGAGCATAAAAATACAAGTAAGATGTTCCATAATCAAGCTTAACCTCAAGCTAATAAGCTAAGATTGAACAATTTGATTTGTAACTAGAAGTCACTTTGGCTGTGGCTAGCCTGAATGTGGATGCACATTTAAAAAATGTAGATATCACCAACATCATCTCCAAATTTCCTGTACATATATTTCTAGTGAGACAGAATAAAGATTTTTAAAGATTTGAATTTTCTGTGTAGGGAAATGACTCAAGTAATAATTCAGATTTAGATAAAAGTCCAGTAAAAGGACTTTCTAATTGGTTTGTGCTGGGAAGAAAATATACCACTTTAATGACAGGATACTTATAAGAGATTTGGTCTTGTCTACATATTCTCCTGGAGATGAAAGGTTATCTTTCCAGCAAAGGATTTATTTGGAGAGATAAAGAACAGAATGTTACTCAGCCAGTGAGGTACTTATGTTAATATTTACAGAGCAATAAGTTGTATGGAGGCAAGGAGTCCAAACTCAAAGAAGCCCTAATCTTGGTATCTGTATGCAGCTAATCTTTGTGCTGTCGCATGATGGGTTCTGATGCCTCACTAACCTGGGAGAAAAAATCCATTTTAATTCCTTCATTTGTTTGTACAGCAGTAAGACCAACAAAACCCCAGAATGCCCAGTTTTTGTGGCGGAATCGGCAAGAGGGAGGGCAATGTTTTTGAGAGCTATTATCAAACTATGTTTATCAGTATTGAAAAAAAGAAAATATTTATCTTTATGGAGTGCAAAAATAGTTTGCAGTTGCTCTGTCCTCTTCAAATTATAGATCCATAATACAGTTCAACAAATATGAATATATGAAAACATGCTGCAAATATTTTTCTTGCACTCTACATAAAAAGGTTAGTGCATGTACTGTATTTTTTTCTTGAGGGAAACAGATGTCAGGAACTAGGTACCTTACTGTTGCCATAAATGTCCTCTCCCTCTCTGAAAGTGTTGTTTATTCCTCTTACACAGTTTTTCACTTCCTTTTCATTCCCTCTTTGACACCAGTTTATCTTTGAATTCAGATCTTGAACATGCTCTTCGGAAGTGTGACATGCTGTTATTATCAAGTAAGTGTGCTATTACCAGATGAGAGAACCTTCCGCTAACCTGACTGACTGCTTACAAGAGGAAGGATTTAAATCACAGGGACTGGGGTGACTTGTAAGGCTGTCTTACTGTCAGCTGCTTAGACGTTTTAAAAATACATGCCTTTAAACAAACGGCACATGCGTTTTTCTTTAGGATGTCAGTAAGGCAGATTTCTCATTTTCCAAAAGCCTTCTGGATTCTTTCAGAGTCTACTGCCTTTTCACATCAACATAATACAACTACTGCCTTTTCACATTCACATAATACAACAAAAGTCAAAACCTTACATAAAGATTTTAGGTTTAAAATGTCCAAATACACAAAACAGTAATTTAAAAGACATTTTTCAAAGCATAGAAACAGTATATAAGCATACAGAGTAAGAACATCTGTTAAGTTTTTTTAAACTTACAATTCAACAGTAAAGAGGAAATATATAAGTGCTATGGGAACAATTTTTTAAAACAGGTTTTAAAGGCTTTACTACACATTAGCACACAAGTTATTTTGATCAGTTTCAACCAGTGATAACCTGTTCACTCCAGTGCTTTATAATGCTTTTCCCAGTATGGGAGATAGACAGGGCACAGCACTTAACACTGTCAGATATTCAGCAGTGCAATTGTAAGATCCTTAACATTAGCTGTAATTTCCATATTAGTTTTGAACTTGTGCTATTTGAGTTTAAGACGTAATTACACTTGTTACCAGCTAAAGTTTGCTGTCATCACATAGCTCTGAAGAGAATAAGCACATCCTTTGGGCACTATAGCCAAACTATATAAAAATGGTAAGGAGGAAGGACATGTAGCAACTAATCTTCATAATCTTGGGACTCACTTCCTACTTCTGTATGGATGACTCATTTTTCAAAGATTAAAATAACATTCATTATTAGAAAATACTCACAATGAAAGACACTACCATCTGTTCTACAAACAGGAACTTCATTAATGCACAGTGAGAGTCTTCTTCGATGTGTGCCTACATCATTTGTATAGACTAGAGCTTGATAGATACTTGTGAATTCTGCTTTAGATATCACTCGAAAATTTGGACTGAAAAAGGAAATCATGATAAAGTAATGAAGCAGCAGAAATTAAGAAACATTTTGTATTTAATAAGGTTTTGGCATGTGGAAGTGGTAACGACAGGAATTTAAAAAAATCTGTTAATTCATGTTATTGTTATTACTCAGGATGTGATATCATAAAGTCCCAATCTAAATTAACATGAACAATTATATTTTAGGTACAATGGCATCAACAACATACTAAGCAGACATGTATATACAGATATAATTATGTATATATAAAATATATAATGTCTTTTAATATTAATACAACATTACTTTAAAAAAGTAAAATAAGTCTATAATTTGAAAATACAATCACATTAAATATCCGATTATCTGAGAAAAGATATCCCAAATTTAACCTAGGACAGTCCAGGAAAGCCAATCCAGCCAGTGGTTACAAAGAAAGCAATGAAGTTGACATATTGTTAGGAGAGGTGCTGAGTTTAGACCTTCCAAATTCAAAGCAATAAGTATATAGTCTACTTGTGGGAAGCTCTGATGGTTGTCTAATCATTCTTATGATAGCAAAGTTGAATGTAATTTACTGAGGCAGAACTAATATAATAAGTTTAATAAGCAAGTCACATTTCAAATATTTTGGAGGAGCCAGAGAGATTATGTTACAAAATTCAGTATGCTGATGATAAGGACGAACATAGGGATTTTAGACACATAAATGAAAGCATAGCATCAAAATAGGGAGAGCATAAAACATCAAAGAAATAAAGGAAACATAACTTGCAGATTATAAATTTAAATGCATTGAAGGATGGTGGCAGTGTCAGTTGTTAAAGAGAAAAAGGGAGCATGGAAGAATTTCCAAGGAAATGCACAAAGTCTGATTTTAGCTGCATTATGCTTCTACTAGTGCTGTGACATCTAGGAAAAAATACTGTGTACTGAAATGATGGATTGGATGTTACAAGGCAAGATGGGAAAAAACAGACTGAATCACCAAGACAGAGTGGTAACTGAAATTTTTAGTGGATCAGATTATTGACCTTTTGTCCCTTCAGCAGAAGTACAATATGAGAACTATTGGGCAAATGCCCTCCCTCGTAAGGAAGGGCACTCAAAGCAGACGTGATGGAATATCAGAGATGGAACATAAAGACGATTATGAATTCACAAGATGTTATACCAGATGTTCTGAGTGATTAGAAAAAAGTTGCAGCTGAGAAAGTGAGTGGAATCCTGAGACTTTGTTAAAGAAGTCATGAGAGACTGGTGCAGAAGCTCAGACAGAATAAAAAAGATAACGAGCAAAGGGTGAGGAAAGTAGGAATGATTGGTAAGATACTATCATTAATTTTAAAGTGCTAAAAATCTGAATTATGGGTCTAGATGAAAAGAACTTGGCTTGTAGGAAAACATAATAACCTATCACTCCTCTCTTTGAAAAAGAGTGCAAGATCTAAAAACAGACAAGATTTTCAGCAGCCTAAAAATCCAATAGGGTCCTAGATCCTGTTCCCTGTTTTTAAAGTTACAAGTTCATGAGTCTTGTCCTTGTTGACATAAGTTCCTGAGAAAAATGCTAAACTACTTACAGTGAAGGAAAATATTTTGAAGACAGCAAATGGAACTACCATAAACTAATATTAAAGTACCAGGAACCAAAGGTGGGAACTTAACATTGAGTGTCAAAATGTGAGGAATGTAAATGCCAGGAATATATAAAATACTTTATTAATTTATTCCATGTTTCAGATGATTTTTCTTCTCAGATTTGATTTTGAAGTTACATTACAGCATTTTCATTTATATGTGTAGATCAAATATCCCTGTAAGAAAGCAACACCAAAACCTACTTGTTTACATGGTTTTGCCTTTAGTTTACACATATTTCATGATGTAGCTCTCCCTTTCTAAAGTGAGTAAACTCCTGAAATGAGACCTTATCTACTAAATCAACACCTTGAAAGTTTTTAGGTGGCAAAGTTTGCAGATAGCAGACTAAAGCCAAGTCAACATTTTCTTATTTTACTTAAGTTTATATGCTTCCTTTTCTATCAGAGATCTCACAAGGTCTCTGTATGTCAAACAGAAGCTTCGCGGCTGTAAGTAAAATGATAACTGGAAAGATAACATTAGTAGAATTCAGGCATCTCTCTCAAAGCAGCCTAGTCATATGCTGTGTGGAAGAAACCCACAATTGGCTGAGTAAGGGAATTTACTGTTTCCCAGGAAAGGAAATTGCCAGCACACATCTGGCAAAATGTTCTAAATGTTTAGTTTTGAAAAAATACACATTTCAGCTCTGCTTATAAGGTGAGTTCTGTAGAGTGGGTATCTTCTTTCTAAAAAGGGAAAGATCTAATTTGTACTTTAAATATACCAATCCACTATTTGCTATTTTATGGCATATAGTGTATACACTCAGCTCTAAAGCAAGCAGGAACTCACAGGCTAAAAGCTATATTTTAGTTCAGAGGAAAAATGTATCATGAATGCAAATACAACATCCCATATCGACAGCAGAAATGAAAGATGAAGAGAACAATGAACATGAAAGAAATACTGAGAGGATGTGACTAGTCTGAATTATAACTTTTTACTCAGTTTCTGACATTTATAAGACTCCATGCCAAATTACTTAAATTCCTCCCTGCTTCAACACATCTAACAAAGAAATGGTCGTTCTCATAACTGACGGGGGACAGATCTTCCCAGTCATTAAGTTTTCAGAATAAGCCCTCCCTTTTAAGCAGACTTGTTAAAGTGCCTCTAAGGCTCAGTAAAAAGGTTGTATTCAGGCATCTTCCTTCCTCTTCCTCAGATTTCAAGGACAAAAATGGATTTAACTTGCCTTACTTTTCACACCAGTTTTCTAAATTTAGCTGTTACTACTTTCTTTCCCCCTGAACTCTGACTGGCTTTGACTCTCTGGAGAGGCAGAGAAGACCACTTCCTCCTCCACAGCTGGGAAACCTACTCCCAAAGGGATAGAAAGGGTGAAGGATCAAAATCAACTGCTCCAAAAGATGCACCAAATACAGCACTAAGCTGCAGCGAAGGGTTAAAGGGATGTATATTTATTTCGTTGGCAAGGTGAACAATCACTTTCCTGGACAGTGGGAAAGAGCACCTCATTAAAGCAATATGAGTCCATTGGACCCAGATGGAGAAACAGCAAAACCCTCTCTCAGTTATGTGTGTGTGGAGGGCGGTATTCAGTTACTGCCCCCATGGCCTGGGATTATCAATGAAAGTTGGAGAAAGCATTACTGTGGTGCACCTCAGGGTGTTACTCCAAGACCTAGATGAGAAACATGGTGAGTAGAAGCTAACTGGTGATGCCTGTTGTGCCGGTAAGAGTCTTCCATTATGATTTTGCTGTCACTTCTCAGAATAATACCTGTGCTTTCCGTACCTTTCCCCCTGAAACTGCAGACAGCCAGAGCAACTGGCCATTTACTCATTCATTCATTCACAACAACAGAAAAACCAAGCCAAGCCTAAAACACAGTAAAAGGTGAACTTGTTTCTCTTTCCAGTATTTTTACAACCACAGTTCTCCCTAGTGGAGGCCCAGGATACAGCAAGGCTTCCTAGGCAGTCTCCAAATTCAGTTCTGCTCCTGGCCTCATTACAGCATAAGGGCCTCCCAGGGTCATGCTTTGGCCTTTCATAAAGAAAAGCAGACTCCAGTTCAAACCTTTAGAGACACTCATCTCTCCTCCAAAACCCACTGAAACTGAGCTGCCAGATTACAGCGGTGATGTGACTCACTAGGGTGGCATACAGATGGCAAGCATTATAGTCATTCAAAAACTACTGATTTAATCAAGCTTCTCATGGAGATCCTATCTAATGAATTCTCAGCAGATTTTCCCTTAAATCTTGTCTTTTATATGTGTTCAGTCCCTTGAGTAGAGCTCTAATAATTAAAAAGAAAACTTCTAGATGACTACACTGCTCAGTCTCATATTTTCATTTAATATCTAACTAAGGATTTTTTTTAAAAATACATGAAAATATAATCAGAAAAATAAAGATTATCCACCAGTTCTTCCTCATTAAGAGACAGATATTTCCAGGGCTGGAGAAATCTAATTTACTCTATTGAGTATACACACATGGTGGTGAAAGGAAGGATGACTAGTAAGACACGGCCATTTATTTTTTTGCGCTAGCTGTGCAAAGAAAACAGGGAACAGACCAATTTAAGGACAAGTTGCGATGGGAAACTCTCATTTAACTTAGCAAATTAATTAAACCCAAATAATAGAAAATACTGAATTGGAATGTCTGGTTAGATAGAAATGCTTCACACAGTCTAGTACATTAATCTAATGCTATATTTTATCTTAATCGGATAATAGTAGGTTGGTCAAGTATCTTGCAAAGACTGTTATTCACGTGGGATTAAACATTCTTCCAAAGACTTCAGTTCTTTGAAAATTAGAAATCAGTACACAAGCTTGAAACTTTGTTATCAATGCAAGTAGATGTGACATTTATCTGCTTGGCTATTGCAATACAAAATTGAAGGGATGGAGAATACATACTTCATATACCAAACCCTCCAAATATATACATTTTGTTGCAAATAATCTTGACCATTCCAAACATATTCCTGTGTTTCCTCTGGTTAGAAGGTTAGAAGTGGCATATGAATACTCCATAGGAAAAATCTGACAAATTGGTTTCACTTATCACAGTCCAAATAGAATCTTTCTGGAATTCGCCAGAATTAAATGCTAGAGATTTTCCTTTCCAAAGGTGACTATGTAAAGAAATATCAGCAGCTTCCAACAATCTAAGACATGAATTTTAGTTGCTATAACTATTTTTGACAACTCCTGAACACAACTTCATCATATAAAAAAATAAAGCCACATTAATACATTATATGTGATAAAGCAAGCTATATAAGAGTCTGTCTTAAGAGATCTTAAGACATGCTGTGATTTTCCTTGAATATGAGAAACTTTGGTCAGTAATTCATGTTAGTTTGACTAGCACAGCATTCTCTTTGTTTATTTTAATTAAGAAAAATCTATATATTCCAGATCCAGACCTAGCCAAAATCTCAGGCACTTTATCTTCAGGAGTCAGTATCCTATCATGCTGGTTTCAAGAAGAAAATTTCTTCTTATGGAAAGGTAAACTTTTCCAAAATTTCAGTGGATTGGACTCTTTCCCAGGGTTTGGTAAGTTGGCTAGTAATTTTCCGCTTTTTCAAGATGACCGATCATTGCAGAGACCATGGGAGTTGGGAAGTAGTCCTTTTTATTCTTACATATAAATTTCAAATACTTTATTAGAATTTCCCTCCTCTTTTATGGGTATTTCCCACTCCCAAGGGCACAGAACTGGCCTAGGGAGAGCTATCAGGGTAATTCCTATTCAGCCATGCCACTTCCTGAGCCATGCCTTACTGCCACTGCTTCTGGATGGTTTTTCCTCTTCCAGTCCCAGCTGACTTGTGATTTCTAACTCTTTTATTAACATTAGAACTTCCAAAGTTTGCCATTTCACAGAGAAAAAAAAAGTGCCTTTAAAATAATAAATAAAAAGCTCGTAAACGCTTAACTCTTGAAAGACATGCCTAAAAATGAATGCTTATCTCAGAGATTCAGTAAAATACAAATTCTGTGTTCAACAGAAAACCTCTAATTACTGCTTCTCGTGTTCTTTTTGCAAGGACGTACCCAAGCCTGTTTTTGTATGCATGGGACAGTGTCTTTCTCTGTAACTCCACAACGTACTAAACACCAACTAAATTACATCTTGGTTCAGCATATTTTAAAGAAAATAAATTACGAACAAACAAGCCCAAGGACTAGTATGTGTACGTGTATGTGTGTATGTGTATGTGTGCGTGTATTTAGCGGAGGTGGTCGAGGGTAAGGAGCTTAAAAATGATTACCATCGCGAATAATTTACTAGCATAGTTGGAGGCTATCGGAACTGATTGCTCTGTCTAGGAAACTCTTAATTAGAGCCGTGCTGCAGGAATTCGCAGGGGTCCTGCCGCTGCCGGCTCCTCCCTAGGGTTTCCTCTCGCCGCCCCGCTCCCGCCAGCCGCCGTGCGCTGCCCCCCGGCCCTGGCGAGCCCGGGAGGGAGGAGCGGCTCCGCTCCACACGTGTGCCTGCTCTTACCAACCCTGCTATAAGGGCAGGGGAGCGAGGGGCTCGGGTGTGCGGCAGCGGGGGCTCGGCGGGGCGCGGCGCGGCGCAGGAAGGCAGCGGGCCAGGCCGGGCGTTCGCAGCTGCTTCCCGCGCCTGACAGCTGCGGGCACGGCGGGAGCGGCCGCACCTCCCCGGCCCGCCCGGGGCAGGCAGGCAAGCCCAGCCCTCGCCTGACGGCACATGGCAGAGGAGCGCTCCGCTGCGCTGCAGGTTCGCTAGGGCCGGGCTCTGGCCAGCGCATCCAGGCTCTCTAGGTCCGCCGAGTTACCGCAGGGATTAAAATGCAGCTGGCCGCCTGCTTCTTTTTGGGCTGCGGCATATTCTTAGCTTCAGGATACAACTCCTTCAGTAAGAGCATGGAGACGATAGGCAAGAAGCAGTACCAGGTTCAGCACGGGTCGTGCAGCTACACCTTCCTTCTGCCCGAGGCGGACAACTGCCGCTCCTCGACTCCCTACGTGTCCAACGCGGTGCAAAGGGATGCACCTCTGGACTATGATGATTCAGTTCAAAGACTGCAGCTACTTGAGAACATCATGGAAAACAACACTCAGTGGCTAATGAAGGTAAGGTAATATAATTTCTCTCCCAGAAATTGAACATCCTGTTATCTCTTTCAGTGTAATTTCTTTTTTCCTGAAGAGTGCCTAAATGCACATAGTGCATTGTCTAAGCTAAATTTCTGGGTTACCTTTCAATCAAAAAGTTGTTTTGAAGTCTGGGAACACACTATTAACTAGAAAGGAACGTGAACTGCACAGTTCTGCAGAGATTGTGCTTTAAAGTTTGTCATTACATTTGAGTTGCTGGGATAAATTGTATACACAGATGGATTGTGGGCATGTCTGAAGTTTCTGATATGACAGAAGCAGCTACAAATTTATAATCAAGTGGCAAGGGCTATTTTAGATCTATTTAAAGAATATAGGATGTACCTTTATCCAAGGCATGCCTGAAAAATGTTATCTGAAATGTGATTTCAAAACTTGAATGCAGAAATTGACCTATTAAACCCCACTGATAAAGAACTGTAGTTCAGGCAAAGACTGCAAGTCACTTGCAGTGAGAGTAGCCTTGTGAAGTGATAGAATTTCAAGAAAATTCTTTAGCAGATATCCTTCGCATCCTGTAGTGTTTTCAGTGAAATGTACATGATTCAAGGGAAAAATAGTCTGGAAAAGGTGTTACAGATACCAGAGCTTCCTTTAATGCAACTCCACTGGAACTGAGGGAAAATGGCAATTTTACTGCCAAAGTGGTAATATTTGTACCTGAAAGAGCAGGAAAAAAAAATTACAGCATATATTTTTATTACTACTGGAGAATAAACTTGATCACTATTTCACATTTTTATAGATATTAATTTGATTCAAAATCTTATGCAGTTCAACAGATTCTGACTTTAAAATGCTTTATTTCACTACTACCTAGAAAAGTGTGATAGTATACTCTAATTGCATAGTAAATTTATGGGCATTTATGTTTTGTATCAAGATGCCTGTCTTCTAAGCAATAAATATTTTAAGGACTTGGCACTGTATTTCCAAATAAGTGTTCCAGTGATACCATAATGGTTTCTTCATAGCGAAAGAAATCTGTGTTGCGAATGTAGAGAATTCACATTTTTACAGCGAATAGCCATTTCATACATAGTTATAAACTAATTTCGCATTAGGGCTCACTACTCTCATCAGTTACAAAGTTACACAACTCCTAAGATACAACCAATGAAATCTGCTGGTGAATTTTTGAGTGTTAAAATTCACATTCCAAAACAAACAGCACACGGTTTTCATCACCTTGAAAATGAGCCATGAAGCTTAAATCCAAAACGCATACACTTGAAGACTCCAGTGTGGAATTCTAAATGTCTCTTTACAGGTTTAGGATGCTTAATTTAGAGACACAAATAATGCCAGTTGAGTAGTCTTAGGATTTCTTTTTCAACAGGCAAACTTACTCTTCTCCACTTAACTTACCTTTCTACTTAGTAATTTACAATGCTCAATACTGTATTGCTAAGATCAAAATTAACAGATGCACAATGTAGGATGAAAAACACACCAAGTAGAATAGTCTAATCTACCCAGCTGCTAAGCAATTTCCTAACATAAGTAGTAAATCACACAACACTTCAGTCTTAAATGCCACTTAAGCAGACAAACACAGTATCATAAGTGGCATCAGGTAAACAGAAACCAGTAACCATCCTTATTTAGTAAAAACTCTGCTTTTTCCTGTCAGTCCCTGGGAAATCAGTGCCAAGAGGAATAGGATAAGTATCTCTAACCCATTCTTTGGGGGATCAAAAGATAGATTCTGATTTACAGGACAGAGAAATGTTTCTTATATTTGAGCAAAGGCTTCTAAATAAGATGCTTTAGAATAGCCTGGGTTTTTTTTTTTCCTAGCTCTTCCACAGCTAAACATCCTGTAAAATATCTGTTGTTTGTCTTTTTCACTATTTTAACACCTGCTCTCTATGTCATCTGTTTTGTTCACAAAGAGCCTCCAACAAAAAGTAGCTTTTCCTTAGATTTACTTTGCTAGAGACACCTGGTCTGCAAGTGAAGATAAAAAGCAAACAATAACCCTTAAAATGGCTTATAGAGTTTACTTGCTGTTTTTTAAGGTCACTAATCCACATTCTTAGGTTCATATTTCAGCCTCCCAAAATACAGTGCAAGGTCAGTCAAGGTGGGGTGAAAAAATTATATTTGCTTAATTTTTTTAGTGTATTGAAAGTGTAATACAAGATTGCTTTTAAAAATAACCTGACATTTAGCTTCTCAGCAATTGCACAAAAACCTTCATTGGATCTTGCTCTTTAAGAGTCATTTTTGTTCATTTAAGAGGCAAAGCCTGTTTTGTTTTGAAGTTGTGTAAAATATACATTACAAACTTCTAGTGTGAACTAATCTTTAAACACTGGTCCTGAAATATTGCACATCCCCAAACATTTTTACACACCTCCCCCTCTCCTGCCTTTAATCCATCAACTAAAGGAAATGTTCTGTTTCTGAATGAACAGTGGGCTGTATGAATGGAACAGCATGGGAAGTGTGTGCTTCATCTGCTTAATGGACAAACACAATGGGAAGAAAATGAGTTAGATATGTCCAGGTTCTTTTCTGATCTGCTCCTGCATAAGAAGCAAAAGACTTTTTTCTAGTTACTACAAATTGCTTCTTCATGAAAACGCCTTTTTTTTTTTTTTCAATCTGAACTTTAATGATGCATTATGCCACTACTGTATGTGCCATATATAAAATTGGAGAATGTCTTTTGAAAAGCAGATTATGTTTAAGCATTCAGATGACAAGTTAGAACAGACCACTATTCCACCTAATCCACGGTTTAGCAGTAAACCTGTAAGTGATACTTTGAAGCAAAGGCCAAAACCCTAGATCAGCTGTGCTGCAAGATACCTGAAATGAACTTTCTTCTTTGACTTTTCCTATTTTGGGATCAATTTGTATACTGAAGTGTAGAATTTTTTTTCTAATGTTTGTGTGAGCAGGGAGAATAAAGCTCTCAATAATAAAATTTTCAATTAACCTGAGATGATAGCAGGTTGGTGTGCAGCTGAGATACATGACTGGAAATTTTTAAAATATATATATATGTTGGCAATATATATATATGTTGGATATATATACACACACTTTGGAACTTTTAACATAAAACACCACTTTCAGATATTCCTAAAAGACAGGCAATCCCTTAGATTCAACAACTTAACTATTTCTGTCTGAATAAGTGGGAGCTTTAACATTTGGATCATAGCACTTGTACTCAAGAAACTGATTTTTTTTTCAGATATTAAGACATTGAAATAAGTGAATGCCAACTTGAATTTGCTTATTAATATATTGACTGGATCCTATGGCTCAGGAGATATGACTGTCCACAGGAACAGTGTAAAAGAAATAAGTCATATTTTCTTAGTCTTTCCTGTTACAAACAGCTGAAAACAATATATGATCCAACTGACGATTGCAGTTGGAATATAGTTAATTTATTTGTAGTTTATCAGCAGATCAAAAGACTGGCAAGTAAAAGTCTGTGTCAGGAGCCAATATTTAAACTCAAGACCAGAGCTTCATCCTGAACCATCCCAGCAGACTAGGAGGAGAATGCACTGCTGATAGAAATGCAGTATCTTTGGATATGCTTAACTGAGATTAATTTTCCCTTGTCTTGATACCCTGAAAGGTTATAATTATTGCTGTACTGAATGTCATTCACCAAATACAAAAAGATACTCTGACATGTTGCCATCCAAAGCCATCTGCAGAAAATGGATAAGGACAAATATATTGAACAGTGTTGGATTTTGAAGTATGCAAGAGATGATTCTGACTCTGAATCCTACATTCTTTTCTTAAATAATACATCTGTTTTTACTTATTGTGAAAAGTGCTTGTTTCTGTCTATCAACGATTATTTGCTAAGCAAAAGAAAACTGGCAGGACTCAAAAGAAAATACTTTCTTACTTTCAGATTAGTATGTTACCAGATAAAGTTTCCACACTGCTCTGGATGACATAATTATGCAGTTTATTGTTGTATTTCCTGTAGGTAAATTTCAGTGAAAAAATTTGAAATGATGCTATTGCAGGTGTTTAAAAACTATGTTGTAGAAACAATTCCTGCATCATTCTGCAAATACCAAATTGGTGATACAGGTATGAAATTGTACAAAATCAACAAAGAAAAGATTTTCTTGTACAGATCTACAAGACAAAATTGAAATAGAGAATTCACCACAGAAGTTATCAGTAAAAAATGGGATAAATAGAGGCTTGTTTTACAGAACCAGTCTCTTACTAGCATTCAAGATATATTTTCCTGTGCTTTGTTTGTTTTTAACATGACCGTAAACTTGTCATCTGGTCCGCACAGCAAAATGGGAGATTCTCTCCATCAATTACCAACACCAAATGCTTAATTTCCTTTCTTTCTTTTCATTTTCTTTCTTCAAGTGCACATATAGGAAATGAGCTTGAGAATTCTAGAATTGCCAGTTTCCAGTTTTTTATTTGCATGCTCAGTTTATATATAAAATTTAACAGCATAACCTTTAGAATATCTTTGATACTTTGTCAGAGAGACCGAAGTTGAGGATGGTGTTTCTTTTTGCAGGTAATTGTTACTGCTTTTTTTCTTGTTAATTATGAAAAAATTCAACAATTTGCATCTCACCTCAAATTTACCAAGTAAAAGAATATAATTTGCTTGATTCCTAAGCTATCATGTATGTATTGCTTAGAATAGAAGTTGCCCTAGAGCCCACAGAAATGGGTTAGACCCATTTCTAACCTTCAAAATATGACAACTAGTACCTTTAGTGACTGTTTATTACTGTCCTTTACATACTACAGTATTTGCTTTTGAAAATGTACCATATTCTTTGATTTATAATACTAAGCAGCTTAGTTAACCATTATTTCTTTAGCAACTTTTAACATACTTTAATGTAAGAACCTCCTGCTGCATCTGTCATTTCATGGGCTTCTACACAGCTTTGGCTGAAAGCCAGAGTGGGGGCAAAGTAAGATGGTCTTCCCCCATTGTTACTATTGTTATAGGCCTAGACAGGGAAAATGTTGCCAACTGGCTTAGAAGACACAGTCTTACATCTTACATTAGTGTCTACAACAGAGAGGGGCTGCTCTTGCATCTTTGGAACTTCACAAATGCAGAGTTTTATCAGGTGCCTCAGTCTGTATTAACTGGCCTCCTAGAGTAAGTTCAATCAGCCTCTTCAGCCTGAAGGAGACAAATACAGGACTAGAAACCTTAATAGAAATCCCCCTTGAAGAGGCAGCTTTGTCAGCATTGCTGAAGAACTTACAAAACCTGGCATGCTGCATGGCTCTCATCCTGACATAGTACTTTAGCACTGAAGTTCATAGGCCTGAAAATCCAGAGACAGTAGGTAGAAGGTACAGCTGTGGACTAGACTGCAAATATTATATGAATATATAGATAAACATGCTTCCTGCTTGTTAAAAAACAGCTTGAGTACAAGAGTCAAATCAGGATTGATAGCTTTTCCATCAGACTTTGGTGTCTTCCTATTCACACATCCTGACAGAACCACAGAATCACAGACTGGTTTGGTTTGGAAGGGATCTTCAGAGACGATTAGTTCCAACCCCTCTGCTGTGGGCAGGGCCACCACCCAGATCAAGTTGCTCAAAGCCCTATCCAGCCAAACCTTGAACACTTTTGGGGATGGGGCATCTACAACTTCTCAAGGCAGCCTGTTCCAGTGTGTCACCACTCTTACTGTAAAAAAAAAAACCCAAAACCACAAACCAAAACAGAAAAAAACACAATAAAAACAACTAACCAAAAAAACCCCCCAAATCAAAACAAACAAACAAAACCCAAACAAAACCCCTAAACTTCCTGAAACTGGAGAAAAATGGTTCTTGCATCTAGTTAACATGTTAGGATACTAATGGAAGCCTTAAGAATACTTGTGCAGACTGCATAAGGGAAAATGGGAGAAGATGGCTCTTGAAAAACAAAAAATTAATGTACCTGAAACAAGGATGTCATGCACAGAAAATATTTTGGTACTCCAAATGCACCCTAGGGACTATCTCACTGGTAATCACAGTGAAAACAATGTGTCAGTGGACCCTAAGTATCAATAGATCCTTCAAGAAAAGGTGAGTTTCTACGGCACTGAATAAGAAGTTTCAGAAATATATACTGACAATTTTATCTGCCATTTTATTATTTGAATTTCTCAGACTAGCCAAATCTAAACTAGAGGTGGGAAAATAATAGGAACTTCAGATAATTAAAAAAGGCAAAGCATTTAGGGAGAATAAAGTATAGAACAGTAATTTAATACCTGGAAATGCTTTAAAGATATGGCTCATTACACAGCATTAAACCAAATAACCTAATGCACACAGTAAGTTAAAAAGTGCTTTGCAACTGAAAATACTGTGATCATTTCATTTCCTTTACTAGACATATTTCTAGGAAATGGGGCAGAGGAAAAGAGAATTCTATTCATTCTCTAGTGAGAATAAGAGAAATACTTTTGGTGAACCTGATGTCTATTCCAAGTAAACCAGGCTCAGAGGAGATACTAAAGAGTTCTCAAAGTTACAAAATCCAGATCTATGTTTTGTATTAAAAAAACCCCACACCTAGATAGGTCTGCAAACACTCACTGTGTTAGTTCTTAAGCTGCCTAGAAAAAGACATTACTACTTCTTAAAAGCTTTTTTTTTTTTTTAATCTTACTGTATTCCAAGTAATTACTGAAAATCCTGTTAGTTTTTATCTGTTTGTGGAACAGGTTAACCCTAAAATTAAGATATTAGAATTTACAAAGCTCAGCAAACATATCCTGCAATTTGTATGTTTAAATTATATCTATCTTTTCTCTTTCCAACTTCCAGTACATTATGGCTTTGTCTGAAGTGAAAGCAGGAAGCTACAGGAACTTTTCTGCTGTCTTCATACTGCCCTTATGAAGCTTTATCAGTTTAGCTAACAATCTTCCAGGAGTCTATTAAGGTCATAAAAAGATCTTATTGCTAAAAAGAGAAGGCTGATAAAATATGCAACCTTCCCTCTGTTAACTTCTCTCTCTGTTAATAAAAGTATGGATGGGAATCTAATATTCTTCACAGAATTCACTGTTCACAGAAGCTGTAAGGAAACATTTTCCTCTCTAGATGAGCAAATACTTCAGAATTCTTAGATGACAGCAACTTTTTCTCCAGTTCAGCTGTCTCTGGAGATTTCTTGTTTAAACCAAGCAGCATGTTAGTGTCATAGCTTTGCTCCAACTTCCTTTAATAATGCAGGAAAAAATGATCTTTTTAGTTTTGTACTTGTATTCAGGTCTCAAGCAGCATGATAATTTTAAAATAAAAAACATAACTATTCCCTTTACCCTCTAGGGACCATCATATCAAATTTGTATAAATGATTTTGCTCAGGTATTAAAATTGCTGTGTTGTGGTAACACAACTGAGAGCTTATTTTTTCCAGAAGGGGGAAAAAATCCCACTTGCTTGATTCATTACTGCTCTTTCAATATTAGAAACCAAAATTCTTCTAATAGGCATTCAAATGTTAGACTGTGTAATACCTTTTAGTAATATAATCAGCAAGAGATTGAAACCAGCTATGTGCATTTCAAAACCTGTACTAAAGCACTGATGAGGACCAGAGTAGTTCAGGACAAAATCAAAACTATAGTATTAGAGCATTCCAGTGTGGTACAGCATAATCACTCACACAACTGCCATAATTTGTGTACTTCAGAAGCAAAGTTTCAGTATCTTTTTTGAATAAAGTGTTTGCCAAAACCACAGGAAAACACACTGAGCCAATGTTTGATCTTTATCACTCCACTTAAAAGAACTTTTTGACAGGGAGAAAACCTAAAAGTTCTCATCTTTGGAGAAAATAATTGTATCTATTTAAAAATAGGATCTTCTGAAAGTCTCTAGTATAAAAAGGACTGAGCAGTGTCTTAAGCCCTGTCCAAACAATAGCTCTGCAGACCTGTTCATTCTCATGCTGCAGGCACTAAGAGTCATTCACCTCCTGCACTCACGGTATCAGCTTCATCGCTACGCTCGCTTTTTGGTTCAGGCCTGCACCTGATGTGCGTGATCCTGGAAGGAAAAAGCCTCTTTGTTCCATTCTGTCACGGTGTGGGAATGGGGAGACACCCAGCTAAGTGGAAAGGACATTTCCTGGGCAATAGCCATGGGCCCTATAGCCGCTCTCCTACACGTGATGTGACATCCGTGTGCCACAGGGCTGCTGCTCATCATGTGACCTGATGTGCAGACTTACACAGAGGTACCTGAGTAAGCTGAGAGGTTTGATCCCTGCCATCCAAAAGTCATTTTAGTTTTGTCTTTCTTGACAGAACTTTTAGACATATTATGACACTTTATATACTTGCTTTAGGTCTTTTCCCATGAACTACATTATGTTCTATGCAACAATTTTCCTAATTTTCCATTTACAAGATGTAACTACCTGCAAGGTAGTAGTTCAAACCCACGGTTTCAGAATGGAATATAAACCAGCACCTTAAAGAAAACATGCCATTCAGTCAAGAAGCAATAGCCTTATTTTTCTGGGGTATCAGCTGTCAACTGACAATCTCAGCTGTGCAAAGTCTTAACAATCAAACATGAAAAAGCTGCATATCAAGACTAAAATACACACAGTAATGGAAAAATACACTTGCCATACTTTAGTTTGCATTAACAGATACCCTGTCCAGTCAGTTTTCTTACTCAAGAAAGTTTTCTGGTGAAGTCCTAATGAAAAAATTTCCATATTTTTGCTTTGCTTTTCACAACAAGTTTTTACAAACAGGGCAATTCAACTATTCAAATGAAACACTAGTTTCCAGTTTCTTAGTACAACTTAATTGATATAGTAGGCAAAAGACTGCTTAAACGAGTAAATAAAAAATACAAAAATCTTTTGTTTTGTTCCTTCTAAGGAATTGACTTAAAAACACCCCTAAGCTTCCTTGCATGAAGTCTGAACTTTGACCATATTAACTATCCCTGTGTTTTCACTTATGTTAAACTGTCATCCTGATGCCAGATTTTCTGTCAGATATAATGTTTGCCTGTAAGTAACAGTAAATTAAAAAACCCCATTGTAACTACTACTGGAGCAGTACTGGGAATGTTTTCTGAAAACTACTCTGACGTGATGAAACAAAGTTCAAATAACTAGAAAGTAAGCCCCTAGACTAATAACTTAGCCCTTAAAAAGTGTATAAACTGCAACAAATATAAACTATCTGACCCCGTTGAAATCTTAGCACATACAAGCAAGGATTCTGAAAACTACAGTTTACCAGCTAGGCAAGAAAGTTTAAATATATAGTTAAAAATACCCTGTTTTTTTGCCCTGACATGTAAGTTTATTTGACTTGAATCTAGAGAAAACGCAGCCATGTCTTGAGTTCAGCTTTTTTGTTATTGTAAACTTTATTATTTTAAAAAGGCTCTGAGGACAGCATACAAAATCCTAGCTCTGCTCCAAACAAGAAGAAAAATTCCCACTGACTTCTTAGTGAAACTAAAAATACTTTAATTAAGTATTAATAAAACAATATTCAAAAAGTATTTGAAGTTGATAATGGAGTAGACCAGTAAATCAGACATGTGCTTTAAGGTTTAATTCATGTGGACTACCTCTAACTAAGTAAGGATGCTACTGATACAGAAAAAAAGTAATAATTTTCATCACAAGGAAATCAACATTTTCATTTTCTTGTCCCTCTCTAGTCCATGTGGGAATAACATCTCCCAAGAGTCTCATCCAGTCAAGTCCTTTGCACTCACCATTTCTCTCAGTGAATTTTCTTCCAACTGCACAATGTTTTTTGAACTTCAGGGAAACCAGAGAATTCATTCCCTCAGCTGGCTTAAAGATCAGCCTTCCAGTCCCCTTTTGCAGCTTACTGTCATTAAGAATTCCTATGCCTATTCCTATCCACATCCACTTTTAAAATTCTGATCACACAGATTGCTGAGAGGTATTTCTTTCTTTCTTTTACAGTTATGCAGCTTCCTGGCTGTCTCTTTCCTCTACATTCTTTCCCATTCAGAATCCTCAGTTCTGGATTCTTTTGTCCTTATTGCTAAATTTGTTTTTAACCTTCTGTGAATACTTTCCTGAGTATACACAGAATCACAGAATGCTTTGAGTTTGAAGGGACCTATAGTTTCAACTACTCTGCTGTAGGCAGGGACACCTTCCACTAGACCAGGTTTCTCAGAGCTCCATGCAGCCTGGGGTTGAACACTTCCAAGTATGGGGTGTCTACAACTTCTCTGAGCAATCTGTGCCAGTGCCTCACCACCCTCACTGTAAAGAATTTCTTCCTAATATCTATCCTAAACCTACCCTCCTTCAGTTTACAGCCATTGCCTCTTGTCCTGTCACTACATGCCTGTGTGAAAAAGTCCCTCTTCAGCTTTCTTGTAATTCCCCTTTAGGTACTGGAAAGATGGTCTATGGTCTCCTCCACACTGAAAACCTTCTCTTCTCTAGACTGAAAAATCTTAACTCTCTCAACCTGTCTTCACAGAAGAGGTGCTTCAACCATCAATCATCTTTGTGGCCTTCCTCTGGACCCATTCAAATCCCTTCTAATGCTGCAGGATTCAGAGCTGGACGCAGCAATAGTCCAGCTGGGGTCTCACCGGAGCAGAGCGGAGCAGAGCAGAGCGGAGCAGAGCGGTGCAGAGCAGAGGGGCAGAATCCCCTCCCTTGCCCTGCTGCCCATGCTGCTTTGGATGCAGCCCAGGACACCATTTGCTTTCTAGGCTGTGAGGACACATTGCTGGGGAATGTCCAGCCTCTCATCCACCAGGCACCCCCAAGTCCTACTTGGCAGGGCTGCTCTCAATCTCTTCACCTCCCAGCCTGTGCTTATGCTTGGGATTTCCTGGACCCAGGTTCAGGACCCTGCACTTGGCATTATTGACATTTATGACATTTGCACAGGCCCACCTCTCAAATCGATGACACTTTTTTTTCCTGGCTAGGTGCATATAGTATTGATGTCATTGTACTTTCTCCACTGCTAATGTGCTTACTCATCTTGACAGCAGAGTTTTACATGCAAGAGAGTCTCTGGAAAGCATATGTAAAAATCCTCCTCTTCAGCCGCCTTTCTTGTCAGATCTTGACAGAGAACAGTGTCTGCTTGTAAAAAACCCATCCTATAATGTATAGCTTTGGTTCTCAGACATTTTTTCTGAGAGTTTCTCCTCTTCTCTTATGGTTAATGCCAATAGCATCATTTGTTTTGAGAGGATCTGGCTTCTGGTCTTTCTAGAAGGGCACCAACTGGCAGCTACCTGGTGCCAAACTTTCAGGAGCACTGACTGGAGCTCAGCTGAAGAGGTGACTTTCCATCACCACCTGAATGCTCAGGGGGTACCAAAGAGGAAATTTTGGAGGCAATGGATGGAAAGACCTGTCTTCCTGTTTATGTTCCAAAACCCTAAACTGTCTGCTTTTAGATGGATAATTCCAGCTATTGAGAAAAGGAAAAAAAAAAGAGTAGTTTTAATCAGGATTACATATTTTTTTTTCTGCATCACACATTACATTTTGTTTCTGCAATAGGCTGTCTATATGTTCTGATCTTGCTTCCAAATATTTGTGTTTGTCCACTTTTAACACAGTAGCTTCCTGTTTTATCTTTTAAGCATAGAATTCCTTGGAAGCTTTTGCACTAAAGACTCTTAACTGAGCTAATGGAACAGTACAGAGAAATAAACAGGTAGCATTTAACAAGAACATATAAGGATGCTCATTTTTTAAACCAAGCAGAGGTGACCACCTGAGCTTCTCTTTTTTAAGGCATCCTTTAGTGCTTTCTGTAATCGTGTTTAAGGCTAGTTTGGTTTTCGGGTCCTGCTTCCCTCACCCAGTGTTTTGGAAACCTTTGGGAAGTTCTCTGACAGGTTTGGTCCAGCAAGTAAGGAATTTTCAAGTGGTGATGTAAATGTAGCAGTTCTCCAGACACTCCACATCCCCAGTCCATCTAGCATTTTATCAACTGAAACGGTAGTGAGAAATATGCAGCACATCTTAAAAAAAGAGCTACAGTACTTGAACAAAAATTTCTTTTCCTCTCTCCAAAATCAATGAATGGGTTCTTAGTGAAGAAATTCAGTCCCTCAAAACTGAAATCAGCACCTGACGTGTGCTTCCCCAAAATTCAAAATTTGTCAGGCCTTCGGCAAAAATGATTGGTTGTCACTTGATAGCACCATTGAGGCTTCTTCTACAAGAAAAAGATGTCATAAAAACTCAATAAAGCATAATTAGATGGCATTATGTTGAAAAGCTTAAGAACTACTAAAAATGCTTTCAGTTTCCTTAACTTGTGAACTTTAAAAAGAATTTAATTTTTGTCATGCTGAAAGATGCTCTGTGAACAAAGCTTTGAAACTGGAGACATCCAGTTTTATAGCTTACAAAAGGGACTAATTGTGTACCATAGCTTCCTAACTAGTTTGATCCTTGAACTCCAAATCATTCTTCCTTCTGGTTGGAAATGGAATGTAAGATGACTGCTTCCCTAGAAAGCAATGCTGAGAATGAACTGCAAATGTCTAGCTCTTTTTCACTTCCCCAGTAACATGTTTTGAGAAGTAGAATTTGCTTCATATTTGTCAAAAACTTGAATGCTGATTTGCTTCACCACATCATGAGCTATTCTCTAAAATAGACTGTCCCGTTGAAAGAGGAGTTCATAAAAAATCCTTGATATTGTAAGTTGAGATAAAAAAGATAAATGGCTTTAACTGTGACTGATACATTTGCTAAATATTTTGTAAAGTTTATGAGGCTACATAGACAATGTTTTTCATTAAAAATGTCACCAGCATATCTGATAGTAAGTTAATTTCAGCTGCCTATTACTCAGTGGAATGGAAAAAATACACAAATGAGAAAGAATTATTGAGATATGGGATAGCAAGCGTTTATTCAGATGTCATCTTTGTAGGTCAGAGTCTTGTCCTTACACTGGTCTGGTAAAGTCCTGATTCCCTGATGGTAGCATGCAAGTCCAAAATCTGATTGAAAGCATGTAGGCTTGTCTCCAAAAGGTTTGAATATTCAGTTTGTGAAATTATAGCCCAATGCCATAACCTAGGTATTTTAAATTTAAATATTGATTAGCAGTATTTCCTACACTGCTTACAAGTATGGAGTCCTAATTTTGAGTATTGGTGGCTTGTTGCATATAATGAAAAATATTTATATGCATTTCAGTGAATGGCAGAAGCATCATTGGCTTCTTGTCCTCCTGGCTTCAGTGCTACTGAACTTTGGCAAAATGCCATTCATGACTCACACTATTTATTTATTTATTCTTTATTTTTAGACTAATGGGAACTTTATGAATTCCATCACTGATTTTTAAGAGAAATACCACTTAGCTATGATCCAGAAAAATAGTGATTCAGAATCTTAAATTATTGCCTTAATGAATACTCTTAACTCTTAACAAGTGTGGGTAATCACCGAATAATTGATTTTAATTTTGAAGATACTCGTTAAATTTCGGGGTTTTTACTTACCTATATAGAAGTTCACACTGTTAACCGGTTTGTCAAGTTGACTATTCAGTTTCCATTAACAGTGTTTTTTTGAAAATAGTGTTTTTCATTTGCAATTTAATGTACAACTCCCCAGAAATGCAGCACAGAAAGTATGTGCATCATATATAGTACAAAGAACTCACGTAGTCCTCCAAATGACAAAACACATGTGTAGGTAGGAAAGCAGTAGTGAAGTATTACATGTACAAAATAAGCTCAGTGTCTGGAATGGTGGGAGCTCAACTCTACGACAACCTTTGGGAGTCTTTCAGCTGTCAAAGTCTCTTCCCTTTCCCTGTGTGCTCCTTTGCCTTTTCTACATCATCACTTAGATTGTAACGTCCATAGTTAGTTCAAAACATACAGGAGAAGGTACAATCATGCTGTAATAACTTTTAGTATTAGGTACAAAATGCTTCCATTCAAGAATACAGACTGAAAGTCATTCTTTATAAATATTTGCACAGAAAATGAAGACATTTCATAAATTTTTTTTCATGTTATACTAAGGAAAATACAGTTTTTATTTAAGTAACATTTTGCCAGTAAAGAAGGAGGGGAATATTTTTCTTTTGCTAGTAAGTGTAAATTATAAAAGTGTAACAGTTTCCTCTAAATGTAATGTAATCAAACAGGAGAATAAGCTGGTAAGATTTCATTTAGTGCACAAGTGTCCCTACCAGAACCATCTGCATGTCATTTGTTGTAAAGTCTGTGTTTACTATTTTAAGAGTTAGGATTTAAACCTTTCGTATTTTTTTATACTATTTCAGCTTGAATACTTTCCAGTAAATCACAACACACTTCTAGATAGTATTCATTTATGATGTTACTTTCACCTTTTGTTTGCTGACAGGAAAATGAGATAAGAGAAAAATCTTAGCTGGAGGTCTGGACAAGCAGACATGTTTGATGGGGCATGTAAGAATCTAATAGCATAGAGACATCTCAAGCATTCCCATATACATTCCCAAAAGATTTTTTCCCCTCCCCTGAGAAACAACTCATAGACCATTGGGACTTCCTGCTCTAGCAAAAAAAAAGAGAGAGAGAAAAGGAAAAGAAGAAAGGCAATTTTAAATGTCTCTCTTTTTCAGACATGATTGAGTTTTATTTCTACAGTGCACTGATTTTTTCCAAAAGTTACAAGCTCCTAAAATTGATAATTTACTTCCATAAAACATGGAGAAATAAGTTATTTTGTTAAAAGCTGATTTAAAATAGCTTAAGGTCTGATTGATGGGGATTGATGCAATGCCATTAAAAATGTGTTCCCTTAGGTCTATGAAGATAAATGACTCTTGGAAAGGGTAGTGACTCTTCTATTTCCATTCTGACTCTAAGCAGTAGCAACATGGTCAGACTGAAAATAAGTATGAAAAGCTATTTCAAAGAGAACAAAACTGTCTGCAAAATTGAAATTTTGACAGTATTTTGTCTTCATAACACCAATGCATTAATGTGACGTGATAATACAAATACAAGCACACATGGAGTGCCTGTCAATATGGTTACATACATGCACATAAGGAGCATGCGTAACATATGTTGGTAAAATACCACATATTGCCTACATGAACTGCTGTGATGAAATTGAGGCAGTGTTTTCTTCTTTTTTAAAGAGTACATTACATTTCACTGTTATCCATATCCAGTAGGATCCAAGGTGGCTCACACCAAGAAAACCCTAATTTACAATTATACTACAAATAAACAATTTGAATATTTAGTACTTTAATTGAAAATTACGTCTGTTAAAATAGTCTTTTAAAAAAACCATATTTTTGGCTTTATATAAAAAAACGTATCTGTGAATGAGAAATTTAAGGATCTTGTGGCATATAAGGATAACCTTTTACAATAAGAAAACTGCACATTGGCACAGCATTTTAAAATAAAATCAAATTATGGGCTAAATTCTACTTCAGATGACTCATGAAGAAATCAGATGTGGCCACAATCCAAAGAACACTGCCACTCTGTTCTAAGGGCAGGGCAACTAAGACCAAGTATTACTAGGTTAAAGATACCTCAAGACATATGGAGTATGAGAAGCAGGAAGGTCTCATCTATACTCTGAAAAAGTATTCCCAAAGGAACTAATGAGACTCAGCAGTTTTCTTCTTTTGCCCTGTTACTAAAACGAGGCAAATCTGATTACGGATGCTGAAGTACATTTTCCATCTTGCTCACTTTTGCGCATATAATGAACATCTTGGCGAATAAAGCACCAAGATGATGACCATAGGTATTGGAAGTGCTGATTAAACTGAAGTGGTTTAAATTTGCAAAGAGAAGTTTTGAATAAAGCACATGACATTTTTATTAGGGATGTGAAAACCGTAACTCAAAGCTTTTCACACCTTAATATATGTGTCACATGCCACTCCTTCATGGAAGGGAGTATCCAAAACTCCTCAATGCCTTTGGTCAAAGGAGAGTGGCAAAAGCCAAAAAGGTCCAAAAGAAAAATGCTCACAAAATTTTATTAACAGATGACACACTTGGCATGGAAATATGTTTGCCCTACAAAGAGAAATGAGATAGGAGAGGAAAGGGGATCACCAGTTCTGGGTCCAGCATTGATCCAGCCAATAGGTTCTGGTGGTGTCACCCAAGCTTTCTAGGGGTACTGTTTTATAGGTAAATTTCCACTAATCCACTCACTCTTCAGGTAAATAAGTGAGCAGGTGCACTTCATTCTTCTGGACTTTTCTGGAAATGGGTTGAGGGTCTTGAGGGTTTTTTGATCGCCTTGACCCCCCTCTACTGGACTGACCCTCAGTTGACAGTTCATGCCTGATCCTTGACCCCACTTCTGCCTGTCCGCTGTCCTTTATGTCACCATGGACCAGAACAGGGAGCTGGGTTCCAGAAAGGTGCTGCCTTACTTTCTGACAGCCCCTCTTTCTAGCCCCATCCTGTTCTTACTTGCCCACTTGAATAGCCATCAGCATTTGAGGCATAACAACACAGTAACTCCTTACTGTCCAAGCTTCTACAGTATGCCAAACTATGTAGCTTCAACATATATTTAAAAGGTGCCTAGCTGTAAATGTATTTTTTCTTGCTAGGTTTTCTACTGGATCTACTCCACTTTTGTAAATCCAGAACAAAAGTTAGAGGAAAATCACTATATATGTGTCATTAGCCCTTCATGTGTCAAATGTGTCAAATGCCCTGTCATTTTCTCTGTATCTGCATTAGATGACTACACGTGTAATATGCATTGTAACACAACCTGTTCACACAGGACACAGCACTGTATAGAAACTCATGATTAACATTACCTCTTGCTGAAAATAAATGTTAGAGTTGACAGAATCAGACTATAAACATCAAGAAAATCACCAAGCTTTATTTGGAAAGCCTGCTCCAATAACTGACAAATTTCATAAAATACAACAAGCATCCAGTACTATTTGTACTATTTATATGGCCTAGCATTTGGCATAGGAGGGAGGTATATATTCATGGAGCATAAATGCTGCCAGGAGCATGACTGTTTAATTAGTATAGATTAAACATTTGGCAGCCAAGAACAAATGCAAGACATCATTCATTACTTAGAATGGAAAAAAATGGTAAGTCAAATGTCTATAAAATGCACAAATAACTTGCTGATTCTTTGAAAAATTCTATAATATGGACACAAACTGTACAATCAGGAAGGCTTTTCATTTGACTGAGTATTGGTAGCCCCTCAAAACGGGTTAATACTATCTCTACCAATGGTTAGAAAACATACTTCTTTTAGTGCATACTCTACATGTTGTCTTTCCTTTCTTGCCAATTTAAAGCTTGTTTTTTAAAAAAAGCCTTGGCTATAAAAGCAATGTGTTGGAATGTGCTCCAATATTATGACCTGTCCTCGTTTTTTTGGCAACTTAGCTGAAGTATTTTTGCCAAATTTTATGATTTTATATGATTTGAAGTAATAAAGCATGATGCAGCCCCAAAGTGATGACCTTAGAGATTTTTTCTCTCTAAAAATGCATTGCTATAACTCTATAACAAATCTTAATTGTGAAAGTATTTCAATTTTTCCAGCTGTTTCTGCAATTTTGAGACATGTTTTTCCCATCTGTGCTTTCATTCTTATACTTAACTTTGTTCAAGAATACATGCCAGTCAAATTCTTACACAAAAGATAGAATGTTTATTAAAAAAAATCCCAAGAAGAATCACTGAAATGCTCTCAACTGACTATTGCTTCTTTCAAATATTCCCTCTCTCTTGCATTATCTTTAAGATAGGATTCATTGATTGGCTTACTCCCTTAAAAGCAAAATTTCTGAAAGAAGATGCATCGCTAATAGTCAGCTATTAGGTTTTAACATTTATTTTGTTCGAAATAACAATAATGTAATCATGGTTAACACAATTCTTATAATATTAAAATACTACTTGAATTAAAAAGAGATTAAACCATAGCTAGTGCCATGGCAAGGGAGAAATCTGGCAAATAATCCTTGTTTCACCTTCCAGATTTGAGCAAAATGTTGAAGAAGACAGACATGCTGTTCAAACTACCAAGCTTTCTGACTGATGGATGGGGACTGAGGCATTCATTCCTGTGTCCTTCCCTATTTTAAACCTCTTTTTTACCCAAGCTATTCTTCCTCCTTCAGAAACTCTGAGTGTGCTACTGCTTCCAAAGAAAGGAGGCTCCTTGGCAGGAGCTGGTGAATAGTTCTCCACAAAGAAATGAGCCACAAAGAACTGCAGTCCTGCAAAATGGCTGCTAATCCTCAGTGTTGTCAGTGTAGCTCAGCCTTGCCTGTGGGAACTGAAGCCTGTGTTTAAAAAGTTCTTCCACCACTCTCTCAGCAAAACCCAAGGGCCTTGCTTGCCAGGGGTATGCAGTGGGAACATGTTCTGCTGTCACTAAGGTCAGTGGGAGATGGTGGGGCATTTTGGATGAAAGTCATTCTTTCTTTCCTCTTTGAAGAAAGTAGGCATCAGCCACTAAGAAAAAGTTAGGACATTGTAGTTGTAAAAAGTGCTACAGTTTTGTGTGGTATGATGAAGAGAGAGGGGAAATAAACAGAGAGGGATAAGTGCGCATCTTGGTGCAGGTCAGAAAAAGAGATTTTATGATGTGTACATGCAGAGAATGTAAAAAAGTGGGAGAGGATTCAGTGAATATGAAGGAAAAAAACAGAAGGGTTTTATGTAATCATGCTTTGTAGGATTTTTAGGAAAAAATCCACAAGAAGCTCCAAAGCCACTTAATAGGTCATTATAATTTTGATGGTTCATGTTGCTCCAAGTTAGAATAAATGAGTCAGATAATGAAACTGGCTTTAAATCTTAAATCCCTTTTGGTGTTCACATTTCATGCTTTCAAGTAAGCACAGATACTATATTCCCTAAATTACATATTTAATATCTTTTAAGTTGAAAAACAGATGTGAAGACAAACTTAAAACTGGAGTCAAGACAATACTTCAGTGATTTGGAAATCCCCACATAGATGAGAAATTATTTGAAAGAGATCAGATACTTGGAGATATGCTTACACATAGAAATATTCAAATAAGATAAATTATGAAAATGCAAATCTGTTTGTCCAAACAAAACTGCTTTCCAAGGTTACAAGTACAGTGACAAGGGGTATAGAAATCTGGCAACCAGAACCACCAGATGCCTTAAACTGTAATCATGGGTTTTGCATACTGTATTCAGAGCAACCTTACATCTGTGCGTTTGAACTCAGCAATTGCCTAAGCTTACCATGAAATGTTTACCTTACCTTTAAGCCCAGAATTAACTCATTTTCTAGTAGTGTGTTTTGGAATAACTCAGTGATAACAATTTCAAAGAACTCATGCAGCTCTGTAATCCTATATGCAGAAATGACTTTGCTCAGATTCTCATTCTGCTCTCTCTTTGGTGAACAAAGGACCTTGAAGAATGAGGTTAAATATCCACAATTATTTAATGAAAGAATCAAGTTCATGAACAATATTTCTTTGTTGATCTATTTATTACTGTCTTCCTTTATATTTTGGGCCTTTTTTTCTAAATTAAAGATGATACAATATTTTCAATGCATTAAGTCTGTCAGGTGAAGCCACATCCTTGATCTTGATAAAGGTATTTCCATACTTAACTGTGATACTGAGGCAAATAAAATGTATGCTAGAGATCTCACTTCATAGTCTTTTAACAGAGCTGCATTTGAGCAAAGTTTTTTCAGTGTTATCTGTAATGGTGTCCAGTCTTCCAGATTCAGTTGCTAAAGTTAATTTGGATGCCTAAATGATTTAATTCCCAGATGTCTAGCTTTTTCAGAGGGACATATATTAGTTGTTCTCAGCCTTCATCTACTTTTAGTGAAAAATTACTTTTTTTTATCTATACAAAAGTCTTCAGAATTTGGGAAATGTTCTTTGACTATGGTGCACCAAATACCAATTTGTATTGCATTTTAAAATAAATTATCACTATACTCTGACATCTCATAGTCAATTATCAAGGACCAAAGATACCTCACTATTACTACTCAATTAAAAAGCACTGATTGCTGTTCAGCATAAAAGAAGAAGCTGACTTAAAAGACGACACCAAAGAATTCAAAAAATTCCAATGTGTTTGGTCAAATTAGATTTGTCTCTGGGTGGAAAAGGTTTTGAAAATGAGGAATAGCCTGGAGCAAAAGCTAACACTTAAGAATCATCCCTGTGAATAGTGAACAACTCTAATTACCATAGTATGATGGCCATTGAAGATAACCATGGTAAATTATTATGCCAAAACCCAGTTGATTGTATGTTTACTTCTAGTATTCAAAAAGATCATTATGCAAAGAGCATGTGAAGGCCGCCTAAAGGCTGGTTTAAAATCTTTGTGGTACACTTGAGAAATAAGTGTGTTTATGGAGCAGAATAGTAAATGTGGGTCGAAGCTTATGCCAGGTCAGAAATCTCCCTGTTGGGCATTGCAGTTCACCAGCTGCATGGGGAGACTGGAGTGAACAAACAAATACTGCTTTGACAGTTTGGTCACATTGGGCATCAAGAAATAATGGTCACTTCAAATGTAAGAATATACTACCAGATTTAGAGATTTTGGTTTCTTAATATACCCTGTTTTCTTCATTTGCCATTTTAATAGAACAGCTGTGAAGTAAGAAAACTTAACCCAATCCTTGCTCAAGTAATATTTAAGGGGGAAACCTTAAATATTCAAAGCTGATAGATCTGCCCATTGATCTTCAGCTGGTTGGAAGTTAATGGTTATATATATTAAATCACAAGATACTTTTCCCTCACTGATATGGAAAGTAGCCATAAAATGAAGTTCAAAGTGTCTCCTTACTACAAGCCGTCATTCATATCAAGATAAAACTATCAAAATATTTTTTTAAAAAAATGAAGATATCAACCTTTTTTACCATTTCACTTAGATTAGGAATTGGTGATGCATTACCATTTGTGCTTAATGACAATAGCTATTTTTTATTAGCTAGTATCCTCTTTGTAGGTAGAGCATGAAGCTCAAAATTTATTATGGTTCTCTTGATAGAACAGTGTTGGAGTGAAGTCGAAATTTGATTCTAGAAATTTCCTCAGTCAATGGAAAAAATGAAGTCTTGTGGCCCAGATTTTTATTAATTCAAACATAAGCAATGACACATCAAAGAAAGATGAAATATTTGCAATTACTGACAAGAAATAAAGAAGTGTGAAGAAAAATCAGAGTGCTTTTTCATAATTCAGACAGGTAGAAAGAAAGATTTAAGCAAAAGGCTACTTAAATTTTCTCCTTGCTACTTTTTTTCTCCTCACTTTTCTTGAAAGCAGGGTACTCTTATAAAAAATGACTACTAAAAAAGCCTTATTAGTTTAGACAAAAATTACTTCAGAGTCAAGTATTTTAAACAACTTTTGCATTCCTTAATATTAAGCATTTAAAGTATTTATAGGTTTTTCTACTGTTCTGTGTCTTTATTTGAAATTCTCTCTGATAAAAATGCACACATAACAGTGTTAAATGACATCTGACCTCTTGTCTTGACTTCTAGTCATGTGATGAAAAATGCTTTTAAAATAGTTAAGTGTAAATACAGGAAGATGACTAAACTCCTAAACTTTTATCTTCTAAAAAATTCCCACCACTGCCAAAGCTGGTGAAGCTCCTCTGATGGTTACAATGGTGGGAGCACTAGTGCAGAAAGGCTTCCAAGTGTCCAAAAGCACTTTCATCAATGTACCCACTACCTAACTCCTGCAAATATCTGTTCCTGCCTTTAGAAAATGAGTGGCCACACATTCCTTGTCACATTTGGTCTTCCTCTCACAGAGCTTAACATTGGGAAACTTAACATAAATACATAACAGACAAGGACAAGGACAATGACCAAATTTGTTTAGCACGGCTGCCAGCAGGCTTACTGTACTACCCCCTTTCCAACATTTAAAGAATGCAACTATCTTCTCTCTTTCCTTTCCCATGTAGCTTGAGAATTACATCCAAGACAGTATGAAGAAAGAAATGGTAGAGATCCAGCAAACTGCAGTGCAGAACCAGACTGCAGTAATGATTGAAATAGGCACAAACTTGCTAAATCAAACAGCTGAACAGACCCGCAAATTAACAGATGTTGAAGCACAAGTAAGTAATGAATTTCAACCTCAAAATGCTTCTGCTTCCCAAATACAACAGCCATACATTTAACACTGTTTAGTGTTACATGCTTCTGTTCAACAATTAGAAGTCAATTGTTATGACCCACAGTTCTACCCAACTTAAGGAAACATTAGTATTCGGTAATAAATAGTTCCATCTCAGCAGCAGTGTTGTCACTTGAGTGATTTTCATTACAGCAGTATTTTAAGTAAGTCTAGAAAGACAATTGGTAAATTAATCTTTAAAGAGAATGTATTTAAAACTACTATACTATATCCAGGCATCAGTTGGTCCTAGTGTGCTAGGCCCTCTCATTACTAATCTTAGCTAGAGTCTCTTTAAACTGTCTTTGTTCCATTTACCAGCTTAATTACTTTTTTAGACTGACTCTTTCATTTTTTATTTTTTTTAAACTTATCAAGAGAACTATGTCTTTTTAATTAATGTTTTCACAGATAACTCTAAGTGGGATAAGTTCATTTCCAGCACAATGCACTGTATTATGGTTAACAAAGGGATACATAAACAAATCTGAGATTAATCAAGAAAATAGAAATTAGGAGGCTGCTAGAACAGTGTATTCAGACAGAAGTAAACCTGTCTACTATACATTTGTTAACTTCAAACAAAACCAAATGAGTTTTAATTGAAAAGCATTAAGTACAATAAAACATTCTGTTAAACAGAATGCAGATATTAGTAGAAGGACAAGTCCAATCCATGTAGAGTGGTATGTATTTGTAGTATTTGCAGATATGGTAGGAAGATGCAGATATATAATTGCCAAAACAAATAATGGATATATCATGCAGCACATAATATTTTGTATAATATAAAAAGTTAGCAAAACCTAAAATCCTTGTTAGATGTTTTACTATCTGTAGAATTCATCCAATGAATTAAATTACCTTTTTAACCTAAATCAAGACTTTGTGAACTCTTTGATAAACTGATAATTCATTGCTCATAGGCATACTGAGTTCAACTGCCATTGTATTATTCAGGAGCCTAATATTTTGTAAACGTTGAGAGCATGTATTTATTCACAGTAATGTCTTTATGGAAATTACTCAATTATTTTGTGCTTAGAGGAAGAAAATCATCACTGTAACTTTCCTTCTCTGCTTGAAATTACTGGTGACTGGGTTAAGGGCTTAATTAGCAACATAAGGAAATTAACCAAACAATTGCTCTCTCAAGGACGCTTACTTTTGGCAATAGTTTTCAATTACATTTAAGTGTGAAATCATGTCCTGAATGACTGTTTAACATGAAGGACATGAGTAATCAATTCTTCCTGTCAAGGAAAGCCAAATTCTGTTGAATTAAAAAAAGTTGTTCTGAAACAATGAGAAAATATTTCTAGAAAACTTCCCTCAAATATTGCAATACAAACCGCAGAGTATCCTACATGTTTCCTAGTACCTACGTTTCTTCATTTAAAAGTTCAAATAAATTGTAAACAATGCATAGAGAAAAGGTAATATTAAAATGCAAAGAATGAATTGACTAAAGTGTGGTTCATGTGATAAACACTTCAAAATATAATTTGGGATTGAGTAAAATAGCTAGGAGAGAACTACCAAGTGATTTCAGGACTGTGCCAAGATTTCAGTGAGTGAAAGGCTTACTTTCAACACCAAATGGGGAAAACAACTCAATGCATTCTTTGAGCCACAACCATAACAGTTCCAGTAATGAAATAAGAATGATCATAACAGAGGGGAAGGTATATCAACAAAGCTAAAGTACACGGTAACTTTCATCAGAAACATAGCATACTACTGAAATATTCCCAGTGATATACAGTAGTGTAACAATAATATTAGTGCAGCTCTCTGTATTCTTCATTCTGATTCTGAGAACATTTGTGCCTAAACTAAGTGTTGAAAATTTCTTTTTTAATCATAGGTGTACATAGAGATCTGTATGATTTCACAACCAAACAAAATTAGAATTTATTTAAAAGAAGTCTTTTTTAAGAGAAGTATTTTTTTGTAAATTTTTTTTTTTTTTTAGGTATTAAACCAGACAACCCGACTTGAACTTCAGCTTTTGGAACACTCTCTTTCCACAAACAAACTAGAAAGACAGATTTCAGATCAGACGAATGAAATAACTAAATTACAAGAAAAAAACAGGTAAGTTTGCACAGCCCAATAAAATGCTACTCCATGAAGTACCCTTCTACTAGTTTTAGAAACAGATGTACTCAAGTAGGAAAATAAAGGCTTGTACACAAGCTCTCCAAATTTATTACAAAATGTTACCCCCACTCATTACAAAGGTGATATATTACTTAAAGCCTAGGAGATTCATGCAGGTTTATTCTTGTATTCTGTTTATATATTGTTCTTCACTATCTAAAGTTCTCCTTTATATGAGGAACTTAAGGCTAAAGCTGAAACAGTACTTCAGTTGTACCCAATTTATATTCTTCTTTAGACTTATCCAGATGAATTTGATCTAACCTGATTCACACTAATTGAGTGTAACCACATTTCCAAAATTTTATTTCTATGTGGTACACAGCTATCCTAATGATTAACCAAGCTATTGCTACAATTGTTATCTAATGTAGTGAGAAAAATAAAGCACTAATCATATTCAACATTCCTTAAGAGTCAATGTTCTGAAATTGACCAATATCCAACAATTACTCCTGTCCTTCTCAGTACTCGGCTCTGCTCCAAAGGCTCATACCTTTTTTCAGCTAGTTTCGTTTCCGTATCACCACAGTCTTATTTTACTTTTGGCAATAAATAGTTTACAGAGGAATCTAAAAGCAGCAATAACAGTAAGTTTTCTCCTTCAAAGCAATGTTTTTTCAATGAGAACCATATGTGCAAAGTGCTCTTTCTTTGAAAGAATTAGCTTAAGAAACCCAGGAGACATGTTTTGACATTTTTGTTCACTACTCTACTACATTTATGTATGTTCCCTAAAGGTTTTATCTACCAACTTAAGAAAAACAAGCATCCTTATCAAATGGAAAGCAAAGGAAATACTGATTTTTAAAAGGTCAAGTTTTTGGTGTTGAACTCGGCAGACTTTAGACTACCCTTGTAACATCCACATAAAACACAAAAGCATTGTTTCTCACCTAACAAAATACAATCCGCATTGAACTAATCTGCTTGAAATATAATTATATATAGGATTCAGGATGGGGTTTTTTTCAGTAACAGCAGTGGATTTTAGGTGAACTTCTCTCTCCTGGCTATGCATCCTTTAACATCAGCTTTCTCAGAGTCTATATCAGAACAATTAGCAGTGAAATAACGTTCCAAGCCAGTTCCCTAATAATACCAGCCACAAAATTGAGAAGAGTAACTCATCTTCAAGTAACTATTTCCACGTTTCTCTGTCTTAATGCCATAACATTTATGTTAAGTATATATTTTAATATAGGATATTTGAAATGTTCATAGTTACATCTTTAAATAAGTTTCATATTTTAATAGAGTAAACCTATGAATACTTAGTCACTTTATCTTTCCTTTAATAATGTTGAATTATCAAATACCCAGTTATTACACTTTTCAAGCCTGCAATAGATACTGTAGTAGATAATGTTGTGTATTAGTGCACTTATATAATAAATTAAAGCATATGCATCAAACTAAAATTTCATTTAGTTGTCTACTGCTTGCATAGCATCAGAGAATGAAGTTGAGTGTTTGTGAAGAAAGAAACTTATACAACATGCTTGATTCTCTTGACATCAGCTCAAAACTGTTTCTGGAGACCCTAACTGTAATCTTCTATTTAGTTTTTTAGAAAAAAGAGTTCTTGAGATGGAAGACAAGCACATGCTTCAGCTGAAGTCAATAAAAGACGAAAAAGATCAGCTTCAAGTCCTAGTAGCCAGACAGAATTCTATTATAGAAGAACTAGAAAAACAGTTAGTTACAGCTACAGTAAACAACTCAGTTCTGCAAAAACAGCAACATGATCTGATGGAGACGGTTCACAGCTTGCTTACTATGATATCGACACCAAACTGTAAGTTAAAGCAGACACGCTTATTTCATTTCAGTGCTATTTCCTAATGTGTACATTGATACCTATAGTCTCACAGCTAGTTCTGACACACACCTCTCAAAAAGTCTGTGTTTTTTGCCTTAAATTCTGCATCTGAGTTAATTAACCTACTTTTTAGGGGGTGGGACAAACAACCACATTTATGTGATTTCTTTTCAACATTTTGTTTATCTTCTCTGGTTTATCTTCTTAACTAATTCTCCAGTTGTTCAACAAAATACAGAGACACCAAGGATTATTCATCTCACATGGCATTCACATATGTGGCAGTATACACTTCTTTGACCATATATCTAGGTGAGATTGCATATTGTAGGCCTGCAACTTTTCTTTCTGGCTCACAGAGATGGTTTCTGCCACCTCTCATTGCATGGAGTTTATCAAAGACAGGACGAATTATAGTGGCTACCAAAGGCAAAGGAATAAACACAGGCATAGTTTTTAGCCCCCACAAACCAGAAAGCACCAGGCCAGGGCAGCAGGTACTCCCACAAGTTCTTCACCAAGGTATCTTCGTTCATCCTAAAAATCCCTCAGCCTAGCAAATTTTATAGGCATTAATCTCACCCCTAAATGCCTGACAACCCTGCAACAAATCATAGTCACCAAGCATAGCTTCCCGATTTATGCAGATTCACGTGCTCCATAAAGAACCCACACAAACCACAAACTGAAAGTTATGGCTACACAGGATTTAAACGTTCCCTGCCTTGAATTAAATGTCTGGTGTGGAACTTGGACAGATTAGGATGTTCTAAAAGACTGTAGAATCTGGCACAGTTGCCTGTAAAGTTCTCAGGCCTGAAAATACACAAGCATGTAGGACCCCTAAGGAAAGGATTTAAAATTAAATAATGGGAAAAAATGTTAGAAGTTGTCATTAGAACTTAGAAGACAGTACAGGTGGTCTTAGATACATTACTGTAAAGTGGATCACAGAAAAGGAAAAGGGTTTTTGGAAGTCCTCACTTTTAGTATTGTTCTATATGTTATTATTATAACATAGGTTGCAGGTTTTTCTAAACAAAGTAAATTCCAAGGTTTTTTTGCCTTAATAACTGACGCTATTCCCTTAAATACCAAGGCTGTACATGTTCCTGCTGATGTTATCTGCTATGCTAGTGCACAAATAAGTAAACAAGTCAAAGTCATGTTGGCTACAGCAACATTAAACCCAGAGTGGAAAAAATAATGAGTGTTTGCCAAAAAGACAAAATTAGCAGGGAAAGCTTCTAAGACAGTATGCAAACAATAGAGTGTGGAAAAGTAATTAAAACACTGAATGTGTTATTTTTCTATTTAAGGCAAAGCACTTAAACAGGTAAATAATGAATAAGCAGGCTAAAAAGAACATAATAAGCACTGTAATATAAGCACATATTTATATGGCACCTAAACCTTTTTAGTAACTGACTGTGATTGTTAGATTAAATTAAAAGGGAAAATACACAGAACCAACCAAAACGGTCAAATATGAAATATCAGTCAGCAGGCGAAATGCCAGGAAATTCCAACCTCCATAGTTAATAAAGAACTGAACAGAAAGATGAGCCTTAGATTAAGGCTGAATTCTTATTCTGTTAGATAAGACGGCTTAGCCATTTGAAAATGTATTTTTTACAAAAATGAATTCCAGAAGCTATGTCTCTTTAATGAGTTGGGCTGAGCTACCAAGCTTCAGCTTGGTACATACAAAGTTGTTCTTGCTCAGCACAGGGGCAAAAAAAAAAACAACTTAAAACTTTTTAGGTGAAGTTCCACCAGTCTGCTGCATTATAAAAGGTTTCATAACTCAGTTCACAATATAAGTGTAGTGGCCAAAAGTCATTATTAACATAATCATTTGCTACTTAGGTATGTATATAATAGTAGTTAATGCATGCATAGGTTTTAATGCATAGAGGAGTCCAGTCAGGTCAATGAGTGGAAGCAGAAACTGTTCAATTGAATGAGATGCAATATCCTGAGTTTTCTCATTCAACGTATTAATAAGTGTTGGCACTTTTCAACCTATCAAACAACCACAGCCCTAGCAGAACAATGTTTCTAAATGATACAAAGTAACAACACACATAATAACCACCTTGAGCTGTCCTTTCTTTCAGGACCAGACATATTTTTTTGGAACCGCTTGAAGCCAATTACGCCATAAATTGATTTTTAGTAACTTTCATTCATCTCCTCTTAATGCCTTCAATTTCTATTGTACTTTTAACAGCTAAGAACAACTTCATAGCCAAAGAGGAGCAAATCAGCTTTAAAGACTGTGCTGAAGCTTTCAAATCTGGACTGACAACAAGTGGAATCTACACTTTAACAGTTTCAAACACTGCACAAGAGAAGAAGGTAGGACATCTATAAAGAGCTACCTAGGCATACTGCATATTAAAGGTTATTTGACCTGGCAAATGTGCTATTTTAAAGGCTAGTTAATAGTGAAGTTTACTACTTACAAACTCTTTTTACAAGCATTTCATCATTCCTAGATCTGAGTATCTCACAGGAAGAAAAAAGTCCTTCAGGTGAAATCTTGGTTTAGTTGACATGAGTAATGTTTTGCTGATTGCTTCATCATGCCAGAATTTCATTAATTTTTCCACATAATTAATGTAATTAAATAAGTAAGGTTCTGTTATTTCTTTATAAAATCTCTAACTCCAACAGAGTTGCTCTGTATGATCAGCAGACTTCTGTCTCCTTAAGGTCTTAGTTCCTTCATATGCCCAAGGCTCTTCAGGTGGCAAAAGGAGGTGAAGTGAGGGGCAGGAAGATTGCTCATGGATTTATACTCATGAAAGCAGTCTAGTAGTACTAGACTCATGTATGGGTTTCAGTTCTTCGTATCACAGAGTTTTAAGGACATTTGTGTAACAATTAGATTAACAATTAGATACTGTCTAACAGAGAGGACTTTCCTGGAAAATACTGCTCTGAACAATACCACTACTGATTCATATAAAAGGTGAGTTTGCAGAGGTTTCATTAGATCAGTTTAAATTCCTCTATGGATATTTTTCCCCTATGTCTTTAACTGAAAAGAACTTCAGTGTCAATTTAAGTTAAAGCAGTATGGCATACCTCTGTAGAAGAGACCTTGAGCTGAAAATGACACTCTGTGGATGATACACTGGATACCTCACAGAGATGCACCATCTACTTAAGTAAATAAAATGATAAAGCTTCAGACAGTATAATTCAGTTGAAACAATCAACAGAATCTGAAAGGGTGTAAAGTCCCAGGTGGATTGTGAGGATAAAAAATCAAAAACCTGGAGCGAGCATTCAGAGGAGTGGGGCTCTCATGATGAAGGCACAGTAGGCTGAAGAGGCTAAGTGACATATGAATATAAAAAAAATGCTTAATATATTTCCCAAACAAACGCTAAATAATTTTATGATGTTTTTATTTTCTGATTTCTACTGTAGCTATTTCCTTTGCACAAAAAAATTGAAATATTTTACAGAATTCCTAAGGCTTTACTTTATTATATCAGAAAAATTAACAGAAAATATTTAAAAAAACCCAACAGTGGAAAAAGAGGTGCAATGTGGAAAAGCAATTGGTAAAGCTCTGACAGAGAAAGCATTTTTTTTCCCAAGGAAAAGTTTAGAAATGAAGTTCACCAGTAACTAGCCTTTCAAGTCCCAGAACTTCATTTAGCCCAAGCCAGTCTATGATCTTTACACTCACAAAGTTCTCAGCTAAAGGAAATATGCAATTTGTTTGGGTAAGATCTATAAATACAGTAGATAAAACCTGTAATTTTTGTAGATATAATCTAGAGAAATTATTTGCATTCTGCTTCTCTTTGGGGGAAAAAAAAAAAGCTCATTTTCCTTTGGAATAATCTAGTCTAAATATACCCATTTCCCAAGACAATTAGTTACATAAGATGCAATGAAGTGTTTTATTATGCATGAAGCTGAATGGCATTTAAATAGCATAGATATCTACTATCACAATTTTAAAAGCAAAAGGAGATGAAAGCTACTGCATCTCTAAAGTAATAGAATGCAGCAGTGTTTGTTTGACAACTCAGGAAGGTTTAAATTCCTTGGATCTCTTACTATGACTTCTCAAGCTTTTATCTTGGGTTTTAATTTTACTTTCAAATATAGTATACAGAGCATGTATATTTTCTAAAAGCAGACACAAGTGCATGACATATTACAGAATAAAAATTTGTCATAAACTTTAACACTGCATTTCCGAAAGTACAAAACTAGGTATTTCCTAGACTATAAAATATTAATGCTTTACACTTGAACATGGAGGCTTAAAATACTTAATGCAAATACACATTCCAGTAATTTACTAGGTTAAAAAAGTAGTAACAGTGTAATAATTTCACTTAGTATTAAAGCAGTAATTTAATAATTTTAAAGAATTAACATCTTATTCTGTCTATTTCAGATAGAAAAAGACAGGGAAGGTTTTACTTACCGTATGACATTGAAAATAAGAGACTAAAAAGTTTTAACCTGATGCTGATTTTTTATACAAATATAAATGGATAAGAGGAGTTTGTCAAGGGAAGTGAAGCTTAGGGACAATCAGCATGTTACACCATTTTCAACTGTTTTTGATGTGAATAGCTACTAAGACCAGGAAACAGAGTGACCTTTTTTATTTGCCAAAAGTACTGCACTGCTGTTTATGTTTTTGTCTTTTCCTCTTGTAACACCTTCTGACCTCCCACCAGGCTTATAAACAACTTCTGTGTAATCTGTAACTGATCCCACATTACTAATTTGTCTCCCATCATAATCCAAAACTAAGGAATTGCATATGACAACTGAGAGGAAAACAATTATTTAATTCCATTAATATTTTCAAACTTTCCTGTTCTGCACCAGGACAAAAGCTAAGTCCTTTTAAAAACACTGAGGAAAATAGCAAAAGACTGCTGACACAAGGAAAAATAGCAGAGGCAAAACTACAAAAAGTTTTATGCTTACAGCAACCTCATGAACCAATTAGACTGTAGTTCTTATCTAGTCACATCTCTAGGAGATAGAGATAGTGGAATACAAACATCATTGGACATAATGACTTAAAAGTGTTCAGACAACAGCCAAAAGTGATGCAAAGGGTCACTGCAAAGATGTGGCAACTTCACTTGCTTTGCTGTAAAAACTGCAGTGGCTCTTCATCCTGATAGCTCAGCCTGAGCCTTACCATTCACAAAGCAGGTCTGAAAACACTTAGACCCCAAATACCCTCATACAGTGCTTCAGCTGCTACAAATGTAAGTACTGAAGCAATTCACAAGATACATCAAATAGTCCTCGTTCCAATTTGTTGTAACTTGAGAGGCTAATCTCTTTATTCTTTTTGGCATCTGTTTGAAGACTCCTGCTGCCTGCCTAATCTTGGTATCTACTTTTACTAGTTTTATAAACTGTTACATATCTGTCTTTTGAATATAAAACCTAGAATAGGTTTAAAGGCCAGAAAAATTCTGTTCTAGTAATGGATGTTAAGAGAAAAACTTAGAGTTGATTGACATGAAATTTTTTTGGTGTAGAAAAATAATACTCCCAAATTTATGTAAACTTTCAAAAGTTTTTACTGGTACGAAAAATCTACGTGAAGTTTCTGTGGTCATCTTTTCTTCAATTTCTCATTATGTTTTTCAGTTCCTAGTGAGTTGCTTTTTCCTTTGGGAACTAATTTGCAGTACCCCAGCATTTATCTCAAAGAATCTACAGTGTCTATTAAAGCTAGTTGTCTTACCATTCACTTAAAGAATTGATACTGCCTGTAACAGGAATATTTTATGATAGACATTCACAATCATTCACTATTTGTATTTTACTCCCATTAGAACAAAATAAAGTGCTATTTAAAGGCATTGATTTTTTCAAAGTATTAATTCCAACTAAATTGAAATTTAGATGATAGGCATAAAAGAAATTGCACATAACATTCAAAAGCATTAATTACCATCTACAGTAGCAATATCAGACTGAACCCACGGCTCAAATAAATTCATACATGGCTTCCCACTATACATAGTTAAAAATTATATGTTTCAGAGAAGAGTGAAACAGTTCTATTTCCCATCTGGCTGCTTATACTGTTGTTTTAAGTGGGGTGAAGCTTCAGAGTCAACAACTTCATCTACAACCAGTGGTATTTAATCATTGTTAAGTCAGCTTTTTAACTTGTATTGATGCTTTAAAAAAGTATTTACATCTGCTTTAGCCCATTCCTAGTATCCCTATTCATAGCCCTCTGTGGAAATTAGTGTTCACATATACATTACACATCATGAGTTAGCCTTCTAAAATAGATTGATCTTCTCTTACAATACCTTATCTTCAGCCTTTCCTTCAAAGAGAATTTTTATTTTAACTAAATTAATTTATACACTATTATCAAAATTTTACCAATCATTAAATACATATGTTAGTAAAGCCAAACAAAAAACAGACTTTGAGGTGTAAGGAGTTGCATACATCAGTATAAACTGAGGTCGCTGCTTTCAATTAAATTCCATTCACAAGACATACTTTAAAAAGTAATCCCTTATCCAACTCTTTTCCTTATTTATTTTATCTTTCCTAAAAATTTCCAACTGAATGTCTTGTGATTCTCTGATATTGAACAGAGTCTAATGCAAGCCTAAAGTACAGTATCTGCTTTGGATTTCCAATGTGCAACAGCCTGTTGAAACACTAATATATTTGATATTTCCAGCTGTAAGGATTTTTTTTTTCTCTTTCAAAGGTCTGATGCCTTTCAACAGTATGTATGACACTGCTTGAACTGTAAATACTGTGTTTTATATAAATGTATAGATGTGAGTGTATAACATATGTACAATACACATACTCTAAAAGAGCCAACAATATTGAAAACTTAGTAAGGAGCACACTTGACATCCCAAAATGACACACATAACACAACCACAACACAGAAGGAAACTGGCTTCTCTGAAGTCATACTTTTTCAATGAATTTCCAGGATGCAGAACAGTTCAAAGATCTCAAATCTGCTAACACTAACATTGAAGACAGTATCCCATGGAAGAGGATGAAGACATTACAGCTTCAGTGTCACCCAGCCATGATTTGGGCCATTTATAGGCATATTGTGACAAGCAGCTGTTGGGCAAGAAGTAAAGACTACCAAGAGAACTGTTAAACAAAGAAAGGAACATCCAAATTAATAATGAAAGACTTGCCTAGTTTCTTTTAAAATTATTTATTTAATGACTCTACACGAAATATGCTATTGAAGTGTAAGAAGTCAGATCTTGCCTATACTACTATGGATGGGAAGACACAACTTCACTTATTGGATGAAAAATCTAGAATACAGATTAGAAGTTAACGTAGTTTAATATTCAAAATAGAACTCAAAAACTTTCAAAGATGTGAAGTGATTCTGAAGAAGGCTCTGAACTTCAGTATCTTGGCAGAAAGTGGTAAAAAAAATTAAACTTCCAAACAAGAAAACACTAACTGAGAATTCTCCCAACAGGAATACTTGTACAAGAAATTCAATATCTTTCTTAAAGACATTATTGGTACTAACATGCAATTTAAAGAGATACTGACTTCAGTTTGCCTTTCATTGTACTGTCTTTACACCAGCTTAGCTCCACTGACTTATCCCATCTAGTTATAAGTTCTGTTTGTTTCAGAAAAGCAGAATTAGATGCAACAATTTGAAATCCTTTCTCAGGAAAAATTGTACTAGATATTTTTATTTTCACAAAATTTTATTGTTAATTTATCCCCTACTTCTCCCAAACATCACTCCAAAATTCCAATTAATTTTCAAAATACTTTTTTCCCATCAGCATCGCCTTAGTATATTGGCACTTTCAGTAATACCTTTCACCTCTGACACTTCAGTGATTTAATCTGGGAGACTGATTGAACAAGTCACCTACAAACTTGAATTTTACTGTGCCAGGGATGCACTTATTGGGTATTCTAAAACTGAGTTCAGTGAACTGCTTATTACATGTCGGTCTTTTCAAATTTTTAGCAATAACTTGATAAATTCAAAGGTGATTTATGAATATTTGGAAATATCTTATAGTTATTACTTTTTTGTTCAAGCATAGAAGATGTTCATTGCAGTTTGTATGATAACATGGCTTTAAAACACAACTTTCAGATAATACACTTAGATTTAACTTTGGAGTCAGACCATTTGCAAAGGCACTGAACAATGACTTTGATAATAAAAAATATAATTCAGTTTGTTCATTGCCTGAATTTAACAGTATCTATACTCTGACAAGGCATGGGAAATTTGAATGGATCTCTCACAAAAAAGATGGAGAAGTGAAAGGTGTCATTCGTTAAGGTCCTCTGTTAGGTGTGATATACACAGAGGAATCACATTTATTTGTGGACAACCACAGCGGATTCATATGAAAGCTATAAAAACTTGCATTTTTAGGTTAACTCATATTTTGCACATGACTTGCCACTATATAGAACGATGCAAATTACATGATTTCTGGTTTTGTTTTGCTGTGGACTGCAAGCACTTAGGCTGTTACATGCTTACTCTGGTAGGCCTACTGTGACATGGAAACTGCTGGAGGAGGTTGGACAGTTATTCAGAAACGAGAAGATGGCAGTGTGGACTTCCACCGGACATGGAAGGAGTACAAGATGGTAAACAATGTTCTCTGAAGCCTTAATATCAGCTGTTATTATTATTTGAAATCTAATATGCTAAAATTACATTAATAGCATCCTTAGAATGTAAGCAACTTTAAAAAGTTGTCTGTGTCCTCACATGCTCATTTTGAAAATGTCAGAGTAGTATAAGTTGTTTGCCTAAGCAGACTTGCAAGTGTGATGTTTGTTTTTAAAGAGAAACCTTACTTTTTTTTTAATCAACTGTTCCATCATATGTCTACATTTTTTGAGTTGTTTATATTTGTGTTTCTAGTGGCAACAGTAGGAACTGCTCCAAATCTACTATGTAATATTGATTCACTCTTTCATATTCCTGAGCTTGTCGTTGCTGAAATCAACTTATTGAAACAGATCAATAATCCCCATGGACACAATAAAATTCTTAGTTGACAGGCTGAAAACGATTAATCTTTTAAACTGATAAAGTGATAATTTCAAACTCAAAGGAAAAAAACCCGACCCAAACAAAGCTATTTAAATATACAACTTGAATTACAGGGATTTGGTGATCCTGCTGGGGAGTACTGGCTGGGAAATGAGTTTGTCTCTCAACTGACTAATCAGAAGCGTTATGTTCTTAAAATACAACTGAAAGACTGGGAAGGAAATGAGGCATATTCACTGTATGACCACTTCTCTCTAGCAAGTGAAGAACAAAAATACAGGTAAGTAGAAAAATCAGATTTATTTAAAAAAAGTTCTGATAGTAACCTTTCTAAACGGTGTAGATGCATGGCCTTATTTCATACAAATCATGACTATTTTCCAGTTCACTCAGAAAATGTTTTCTCCATTTTTCATCTCTTGCCTAAAAAAATTTTTCCTTTTCCAGAGAAAAATGTGTATTTTACTAGTACATCCTGAGTGAGTATAACACACAAAATGCAAAGATGACAAGATAGTATGGAATAACATAGGATACATGTGCCAATAGAGTGGCTGACAGTGCACAGTCATTAGGACAAAAGGAACCTGTCTGCAGTTGATATCAAATCCTGATTCCCTGCAATAAATACATTTCTGGAAGGTGGATGACTAAGATGAATTATGCTGCAAGGATTTTCCTTGTCAGTGGCTTCTAGAAACTGTTCTGTTGTCATAAAGAGCACACTGAGGTGATGTGGCCTTATCCTTCCATGAGCCACTGGCTTAGATTCTCAATAACTCTCCTACCTGTGGAAATGGAGCAAATAAGCATTTCATCCACTACTAACTTGTCAAGTTAAACACCAAATTTTAATGGACCTATGATTTATGCTCTAATCATCTAAAATGTAAAGATTCTCAACTTCTTCTTAATTCTTGGTTAAAATAAGAAATAATACAAATTTAAATAAATATTTTATATAAATATTATCATAGTATTACGCACTTTAAATAGTATCATAGTATAACACATTTTGAAATAGTATCAGCCACAGCTGAAATATATGGGCAGTTCACAGTTCATTTGCCAGGCTCTGTGTAAGTGCAATAAATAGTTTGATTTATTATAGAAGAACCTAAAGACATCACAGTATATCAGATGCTTTCCTACTACATGGTCCATGAAATGTTTCTTTGTAAGAGTCTTAGAGATTCATGGAGCTTTAGGTGACTGGACAGAAAAATTGTCTACAGTTAGATGAATTTTTCTAAGATCTCTAGTAACTATTTGTTGTAAATAAAGTCAACCTGACACATGAGTGAACTGATGCTGTTATTTCATCTCAGGTCTTATATGCAAACAAAGCAATTTAAAACTATTAGCATTTGCCCCCCACAAAATGTTAGATCTTAATGCCTTAATAGTATTTACTTGTCTCAACTCCAAAGTAAATATTTTTTCATCTGGAAACAGTCAGAATCTACAGCAGAGATTTTTTTAAAGTAATGCTTAAAATACTTAGAAAGGCAACTTTTGCAAAATGGGTGATTAGCCTTGTCCCTTTACAATATTAAAAGATAATTACTGAAAACTGAGAGGGTAAAAGCAATTTTATTACAATATGCAACCAAACAAGGAATTAATCATAAAATGGAGTGGTTTAAAAATACATTTAACATTATAAAAAAGAAAAAACCCAAAGAAAGTATTCAGTTAAGAACATCTTCCATGCCCCATCCCTGGCAGTGCTCAAGGCCAGGCTGAATGGGGCTTTGAGCAACCTGCTCTAGTGGAAGGTGTCCCTGCCCTTGGCAAAGGGGTTGGATCTAGATGATCTTCAAGGTCCCTTCCAACTCAAAAAATTCTATGATTCTGTGATCCATTACATTAAAAAGATTAATACATTCTGAATGCTGGAAAGATTATGAGTTAGGCCATAAAACTGAAATTTCTTCACATTAAACTGAGATCAGAATGGGCTTTGTATGAATCAAGCTTCCTGATCTCAAAGCTATGAAGTTAAACCAGGTTGCTCAGGGTTTTTCTTTTGGGTCCAGATAACCTCCAAAGGCAGAGATGGCACAACCTTTCCTCATGGTGAAAAAGTTTTTCTGATATCCAGTCAGAACATCTCATTTCAATTTCCATCCGCTGCTTCTCATCTTCTGTTATACTAAACTATACCTTTAAAAATTTATTATTAATAATAAGTAAATAATACCATGCTTATATTAGACTTCAAATGATATTTGAAGACCCATTATACTTGGAACCTTTAACAGCATTTATGTTAAAAATTGGCTTACATAATTTTGACCTCATCTTAAGAAAAAACAGTGATTTTTAAAAGGATAATTAAAAGAAAATCTGTAATGAACTGATCCTTTGAAACCTAAATGAATATAAACAAATTAATTATATTATATTTTAAAACAGGGAATATGAAATAGGTTATAATAATCTGTTAAACTACCAAAGACAATTTTTATCATAAGCAGAGAATTACATACAAGATGAAAACTGATTGGGGGACTAGTTAATTCTCTTCAGAGTCAGATCTCCTCTTTAAACAAATAGAATACCTCTGAGAAGCATGAGCTATTCGATACAGAAATGCAATCGCCAAAAAGATACTACGGGAGCAGAGGGTTCAAGTCTTTCCAATTCAAGGTAACACAGGAATAGCTGTGTAATTTCCCTGCCCAATTCAGTGCCTTGTCTTTCCCCACTGAGACTGCAGTGGCACCCATGCAAGCAGATCCCAACAGCAGCAGCCTCACTGAAAGCTTACCTTGCCAGGGAATTGAAGCAAACTGAAATACTTGTGATGAGCTAACACTAAAACTTATGAACAATGTGAAAATGATGAGTAATTAGGACAGTGGAAAGGGAAATACTGAGAAACTTCTAGAATACCATTTACTAGCTCATAATTAATACTCCTGGTAAGGCTGTTATATATGTGGGGTTGTAATGCTAAATTGCTGTGTTGTACTAACAGCGAAATACGAATCAAAAAAGTTGTGATTTAAATTGCATGTACCGTTGCACTGAAGTACAAAAATGCACTTTCAGTATTAATAAATAGATGATCTGTATGAAAAATCCTAGGAGTTACTATCTACCTGCTCTCATTTTCTTCTAATATGGCATGAACAAACACATGTTCATTAGAATATTGTGTTGACCATTTCTGTTCATCTGAAAACATTGTGCTGAAAAACAGCTTACGGCAGTACATTGGCCAGAAGAGAATGAAACCATTTGAACAGGATATTTATTGCAAATTATTCCATCATTATTTTGCAGAAAACTACCATCAATTTCCACGTAATAATTGTTTTTCCATTTTTCACTTCTGCAGGATTTACCTTAAAGGACTTACTGGGACAGCGGGCAAAATAAGTAGTATAAGCCAACCAGGAAATGATTTTAGCACAAAGGATGCAGACAATGACAAATGTATTTGCAAATGTTCACAAATGCTAACAGGAGGTACGAATGTTTTTATGTTTCTCAGTCTTCCTATTTTTATTGGCACTGAAATTGTCTACAAGAGAAATAGTGATTTTTTGACTTAGTAAATTTTCATTATTAAAGAAAGTTCAAACCTCACAGATAGAAATACTAGTATGGTGACTCCAGATGAAGTATTTCACTATTTGACAGAAGTTAGCTAAAATAAAACAAGAGAAGTTAAAACTGGAGGGAAAATAAGTCCCTGAAGTTGGGGTACAAGAAAGTCTGTAATTGTGGAACTTATCAGAGACACAGCAGATTCCTCTTCCAAGGAATGAGGCACCTTCCAGAGATCAAAACCCAGCACCCTGCAAAAAACCTCTTTCAGAGATTCCGCGTGTCAGTGAAATAGCTCCTGATTCTTTAGGCATAAGCCCTCTCTCTAACTATCCAAGAAGAAAAACCCCCCAAGAGGTGCTGTGTGCTGCAAGTGCTACAGAAGAGTACAAGAATTTAATTCCCTATTTCAATATAGTTATGAAGTGGTAAAGATATACCACAGATATATCTACATTTTTCTAATGATTGTTCACTCGTTATATTTGAGTTCTAGGTGGTATTTTTATCTTCAACTACACAAGTAATTCTATATAATTTCTTAATCTAGAATTCCACATTCTGAAATGCAAACAAGTGCTTTGTAAATTTGGTTTCTCTTCCTGTTATTTCTTAAGCAATTGTTCATTTTCCTATAGCATTAGCTGCAAGAAAAAAAGACAGCTTCAGTTTATCCTAAAGGCATAGTTGGAATACTGCCCTGCAAAACAGAACACACACACACACACACAATCGCCACGATAACAGAAATATAAAAATATTATTTTATTAATAAAAATAATTTTTTCCTATGACCCACTAACAAGTCAGGACTATACAGATACAAAGAACATTTGGGCTGGTTTTTTCTCCTTTCCCTTCTTATGAAGCTCCAGAAGGTTTTGAACTGACCTGCCCAGAGAACTGAGTAATTCCTCTAGAAATAATTAAGAAAGGAGTTTAAATCTGTGAAGAACAGAAGATTACCAAAGAGTAGATAAAATGAAAGGCAATTCAATATCATTATATTTCAAGTCGTGTTCTGCCCTCAGACTGTCAGAAACGTTTGATGTGGATAATAAACTGAAATAGCTTCTTAATTTTAAAATACAATATATTGTGTAAGGTTCAAGAATATGTAGTTGGTACATAAATACATTTCTTTCCTGAGTTTGGGGCAAGTATTTTATACTGACACTTCCAAATCCAAAATAAAAGGGTTTAGATTTCTTTCTCATTTCCATACAACAAAGTGACCTTAAAGAGTATTTTGAGAATTACTTCTGCTGATACTTGTCTTCTGTCTTGCAGGATGGTGGTTTGACGCATGTGGTCCTTCTAACCTCAATGGAATGTATTATCCATTACGACAGAACAACAACAAGTTTAACGGGATCAAGTGGTACTACTGGAAGGGCTCGGGATACTCACTCAAAGCTACAACTATGATGATTCGGCCAGCAGATTTCTAAATGCTTTGTCTTTATGTGAATTATATATTGTATAGTCTTCAAAGACTTATTTTACCAAGCAACTTGTCTCATTTTTTCAAGCCCAGAAACATGCACTAGTGTTCTGAAGGGGTCAGTTCAGTACAGTTCCTGAATTGCAATCGCCTTGACCAGCTAAAGCTCATGTTATTTAACCAGACACAAAGTCTAAAGCATCAGCCTGATATAACAGTGATTTGGCCAAATGACTCAATAAAAAGAACATCCAAGAAACCATCAGACAACTTAAGGACTCTGTTTTACTGATCATTTATGTTATGTATGTGTTAGTAAATAACTGGAACTGTGAAAAAAACCCTAAAGTACTTTTAGGAATATGCATTTCACCTCACCTCTGAACTTTAAACATTAATATAAAACACTTAGCTAGATCTAGAACTATTTATCTTTCTGTGTCATGTGTGCCCTTTATGTACATAAAAATAGTTTTCTGTAATTAGCTCAATCCTAGTTAGGGAATACATTCTTTTCCCCCATAGTCTCCTAAACAACTTCTTACACTTATTTGAGGATTTTTCCAGTAGCCTGTATGACTATGTTTAACAGAGGACAAATAGCATTTAAATAGTTTGCATTTATTCTTGGGAAATACCATTTACAAAAATCTTATCTTTTTCAGACTATTTCAGTCACTCTCTTCAAATTACAGAAAATCCCTACGAATTACAATATAGCATGTATTCCTATACATTTTTATGAAGATTGCACATTTTTTCTTCCCTTGTCATTTACCTGTAAAATAACTGACCAGTATTTTATAAACTGAGACAACGGCATTAACACCAGATGTCCGGTTGTCTATGACAATCATTTATTGCGTGGTGCTGTAATATATCTATATGTTTTGTAAAAATAACCTAACTGAAAAACATATGCATGTTCTTTGATACAATTAAATTTATGCTTATGACTTAAGATACAAATTATTACATTTTAAGAACAGGAAGAAAAATAAAAGTCACACTATGAGGTTTTTTCAGTAAGGTTAGGACTATTCCCTAAAAATTCTCTGTAGGTAGGCCTTTGGTGTATGGCACAATGTGAATAAATTACTGGGTGATCTTTGCTTTTTTCTTCCCTCCTTCATTTTATTACTATATGCTTTAAAATTGTGTACTAAACATGCAAATCAGATTGAGAAGATATTTCTTCATACACCACAATAATTTGTGAAGGTTTTTCTCCAAATTCAGTTTAGCTTTTAATTCTCATACTTATTCTTTGCCTAATACTTTTGTAAAACTTTGATTTCAGTGGGTGACTGAATTAGTTACAATGCAAGAACTTAATCCAAAACAAAAACCCCAAACATATTTCCAGAAGCTAACTTAATGAAAGGTATTGTAAGGGCAACAAGGCTTGTGGAGGATCTAGTAAAAATATCATATGAAGAGGGGGTGGGATCTGGGGTTGTTTAGATGGAGAAGAGGAGGCTGAGGGGGGACCTCATCACTCCCTACAATCAGCTGAAAGGAGGTTGTAGTGAGGTGGGGTCTGGTCTCCTACTGTGCCAGCAGTGGCAGGCCCAGAAGAAATAGCCTTAAACTGAGACAGGGGAGATTCAGATTGGATATTAGAAAAAAAATTTCAGTGGTCAGGCATTGGAACAGAATTGGAATTTCAGTGGTCATGGCAAAAATAATTTAATATTGCATAGCTAGTTTTGATTTGTTGGAAAAAAGTTTATAGAATTTGAGGCTTTCTGATGACTGTTCTGGGAAAGTGATCAAAAAACTGATGCAGACATTGAATGGATCAATTGTTTAATGAGATTTCATTTTGGGGGGAAAAGGGTCAATTTATCAACACAAATGTTAAATTTTAGAGGGAATATATCTTTAAATGACATTTCATCTAAAGAAGATTGCATGGCTTGAACTCCAAACACCAAAGTGAAGCAACAGGAGGACATGCCAGAAGGAAGGCAATAATAGGAAACAGAAGGCTGCAAAAACTACTTTGGACTTGGTACAAACAAGTAAGACATAACAGCAAGGTAACCCCTACTTTTAATTCCTTCCTGTAATCAAATAAACAGTATGTGAAACTAGAATGTACTTCCATTTTCTCTAAGTGCTTTTTAGGAAGCAGGAAAGAAACAAGAAAAGTAAAAGCAAATAAAAACATTACTCATGTTCAAATAATAATTGCATCTTAAAAAATAAGGTATCTGTTACAGTAGGAAATGAAAGTGACTAAATAAGGGAATGCTTGGAATGGTAATGGAAATATTGCGTTGGACTCCAACTTTTCTCCTTTGCAAGAACAGCACATTGCAAAAAGAAGTGATTCAGGTTCTTAGCACAACCCTAACCTCCCTCAATTTTACATTCTCACCATCTCTCAAATTCTCCTTACATCTGCTTCAAGAATAAAACCTCTAAACGGAATCTCAAAAATAACTCTGAGAGGGATCACTTCTAAAGAATGCTATGTACATTGTTACTGTTAGCACACTTTATTATTTAATAGCACACTTTATTAATATTGCTAGCACACTTTATTTATTAATCAAGGTAGTCTGAAAAGAAACAGAAAACTCAAAGCAACTTAACATGAAATTCAGTGTAGATTTTTTTCATAGAAATACAGAATAGGGGGAAAAAAGTACATGCTTCTTATTTATTTTTCACATTAAGTTTTACTATTCTTACTGTATTTGCTATATAAAACAATCTCTTATTTTATGAAAAAATATGAAATTATAATGGATAGTTAATTTCCTTAGGGTTATTTGAGAATAACTTCTACAGTTACCATAAACTTTGAGAGCATACAACTTACAATCATGAAATAAAGCTTCATGTTGAATATGTGAATTTACATAAGTTATAGATTTAGAAAGAATGCTAAACAGAAGTTCTTAACAGTTAATAAAATTACAGTAAAAATAAATCTCATACCCCATTTAACTGTACTTTCTTCAAAGCCTTATGAAACTTTGAGAAATAAATTGCAGACACTAATTTAGTGGAGGGAAAATTATTGGAATGATTGAGTAGTAACTTGCTAGAATTCTACTTGTTTTAAAACCAAAATAAAATTCCTGTTTAATAAATTACAATACATTAAGTGGATTGAGTTCTAAACAGGTACATCATGCCCTCACATACCCACTTCTGCATTAGATTCCCAATTCAGTACTTGAGAATGACTGTTAGAGGTAGGAAAAATGCTTCATTTTTTCCTGCTTAGCAGTTCTAGAAGACCACAGTAATTTTCCATTACCCAAAAAAATGGAAAAAAAAATGGGCCAAAAAAATTGAGTCCCTGATCTGCAAATCTTTCCATTTGGCAATAACATGCCTCTTCAGTTTCTATACAGATACAGATAGAAAAAAAAATTAAAGTACATTTATACTTCAGTAAGATACTGGTTTATTCAGGTGTTAATTGGTGAACCAATATTTTGCATTTTCCACAGGTACCAAAGTTTTTGCACACACTTCAGAAAGTAGTGGATGAAGAAGAAAGTAACTCCTGCTTACAGTATCTGCTTTAAAAAACATTTTTCTAGTAGGCTTTCTTATTCACAAAACCTATTTAGAGGGCAAATAGTTTCCCAGATAAACAAAAGAAGGTTCACAAGCTTAAAGGACCATTAAACTTACAGGAGCTGCAGGGAAGCTGGATGAAAGCTCATATGGTTCCTCTGAGATCCAATGGCCTAATTCCAAAGACCACAGAACCTAAAATAAAATAATGGTAAGTAGAATCTTAAAATTTCTAAAATAAACTTTTTGAATGTATAATTAGAAATTATAGTACTGTTAGAATAGCTGGTTTGCTATTTCATTTACCCAAACCAAATGATTTGCTGAAGAACCAATAAATCAGAAAGATACAAATTTTACAACTAAAACAAACCATTGAAGTATCAGTCATACTTCTATGCATAGCTATATTAATTTTTAAAACATTGTGAGAATATTAAAAAAGTAAACTCTTTTAAATCACAACACATAGAGCAAAAATTTGAAAAGGGAAGGCATAATACATGAGTTCTGTTCTCTCAGTTCAATAATCATTGAATTTCATGAGGTTCCTGTTGGCTCATTTCTCCAGCTTGTCAAAGTCCATCTGAACAGAAACACCCATCTGGTGTATCAAACACTTCTCACAGTTTTCTAACATCTGCAAATTTGCTGAGGGTGCATTCTTCCCCATCATCCAGATCATAAATGAAGATGTCAAACAATACTGGACCCCTACTACTACAAGGATTATGCAAGTACTGCACAGAATCCACATTACATCTATAAATCATCTTGCAAAGAAGAATAACTCAATTTCTTTCTCCATGGTATCCTCTTTTGTCCGTGTCATACTCTAGAGCACATAAAAAGACTGCAGAATGCTAACTGCCTACAAAATACACAATCATTTGTATTCAACTGAGCTCTGAAACACTGGATCAATATCATTTCTAGATACTAGTAATCCTAAAACTGTGGACCACTTTCAGACTTCTGCTCCTATCAGGACCAGCACCAAATGGTTAATAGAAAAAAACCTACTTATAACGGTTGTATTTCCAATTTCTGAAATACAGTATTTTTATTTTTTTATTGGTAAAACTTTCCCCAAACTACTCCATCCAGTATTTTTTATGGATTGATTTTCTAAATATTCTTCAGAACAATTTATTGTAACTTGCAGTTGGTTGTTTATAATATTAAAAGCTCCATAGGAGAGTATTCAAATACTACCCCTCAATTGGTAAAAGCATTGTCTTAATGGGAAAATGGGAAAAGACAAAGTTCCTACACTGGTTCTGCCCTTGAGTCACATAAAGGACATTCTACTCCTAATTTGAGACAGTCTAAATTCTGAAGCCATTCTGATGGAAGATGAGATTCTCTTCCTTATTGGTTTTATAAGTGGTGAGCCATGAAGATTCTCACAGAGGTAAAACACTGGTATCTTCTTTGCCAAGTTTGTCCACTGTCACTCAATTCAACAACTTTTCCCTTTTACAGGTATTTGAGCTTCACAATGTCTCTTCTGTAGTTGCCATCTGGCACTCCTTAAGTTCAAAAAACGCAACGTTACCAACCAGTGAGACATCTTGTTGCTCCTAGAGCAAGAGAAGCTAACTGAACAAGAAGCATACATATACCCCCAAAATGGGATATATGGAATTTATCAGAAAGCAAATCCCTGTTTTAGGATATTTCTACCTCTCTCATATTTTCCATAAAGAGAGCTTTTCCATAGAGAGCTCTCTAGCCATTTCAAATAGATTAAGCTGTTAGCAAAGCCATGCACTATTAAACAGTGGTCTTTATTCATCTTAGAACAAGCTGAATTTCATCAGTATCTGAAATTATTCCCATGCTTGATTCACAATAACTGATATACTCTGCCATATAAATACATACATTATTAGTTTTATTTAAATTATAAAATGTTGCCTTTTAAAATAAACTGGCATTATATATACTGAGCATGGCAAAGTTATCCTTTACAATGTTAGAGCTTCCTAATGGAAAATTCCAAGTTGAACAAGTTGATCATAAACTAGCAATGTAAACCTTATAAAATGGCCTAATTGCATGTAAGAAAATAAGTTTCTGTAAAGGGCTCTTTTGCCCCAAATCTGTTGCTACAAGTAGTAAATTGCAAATTGAGTTTTCATAACAAAATTATTTTCTCAGTAAGTTCTGTAGTTTACAGTCCAAAGTGTCTTATGCCTGATAACTTCCAGAGAAACCAACAACCTCTAATGTGAACTTCTACAAAAGCTGTTGCCTTGTGTGATGTGACAAGTGACGTTTGACTTGTGAGGAGCGGTGTCCAATTTAACGGGCTACTGGAAATGAAGAGTGATTTTTTTGCTGACAATAAAAAGCAGCATATCCTTAGACGTACTGCTAAACTTGATTACAAAACATCCAAAGAATATTATGTTTACTTTTAGAAAAAGAACAATCAAATATTTGAAAATGCAACAGCTGTGCAAAATGAGAAAATAATTTCTACAGTCATTATATCATACCAAACATAAAAATAAGAGTTAAGCACATTAATAAATCAATGACCTTTAAAAATATTCAAAACCTAATAATGCATTGCAGTGTTCAGCTAAGAAAAGTATTGTAACTTAAGAAAATACAGTTAGGACTGTGCTACCTGTGTATAATTTTAACAATTACTTTAACAACTTACAATATCAAAGCTTCTTAGCTTTGTACTTATAGCTGCATATATTTATTGAACATAAACTTGTTAATGTAATTTCTCTTCTAATCACAATATAAATCAACTTTAACTGAACCAAGAAAATTGTAACTTTGAATAAAACTCATAGACATACTACATTAAAAGAAATTCTTCATAAATAAACTTGAGCAGGAACAGATGTACTGTGCTCTATTACATATACATCACGTCTTTAGAGTACTAAAATTATGTTTGTATCAAAAGTAGCTGGAAAACAACCGAAATAGATTAAAATATAAACCCAGAAGATTGGTTATGATTAAGTAATCCTATTCCATTTTCCAGGCCAATTCTACAGCAATGACCTTTATCAACTGTTGTAGTATTTACAGAATTTTGTTTAGAAATGAAATTTGTTTGTCTTAACAAAAGATGGATTAATGCTTGTCTATCATGATTCTGGAATTGAGTACAAAGGCATCGTATCTACTTTCCTAGATAAAAAGAAAATTGGATACTGAGTTCATGAACAGGTCCTGCAGTAAATAATTAGGTCACCACTCACTAAAACATTCAGTTTTCATGAAAACAAAGACAAGAGCTTTCCATTCCAAGTCACTGAAAGTTTGCTTCTGACTTTGGCAAATTTTCAACCAGTTATATTTTCATAGCAACATCAAAAAATGCTTCAGATTCATGTAATTCAAAAATTTATGACTCACAATATTATTCTTAGCTGAAATATTTCAGAATGTGTGTTTCTATTGAGAAGAAAGGGCTAACTAGAAGTTTTCAAATGTGCAGTTAAAAAAGAGTTAGCTCAAAGGGTCTGAAAATACGCTATTTCATTAGTTATTATTTAAGGTCTCACCTATCCAGCTGAATGATCATATGGTATTTGTACTTGAATAATTCATCTTGAAAATGTAAATCTATGAAGATTAAACATCTGATGGTAAATTTGGTATTTCTACAACAACATCCATCTTTAAAAATAACATTTTAAGTTTTTCTCAGAAGAAAAAAACCACTTCACCCTAAATTATGTCCACATTACAAGTCAAAAGGCAGAGGTAAATAGGTTCTTGAAACGCTGATGAACATCTTCCAAAAGAAAATCATCACTGCTCAAAAGTAATATCATGTTTATAAGGTACTACTGATTTTTCCAGATCAATTGATTATTTTAATTATCCAATTTGAACTATTTCATCAGTGAAAATACTTATGGTAGGATTGAATACATTTAAATGATTCAGTTATATAGCATCAATAAAAGGAGAAGATTATTTTCTTAGACAAAATTTTCCTTACTAATTTTCTACTGAATTCCTCATTCTGGCTAGGTAAGACTTCCGTTTTCTCTTCTCTAGTTAACCATTTGGGTAAAAAGATGGCAAAACTATGCCATTGACACAACATGAAATAAGACAATAATGCTCTTACATGTTATGATTCAATGATTTAACCAGGTAAAGAAATATATTTTTAAAAAGTTCAAAGCACTGTTTTATTTCAGTTAAATAAATAAATAGATAGAGGGAATACACATTTATGGGCAAAGTTGGACTCAGACTCTGTGAAAGAGACAAGCACAATTCTAAAAATATTCAAAATAGCAATCTTTCAGATAAGCAGATACAATAAAATCAAGCAAACTTTTGATTTGGAGATCTGGTTTGTCTCTAGTTCTTTCTCATGAGTCTCTCCTAGTAACTTCAGAACTTTGTCTAAATAGCAGCTCAATAAAGTAAGTGAAAACAGCATCAGGATTTGATCCAATAACATCTACAGGGACAAACTAATCCTTGGAACAATTTCTTTCAATGTAGTGGTATTATATGAGGGATATAGATGATCCTGTGATAAGTCTACAAGGTAGACTATAAGTCAGGAGAACAACACTTCCAATCAATACTGGTCTATGAAGAGCATAGGTAGATATTTTCACCATGCATTTGTTCACAGAAGTGTAGGGCATAAAATGGGCAATGAAATTCTAGGACAGCACTTGGAATACTGATTACCCAGTACGGCCTTATGTACATAGACAGGAAACTATTTTGTACTACTTATGTCTCTCTCTAGCTATCTTAGTAGTTATTTGAAGCTTTTTCTCAAGGAAGAATGCAGTTTTCATGTTTGAGCACCCTGTTATGAAAAAGTAACTTGTGACAATTATGCTGTGACTTGTTTAATGCTCCATACAAAACGAAGTGTGGGACAGATAATTCAGTAGGCTGGAACGAATCTGTGGAGATGTTCTTCTCCAAACCCACTCAAATATGTTCCTCTTAATGCAGCCAAGGATGCTATCACTCTTCTTTTGTCACAAAGGCACATTACTGGATCCTTAAGGTGACTAAAGATGCAAACCCTCTATTCCAATTGAAATTAATCACCAAGAACTTCTGAAAAGTCTGAAGTATACCACAACAACTTCAGATAACTGCATATATATGATTTAAGACAAGCTTCATACTGGCAAGTGCCAGACATCTTGAAAACAATAAGGCAGCAGTTTATTTTCTGCCCAACAAGTAAATTCTAAAGTATTTATAAGAAAGAGGAAACCAAGAAATTTAGTTATTCAACAAACACTTTTCTGTATAAGATAAAGAGCTATTTCCATATAAATTTCAACATCTACGTTTTATAGCTCTGGAAATATGAGAAAAGCTCAGAAACTGTCATCTGCAATGTCAGATTGAGTGGTTAATCTCTACTATTACAGTGAGCAGTTGAGTAGGTTTAAGCCTGAGCTGACAGATAAGTTCCCCACCCAGTCACTACTATTTCTATTTTACATTTTTTCCCACTTGCAGTGAAATACCTAAGAATTTCCCTTCATTTTTACCAATGTTGAACACAATGCATATTTCAGAACATAACAGAAGTATCAGGACAGAAAAAGTTCAAGCTGAATAATATGAGTTGACTAATGTTGTGCAGAAATTAATCTGCCCAAAAATAATACATGGGACATGAGTTTCTCATCCATGAGATAATGACCTTAGACCTTTCTAAAATAGATAATGAGGTGCAATACAGGAATATTTCGGTTAAATTAAGCACTGAAAAACTGTAACTAACTAACAGGTCTTCACACAGACAAATTTCATCTAATTGAACTAATTCTAAGTAAGCCTGAAAAAAATTGGCACCATTGCATGTAACATGGACACAAACATGGTTGATATTTCAGCTATACAAACAAAATTTAATTTATTGTGTAGTAAAGTTAAAATGCATTTCTTACCCATTCATAAGAAACAATCCAACACCCACGAGCAATTCCCAACATAACATTCAAGGTACGACGAGGGCTCCCAGTAACTACATGACTTGTTGTTTCACACACTTCATTTGAGAACAAAAAATCTCCAAGTTTATTCACGACCTGAACTACTATATCTTCCTTCCTAAAAAGAAGAAAAGGTAAAAAAGCCCATGCAACATTAAATGGAGGAAAGCAGAATTATAAAAGCATATATGCACAACACACATTAATTCAAATTTTCCTCATTTCTTTGCCCACTAAACATTTTTTATCCTTTTCTCACTAAGCCTCCTTCCTACCCAGTTGCTAGCCCTCAATTCATTAAGTTCTCCACAGTCCTACCAGACCCTTTTCCGTTATCACATTATCACATCTATTTGCACATCAAAGCCCTTTAGCCCCCCACATCTATCTTGTCTGTTTAAATAAAAGCTTTTGAGTGCAGAATTATCTGTCATGTTGTTTGTGTGCAATGCCCAACACAACATAGCTTAATTCTTGGTTTCTTTTGTAGTACTTTAAAAATATTACCAAGGAACGTAAACATTTAGACACAGCACACTTAACAGTTTTTCATTAGGAAGCGCCAGATTTTCAGCATCTGAATAATGGTATGTCTAAATTTAGAGAGAAGTCCTAAAGTTCTATATGGCTTGCTACCCACACATCTATGCCAATGTTTCAATTAAAAATTCACTTATCCTTAAACACAATTATAATGAAATATATAAAATTAGATCTAAATTCCAGAATGGCCATCTGTAACTGGAATTCTAATCTGAGCTCTCTACATAGCTACACAGGAGCACAAATATGTAATTATGAAAACAGGAAAACCTTGGTATCACTAGAGAAATGCTTTTGCATGACAACAATTTACTGCTTTTATTAATAATTATTTTACAATTATAAATGATCCTTCAAGATCTCTAAATGAAAGCAAAATTCTGGTGGCCTCTCTGCTTGCCACACTAACTTGGAAATTCCATGCAACACAAGATAAAGCAATTAGGCACAACCTTGAACACAGTCACACCTATCACAGTGTTCCTTTAAGGCAAAACTTATGAGTTAATCATAGACACAATGCAAGTGCACTCCGAGCATCTCCAGAAGCCTCTGGGGTTGCTTAATTCTCACTACATTTAACTCCACAGAAAGGAAGTCTGTTAAAACTCCCAAAATATCCCAGCTAAAACAAACATTATTTAGCAGAATCCCAACAAAACTGCAAATTTTGTTTAAAACAAAAATTGAATAGTGAAAACAGTGCAGCAAATTAATCTCACAATTAAATCAGAAGGTGATATTGCATGTTGAGATATTTTTAAAAAATCCTATGACTAACCCTCTGTCCAGTATGAATTCTGGCCTTGGCTATGTAGCTTTCTTTGATTGTTACTAGAATTCTTAGTATTCCCTTTTCATTTTCTTAGCTTTAGCTTGACATAGCCTACAAGTGAATGTTTTTGCAACACCACAACCCATAAGTGCTGGCCCTGCCCAGATTGCATGCTCCATGCTCTACCTGAATCTTTTCTAAGTTCTTCCTGCATCTACAGAAAATTCCTTACAAGGAGAAGAAAAATTTGTCTTGTACAAGTCTTGAATCAAATACGTCTTACAAACTGCAGAGAAAACTCACCAGTTTACATTTGAGACAGCTGCAAAAACTAGAAGATGAAAATTTACACCAAAATTTCACTGAATTTTGAAATCAGAAAATTAGCTGTGTGGTTGTGAATCAGTGAGCAGCATTTAATATAATCTCAAAGCCCAATGCCATGAAACCATTGAACTCATGCATCATAAAATGTAAATTCTAATGAACCACTTTTAAGGCTGCAGCTACTGGGCAGTAGAATTGGCTTTTGACGACTGGGTTGTGTTGTGGAGGGCTGTTTTCTGTTCTTTAGTTGTTTCAGAAGCAATCTTTTTCCCTTCACCCCCTTACAAGCTGATGAATGCCTACAATTGTAGTCAGCCAAAAGCAGTCTTGATGAAAAGGTTCTGAAGAAAAGCAATCGTTATCCCCAGACAATTTAATTTAATGAAATAGTAATTGGGTAGTGGGAAAAGTCAACATATAAGAACATGAAAGTAATAATATATTAATGACTTCTTTAAACAAAAATAAATTTCCCCAGCTCAGCCAATATTTGCTCTCCTCTTTCAGGCAGACCACAGCCTCTGTTCTCCCCTACTACCTCCACTGTAGTGATGATCTTTACCTCCTCCACAGTGATTCTGCATTGCATGACTTGTGAGGCTCATTTTACAGTCCTGGTGTTACTAGCATCCAGTCACATTAAGTAGAAGAAAAATATTAATTCTGTTCTCTGTTTCTGACATATGTAAGTATACTTGTTAGTAGCTATTGACAACTTTTACAAAAAACTTCTGAAAGCACAGCCACTAAGTGCTGTTTTTGAGTATTTATTTCCATGTAACTGTCAACATTTAGTTACAGCAAACCTGAAACAGATTTTTGGGTAGTATAAATATCTTGAGTTTTGAAAAAGAATTCAAAAACTGTAAGCAAGTGTAATATAAAATATGGAATTGTGTTTTCGTTGGATGTTCCTTATGCTTTAAGACTTTTAAGAGAATGATAAGAGCATGCCAGAAAATTATTAACTCTCCTCCCAAAATATGCAGTGGCAGCTGCTTCTAATGTTTTGAAACTAAGTCACTAAAAAGTCTACAACTGATATTTATTCTGCAACTAACTATTCATATGAAATAAAACATTTTAAACTGATGTTTCAGATTATGACTTTTTAAATAGAAATAATTAAAATGTATGGCAAAAAGGCTGTGTTGGGCTGAAGTCTTTACTACATACAACCACTATCCACATTTCCCTCAAAAAAATTCAAAACTTGCTTAAGATTTTAGTTTTATTGCTCTGAAGCCCTGTTGAACTCACCTGTGGAACCACTTCAGTCTCCACCTCAGCAACAAACACATACATTTACAGTGCAAATAACAACATAGCAAGTTTCTAGCTAGAATACAGAATGAAATAAAGTGTAGAGCCCAAAGATAAATTTTATTTTCTATAGGCATAAAAAACTTATCAGCATTCAAATTTAAATAGTGGGCTGAATAAAGAGTCAAAATGGCTAATACTTACTCAGAAGACATACTTGTCACAACTAGTGTCCTTGTTCGCTAGAGACATGAAAGAAACAAGAAAACATCAAAATTCTGAAAAAAACCCCCCTTTGAATAAAAGCCTTAAAATGTTATGTTAAAAGGTGCAAATTATTTCATAGCTATAATACCACCTGGGGAAAAGTCTGTACTAATTAACACATGTACTAGAAATACTAAACTTTGGGAATGTGGAAGGAAGGAAAACTCTTCAATCATGTTTTATGTCAAACCATACCATATAACAGAAGACAGGAATATAAGGTTTTTTTTAGTAAAAGCAAAATGTAAAGGATTTCCAGCCTGAGATGCCACAAAAATTAGGACAGTATTGGTCTACTGAATTTTCATCAGATGGAAAGGAAAAGGCAGTTTAACCACAACAAAGAAAATCTGTAATTTAAAATTCCAGTTTCTTCCAAAAGAAAGGTAGAAATGCTTCAGAAACAAGAAATAAAATTTTAATGATTTTGGTTTTGATAGTGTATTTTGGGGGGTTTTGGCACAAGTTCAGTATCTTATGTCAAGGTTAAATAAACATTCTTTCACTCTTCAGTATTTTCTAGTGAATAAAAGTTGTCCAAGTAATATCAAACACAGGGTATAATCAAAGAATACAGCAATCCTTAAATCAGCAATTCTGAGGCACCTTAAAAAAGCACCCCTCCCTTCTGCAATACTCCCATAGCTTATGTGAGAAGCAGGAATGTTTGCCCCATACAGACTTTAAATAAGCTTGGGAAAAATTATTATTACAGAGGTCAGAATAGGAGGAAGTTCATCACCACTGACCATGAAAGCCTCCAGTAGGCACAAAGACAGGAATGAACATGAATTTTAGCAGTATCAGAGAAATACATAACTACACAGAACATGATCATCAAAAAACATACGTAAGAAGAGGTTTTGATAATCTTAGTTAAGAATTACTTGTAGCTACATAAACATGCACAAATATATACATACAAACAGAATTTTATACAATGATTTCAAAAAACTCCTTCTAATTTTCAAAGTGAGTATATGAATTTAAATTATTTCTCCATATAGCTACTGCTCCATGTGAAATACTAACTCACACTTCTGCCCCCTAATGTATTACCACAGCCATAGGTGGCAAGCTCACAAAGTCTCAGCTAAAATTCAGTTTCTTTTGAGTAATGTACTGAGGTAAGAGTACACAAATATTTTGAATTGCTAGCACAGGCAAAAAAAAAAATAAAAAAAATCAGGGCAACTTGTTTTACCCACTAATGAATCAAAGAATGGAAGAGAGAGATCTGATGCGATTGCATCTGACCACTGTTATCAGTACAGAATGGTTCTCTGTTGAACAACCAAGTAGTCTGTCACATTTAAGGAAAGAGTTGGAATTACTCATGTAGACTATCACACTAACAGAATGTAGAATAATAATGTGCACCCTGACTGTTCACTATATGAATGCTCTTTGCATAAATAGAACACAATTTAGATACCACTGACAAGGTAGATTAAAGATAGCAGAAGTTGTAGTCATTTCAACATAGACACGGTGATTTCACTCTGGTTGTGTACATTTAAAACACAAAATTTAGATACTATTTAAGACTTCAGAAGTAACCGAATGCAGCATATTTAACAGTTTTCAAAAAAACATGCATTCAGACCACACTATGTAAGCTCTGCAATACATCAAACTATGTACACAATGTGAAAATATAACCCCAAATATCAATAAAACCAAATAAAACTTCAAAAGAAAAAAGGATGAAACTTTTGCATTGAAATATTTGAAAGAAATTCTATGCAGTATTTTTGAAAATACAAGTTTCCAAATCCTAACTTGCTACCAGCAATACTTACTGATGATGTCTTACTCTACTGCTAGCCTGACAGCTGAAAAGAATCTGCGCTTATCTTGATCAAATTTGGTTCTATTCTTAGCCAAAAGAATTTCTATTGCATTACTTCCAACTCCAAACAAGCAGTCACATTTAATTGCTCTTGGAAGTTCCAACTCAGTTCTACACTGGAGTTTTATATGTAAAGAATTTGATCAAAAATAATGACAATGCAACAATATACATCAAATAGATCTATAACATGAATATATTAGTATTAATTACATACACTCAAAATGTGAGAATAAACACTCCAAAAAGACATCTAGTAACACACTGAGTAAGGGTTCTTGTGGTAAAAGGACTGCACATTAATATACAGGTTAGGTCAGATTGTTAAAATCAGATGTGAGGCCACATTATTATGAGTATACGCCTCACACTGTCTTAATACACAGGATCCCCATAAACTCATGAGCATTAAAGGATTTGGGTTGTAACAGCCTGGGAAGGCAAAAAACAGGGCTTAAAAACAAGGTTTTGCATTCCTCTGTCCAGTTTTTCTGGGTGGAAGAACTCATCTACATCAAATGTGTATGTTTCAGCATGGTCATGACAGTCTCCTATACTACGTGATTCCAGGCCTCATTGCCATCACAATCAAGGTCCTTGTTTAAAAGTCTGGAGTTAAATCCACACCGAGCAATTGCACTCAAGAGAGAGTGTTTGTCTAGTATTAGCTCTAAAGTAGATCCTGATGTGTCAGTTCAGAATGTGCAGAAAAATATCCTTCCTCGCCATTTTGTATAAATGTTATGAAAGTATTACTAATCATACCACTATTTTTGCCAAACTTGGGTTAAAAAGAAGCAATACTATAAACCAAGGCCAGCATGAGATCCTACAGCTGCCTCCTCAGCCTCAGAGCAGAAATGTTTGTTAGCAATTCCTTAATACCTTGTCTATAGGTAAGTAAAAATACTGGATCCACACAAATCAGGAAATCTACAGCCTGTCCTGACCTTAACCTGCAAGATCAGCTTTCGAATTGTAGCTTTTATGCTACAACACATCATGTATAAGATGATGAAGTGAGTATTCTGTACAAATGTCTTGTCAGTGCACTTAAAAGTGGTTCAAAGACTGAAGACTGCAGAAGGGTGCACACAAAATGTAGAAATTGGAAATAAATTTAATTTTTTCCAAGCTATTATTTCATTTGCATTCAGAACTGCATATTTTTGCAAGTTAAAGGTCATTTGCTAAGCAGACAATATTTTGTTTTATTGCTTCAGTAAGACAAGCAGTTCTCTTTAATTACAGTTACCAAGTGGAAAACTTAGCCAAACTATGTTCTAATTTTCAGTTCTACATTTTTCAAGTTAATAGCTTTCTCCCCCATCCCCTACTATGCAATTTTTCTTCTGTGCTTTTTGTCTGTTTTATTTTACATGTTGCTTTTATTGAAGAAAAAAGAGCATTTACTTTTCCGAGCACAAAAAGACATCTGGTGAGTATCATTATGAGTTCTAGTGCATGTTTGTAGCAGGATTATTATTAATACAACACTGGAAAAGGTGGTATTAAGTTAACTGGTCCTTTTATTTACCATTAATCTCTGAATCCTGAAGAGCTGCATATCCATACTCTGAATCAGAGCACACACTTCTTTCTAAATTAATTTTGAGGTCTGGAATACAGACTTCATTATAAACGACAGCTTCAGCTTTCCTTTATACATTTCTTAGAAGCCCTAAGTACTTCTTTACTGTCTGCCAACAACAAGATTTTTCTAAGTCATCTGAAATACAGAACATTTATTTCAGTAGCTAGAAGGAAATAGTATTTGTTAATCCCCTCAGTACTTAAAAGTGATACTTCTATATGGTTAACTGACCTACACTACAAAAGAGGTATCCAACATCAAAATGTATTCTTTCTCTCTTCTAAATTTGAGCTGGTGTTTCTTGGAGCTGAAGGACAAGAAGAAAAAAAGTTCTGTTTTGTACAACCTGCTTTTCAAGAAGGCGAGCTCAAATTTTTCTTCAATAAGCATAAGTTCTTTTCAATAAGTGACAAATGAATGAAAATGAGACTATAAAATGTTTTTCCAGACTAGTTCTCAAGAATAAAGTGTATTCATGCAAAAAATTAATTTTGATAGGAACTGGTTAAATTCCAGCCTATGTATATTAGATCTCATTTGTCTTTGTATCAAGAACTGAGGTCTCAAATATTTTTCAAGAAATATTTCAACTAAAGCACTATTAAATTGTATATTAGTTAGTCCAAGTGCTCCTCTTGTGCCTTAGAGCTGACTGAAGTTCCGAAAGAAATAAGACTCAGAGTAGTCTCAAACTCAGATAGATGTTTTAGTGGAGTGAAAAAAGATCTTCAGCTTCAGCACTCAACAAGATACCCTAGGTGATTTAGCCAATGTACAAGGGATAAAAAACATTTGGAGGGTGGGAGGCAGGCAGGAAAAAAACAGTGCATGTGTGAGCAAAGAAAGTTTAAGGGAGTGTATATTATACTATCTGTTTTATGATCTTCTTTCTTCTCCGGCTACTGTAGGTCCATCAGATGGTTTTGAAATTTGTTTATTACCCTTATACTCGATCTTTACAACTGCATTTCAGAAGTAATAATCTTCAGTCTTATTAGTATATGAACCAAAGGATAGAGCTGTATGTAGTATAGGAATATTAAAAAATCAGGTTAATTTCACTCTGCTTGTATTTAAGAAAGAAGACTCTAAAATTTCAGGCTGTTTTCAGAAACAATATATAAGTAGTACTGCACTAATTTATTCAAGTAATTGTGGGTCATAGCTTAAAATAATTGGTAATTGCAATGACTGATTATTATTCAGTATTTTTAAACATCAATTATTCAAAGCTGTAATTTACTTTCTGGCTGGCCTTTCTCCTATCAGTCCTTTGATAGGGATATTTTTCAAGTTTTCTCTGGCTGCAAAAGTCAGTTTCAACTATAATTTCCTCACCAAACATAGTACTTCTGCTTTGGTCCTAGACAGATGCGAGAAAACAAGCCCATCCTAACTAAATCCAGTATTGCCACGTGGAAAGATGAAAAACTACAGTAGTCTATTAGAAGACAGAAAAATTAGATGATGTGACATCTAAAATCATGCCTGGGCATGATTTTTCCTTTACTGCCAAATACAAAAAAATAATGAGAAATTCTGTAATTGAAGGCATAGGAACCCCTAAAACTTCTGTTGCAAGATAAAAGAATTAATAGCTTTGGACTCTTCTGGCAAGCAGTGTCAGAGTTCACAAGTTTCTGACATTTTCAGTTTTCTACATGCAATCAATCATAGCTAATGTCTATACTTAAGAAAAATATAAAATAAGAAAAAGAAAAAATAAAATAAGAAAAGTTTCCGGTGAGTTACCCTATGGCCTTACTGTGAGATAACGAAAATAAGCTGCAAGGGTAGTGGGCAACAGTAGAACAGCTTCAGTGAAATTAATTGCTTGATATTTAAGACCTTGTCAGCATTCAATTTTTGGTCATGATGGTTTCCACCCTTGATGGAAGGTTCATTGGAAATTAATGTTTGCCTTAGCTACTTCATTGGAGACATCAGTGGCTCAATAACTCTACTCACAATGAGCCATTGAGCAGAAGAACTGAGGCACAGAGACACATTTCCATTGTGCAGGCTGTAGGTGTGGAACCATTTTAAGAGGGAAAGATCCATTTTGCTTCACCCTAACTGTTACATGGTGGGTTTGCAGAACTGTTAGCAGTGTGAGATTAATTTGGATAGTTGAAGTCTTCTGGAGACTGACAACTATGCAACAATGAGTGGGATTTGAGGTGAAGACGTTTGCAGCCCAGAAGATTCAAGCCAGGATTTATATTAACTTTGTGTTAAGATACAAGATTTTAAACTTCAGTAAATACTTTGCTGACAAGATTTTAACCCACTCATTGATAATAATCAACAACCTGACTTAAAACTTTACAGCCTTCTAGAGCATACGGTAAAAAACTGGACAATACTTCACACTTTAAAGTGCAACAGCAATATTAGGAAGGGGATAATAATAATTTTTTAAAAACTCACACCAATTTTTTTTAGTATCTTGAAGGATTATTAATTAATCATACTTGCAGACAAATCTTTGAAACACAAAAGATCTTTGTAGTGCATATGTAATGCATTGCAAGATTTTTTCCTATTTGATTGATTGCATACTTATATTTCTGTTCCACACATATCTGTTTGTAAGCTCATAATTCAATAATCTATCAAATGTTTAAATTCAATGAAGGATGGATATATTTGTCAAATTATTAAAAAAAAACCAAATGAACACACGTCAAATGCTGATGAAAAGGAATTTAGGAAGTCTTTCATTCAGATTGATTTTCAACAATTTTCAAGAGCTGCAAGACTATAATTTAGAAAGGAGACCCATTAACAAAAGGATTTCCAGCCTGTATCATGCCAGATACCAACAGGTTTATGTAGGGTGTTCATTACTCCAAAAGCTAAATTAAAAAAAAAAACAACCCCAAAACAAAAACTACAACAAAACAACCCCAGTATTTAAGCAGCAGTTGCTTAGTTGCTTTTCCTTCTGATAACTGCTGATTCCAAGAGGGAAAACAGTTTCAGTTTTACAGCTATTCTCTGCCAAGCCAGCTGCAGTCCAGTGAATTATGTGGTTTTCTGGCATGATGGTTGTGAACACAGTGCACCTCAAAACTGGAAAAGAACAGCATACATACATATCTTCAAGCATGGACTTTATGATCTGACTTCTTGCACAATATTTCTGTACTGTTCCCCTCATGCTCTGAGCCAGAAAGCTGCATTTGCTTTTTGCACCTAAGCCTTCCTTCCACCACTAAATCCAAGAGTGCCACAGACTTTTACTTAAAAGGATGGAGATGACATAAATGTACTTCAAATAACTTGAGATTCCAGGATATTATTCTTGGTGCTTATCCTTATCTACCATTCACCGTAGATAGATCTTGAGCAATTTCCTACTTGCCTAAAAGTAGTAGTAAAAAATATGTTCTGAATTTATGTGAAATCGCATAAATAGTCTCTTAATCAAAAGTCACCAAACCTACCATTCTTCTGGGGGGAAAAAAAAAAAAAGGAACAGCGAAGTGGTTTTTTTTTTTCTTTAATTCTATGAAGACAAAAAAAATATTAAAACTTCACCTACTTAAGCCTCTACGTCTTCTTTCAGAAGGTTCTAAGAAATAACCAATATGCTAATTTGTTCAGTGAACAGAAATTTAATTACAATTTTATATAAAAATTTGGGCAAATTTAGTTCCTGGATCTTTACAGTCCTATCTGCTAAGATGACAAGCTACACTCAACCACTTCAGGTTTCACTGTCACAGCATATTTCCAGTGCTCCAAACAGCAACACACACAAGAGTATGAACACCAGCTGCAAGTGTCCCTGGAACAACAGGAAACAGCTTGAGCTGAGACGAGCATGTGCCTTTTGCCCTAGAAAGGTACTGATTTTAAAAGATACTGTTTTAAAATCAAGAAATAGACCACAGCACTTCAGTAGGCAGTCTCAAATAGTTAATATGAAACCTATCAAGAAGAGAATGATTTCTAGGGACTCAAGGTCTTAAATCAACCCATTAGGTTCATGTACAGGAGATAATCCTGTCAGGAATGGCAGCATCCCTAAGGGATGATAACAAAACTGTTGACATTAGGATATGGCCCAAAGCATGCAATGTAAGGTATAGCGGCCGACGCCAAGGGTACGGCTTCTGTCCTGGAAGCCCTCCAGTTGATGTGGGAGAAGTCTGGGGGACAAATTCACTAGCTGGAGAAAGTCCAGAACCAGAACTGCCTTGCAAAGTTTGAGTGAAAATAGTCATGGGATCAATCATATCAGAAGTATTTTTAAAACTGTCCCAAACCATGGGATTCATAGACATCCTTCATGGTGCTATCCTCTGACCACTCCCATTACATCAAACTTTTCCCCCAAACCATAAAGGTAGGTAGTTCCAGTATTTTCTTTGTTAACTGTAAAAGAGCTTGCATGCTTCCATCTTGTCTAATTCACTGTCCTATTCCTGTATCTTGAAGTCATTAGCATTTCAAGTATCAGTATTTAAAATATGCACCTATTCAAAGCAACCAAAAATCAAATCGGGAAGGAAAACATGTTGCCCCCTAAACCAATACAATCTAAGACAAGTCTGTGAATGGACATATAAAATACTTATAAAGTTACTTTCCTGAATGTCTGGCAAGATGCTTCATGTTTTATACTTACATGTTTTTCAGGATATTAGAATTTGTTTTGCCATGAATAAAGTAATTAAAAAAAGGATTGTGATAACAGGATCTAACAATGGCCTGCTTCACACTATTTGTTCCACCTCATGAGCTTAGATTGCCTGTAAAAATCTTCTCTCAAAAAAATCTCTTAAGTTCAGTGTTGATGTACCTTCACCCAAATCCAAGAGCTACAGAAATATGAGCCGAGATGAATATGTTTAAAAACAAAACTGAAGCAATTTCAGTCCATACTCTCTTCTGTGTAAAAATATGTTTTTAATCGCCCCTCAAGACACTTAGCTGGTTTTTCACATCATTAAAGAGTTTCTTCTTTTCACACATAAAACAGTATTTTAAAGGGTTTTTTAACTTTACAATTTATTCCAATTGCATTTCTAGTGATGTGAGACTCTTAGATGCTTTAAAAAACATCCATCACTTCTCATATCCCTCTAAAACTATAAAACAAATTTTTACTTGGATAAAAATGGCAGTTAACTGGTTAATAATAATGAGTCTCTGATATTTTTTAAAGTACAAAATATTTAATTTGTGACATGTAGCAGGTGCTGTGATAAATGTAAACTTTTTTGTGACAATAAGCAATGAAATGAACACTCAACAGTTCACCACTGCTGTAAATAACTTGTTTGAATACACTTTTGGCTTTATGATAAATTTTAGTTATTTCACTTCATCCTCTGTATGCAAAGCAACAAAGAATTATCTATCCAATTTCATACAATAATTGAGAAAGACATCACAATGCATAAAGGGTTTATTTTATCCCTGCAATCCAATATCATCAACTTAGATTTCTAGACCAGGGAAGCCACCTGCTGACATTCACAAGCATTAATCGACAGTGTTTATCCATACCAACTCTGTCTCAAAACTAAGAGTCAATTTTATAAATTTGTCTGTTATGCACTGCCTCTGAACACACCAGAAGTCCTGGTTTAGGGGTGGTGGTGATGGTGTTTTAAATCTACAAATCTTTATTCTGAAGCTATTAAAGATTCCTGAAAATCTTACTTATTTTCCCCAAACATGCATGCAGCTGCCATTATAAACTATTCTGTCTTAATGGCTTTTGGTTGTTGACAGCACAATTTTACATATATTAGACATCTTCTATGTTAACAGTACAATAAGCATGCCGATATAAAGAGTATAGATAAAGAAACTATTAGTACTTTAATCTAAAATTGTGATATACAAGTATGTGAAGTCTTTCTTAGTTTTGACTTCAGCTAAAACAAAATACAAGAAATTCAACCTGCATGAGGTTTTGAAGAAAACAAAAGCAAAATACAACAGCACAGTAGAGAAATACAGAACCTTTGGCTTGCTTTCTATTAAAACAACTACAAATGAAAAATTGAAAGAACCATAGAAGTAAATGATGTTAACACTTAGACCTAGTCATGTTTCCTAAAGATATTTTTCCATGGTTTTTTTAATATTTACCATCCCATAGTGAACTCCAAAGGCCTACTGACATGCATTCACTGTACTAAATGAGTTAGAATTCTAGTGTTCACTGCAGCATACACCACAGTGAATGAGTTGTAACTAAAGTACACTAATTACCTGGGAATTACATTCAGCAAGTATCTCAAATATTTTTAAGGCATTAGATTTCAAACCCTTTTTTCTATAAAAAAGATTGCTGCAATAGTTGTTTCCTATTTTGGGACGCAAAGGAATGAATTTAACAGATCACAGAACAGATTCCCAACAACATGGTCTGTCAGAAGAGTCACATAGTCACATTTGTGGAAATGTTCAAACATGAAAGTATCTGGGCGATGCCTTGGGAAAGCTGACCTGAAACAGAGACTGGACACAGCTAGAGAAATGGCATTTCTTTTGCAGTTGTATTTTTAGCATAGAATTTCTTTTAATATTTAAATAAATGTTAGGAAAGTCTTCATAATACTACAATTCAATAAAATAATATTTAAAAAAATATTTGTGCCGTTTCTCTCCCATTTTTTCTTTAGGCAAAGGACATTGACTAACATTTTCTAACTTAACTTTTATATTGCCAAAAAGTTAGCAAAAAGTTGCAATGTTTCAGCCATAGTCACTGGAAAAAAGTATTAAATAAAAATGGTATATAATGTTTGGTTGCTTTTATAAAGCTTCAAGAACATATTTTGAATTATATTTTGCAACACAATTATTTACAAAAAATTACATAGTCTGATTTTGTTTAAAACAATATTCTCTTAAAAGTTAAACTTTTCAGTGCAACAATCTCATTGCCAGACATAGCACCTGGTTAATCACATAACACCCTTTTGTGAACTTTTTTTTTAATTTTACTTTTCAGTCAAATCCCTGTCCTTCCCCAAAATTGTCTCCATACGAATCTGCATAGTCAAGCTGACAATGAAAACCTTTAAAGTAAATTTTGAAAAGCATTCATGACATGAATGAAATCATGCACTGCTATTTTTTTGATATTTGAGTGAAATGGTGTTATCACCAAGCTGAAATGAGTGGATAAAAGAAGCCATCTCAAAACAGTGAACAGGAATTTTCTCTAGCACCTACTTAGCTTTGCTACTGTTAAACACCTAACAGAGCATGCTTTGCAAGCAGACACCATGTAGAACCATTTAGAGAGATACCTCTGACTGCAAGGTCAGACCTGAAAAAGGGGAACAATAAAAAAGAATTTCATATTGCTTTTGTTTCTCTTCAGTACATAATTGTTGCAATCTTAAGAGAAATGAGTCAAAATAAGTGTGATGTATAATACTCTTGTTGAGCAATTTCACTGGAGAAGCAATCAGTACCAACAAACCCTACGAATCTCCAAGCACCCTTTCTGCAAACAGCCTTAGAAAGAGGCATTGGATGTGGTTTGTGGATTTACATATAGCAGCTTTAGTCAGATTTCTGTGCCAGGAAATGAAACTAGTCTGGAGAGATACTTTAGCCTAAAGAGTACACTATCTTAAATGCTTCCATAGGACGTGCATACAGAGTGATTAATACATTCTAGTTATTAATTTTACAGATCATATCTTTAGGAAAATAAAGAGAATAAATTTTTTTTAAAAAAGTAAAATTAGTAAGGTGTAGACAAGCCAAATAATCATTTTAATCCAGAGACCACTGGTCCATAGAGATTATTATCTCAGCTTCAGGATGTTTAAAATGTTGAACAATTTAGTAATTGCACCTGCACAAAACCTTTACATAGAGAAGTTTCAAAATCTGTGATCAGTCTCTTTCAAACTCTACCAGTATCTACCAATAAAACACCTAACTTATTTAATATAGTCAACAAGCAGACATTCTTTAGTGCTTTAGGACTTTCCATTCTCAAAAGAACTCAGCATTAACTTGTGACTTGGTACTTACTGATTAAAAGAACTAATATTTATTTTCCTGATCAGTTTTATATTTACTTAAAAGACTTTTACAAGGGAAAACACTTAAAGCTTCAGTGCTGACTCAATCCTCTCTCCCTTTTTTACAGCCAAATCAAGCTCAATAAATTTATTAAGAAATTTACTTTTACCAGAACCTAAAATAAAATAAAATCTTGCATAAATCTTTATTCTGCAGAAACATCCACTTGCAATGATCCAGTATAAAACAAATAAAAAACCCTGCTGCATTTAGTAACTTCTCCAAAAGGGACAGGCATCTTTTCAGGTAACTTCAATGGCTTTTCGGCTTTTTTCATTTTGAGTCGGCTTACCAACCTCCTTTATGATGTCAGCTTGGCATGGACTCAGCCACCATGAGTTACCAGAGAGCTCTGTTTTATGGTTATACACCAAGACCATTAGTATAATATTTAAAAAAAAGTGAGATTCAGGAAATTTTTATAATTGATACTGCAAAGATAGTTTAATTTTTGTACATACAAAGGCGCTCAATGATCCTCCATGAAAGAGTTTAACAAAGCGAATGTCCAGTTAAACTGACCTTTTGGAGTCTTCCAGCTTTTCTTAAGTCCCCAGTGTGCTTATTCTTTTGTTTGTTAAAAACTTTGCAAGAGCCATCAGTAACATGACACTCTGAGATTTCATTTTCACCACCTAGAAACCAAATTTAGAAACTTAAAATGAAAAATGCAATCTTATTAAATGAGACTACAACTTATTTTATCATAGCACAGTGCTATGCACCCTTAAGATATTTCTTAATAATTTGTACCAGTTATTTATTCACTGCCTTTCAGTTAGAGAAAAGGAATGACACTCAAGCATCTGACTTCTTCTTTGAGTATCTTTTCTTATAAATAAACCAGTTGTAAAACTCCCCATTTCCTGTATTTTGAAAACCATATATTAACTACAAGTAGAGAATCTGCTAAATTACCATTTATTATAAAATGTGCAATTTCTCTTCATAGAGATATTTGGGTATGAATCTTGAGTGGCCAGATTTTCTCATTGACACATCAATGCTTTCGGTACACACTTTGTTTATCTAAAATGACATGAAGGTCTGAAACTTGTTTTCAAACAGTTTGCATGCAAATCTAGCAAACTTAGCAGGCAAGGATTCTGTGCACATAAAGGCATATCAGACCTATTATATATGAAAAGGCACCATCCACAAGAATGCACTCTGTCAAAAGCAGCATTTTTCATTATGAATTAATATATATTTAATTCTTCAACTCTGTCAGGATGACTTTCCTAAGAACTAAATAATAAACTTCTGAATCATTTGAGAAATTAGTTTGCCTGCCTAAGATGAAAATTTTTTTATCTATCTTTTAAATAATTAAGCTTTAATTATTTTAAATTTAGGGATTTTTTTCCCAAATATCATTCAATAAAGTCTACTTTAGAGCATTTGTTCATTTTTCATTTCAAAGAAAGGGATGAGATCAGTTAAAGAAAGTTTAGTGATTAAAGTGGCCTAAATTTAGCTCCTGCTAACTAAGTTTCTTTGATTAGTCTTGGAAAATACTGAAGAGTATTACCCCTATTTAGTATGCATATATAACTAAGAATCATTTGTTTTTCCTCTGTCAGCTACTTAAACTCTTAATCCTTGAGGTGACAGAACTTCAAATTACAATCCATTATGATTATTCATTCTAAAATGATAATCTTTAAACTAGTCAAAATTTATTGCAGTAATTTTTGTGCAATAAATATAAACCTGGTTTTCAGGTACAACTGTTGATTTAAACTCAATATTTTGGTATATAGTGTCATGTAATAAAGAGATAACTAATAGCTGTGTTAATTTTATTTAGTATTGCACTGGGGCCCATCATTTTCAATCACTGAGAAAGACTGATGGCAAGTAGAAGAGGAGAAAACATCTTGCCACACCATAAAAAAAAAACCCACCTCTTTTTCCATAAAAATCAGAACTTTTAAAGATGTATTTCAAATCTTAAAAAAAACCCTAATTACAAGACTGCATAGGAATCAGAAGAAGATCAGGTACACCAGTGTTTTACCCACAGTAGTCTCTGTTAATTTCCATGAGGTTATTTAAGGGTTTTCTGGGGTTTTTTGAGGGGTAGCTTGGGTTGAAGGCTAACAGTGAAAAGTGGTGTTAATATTCTTTTTACTACTCTTGGCCTGAATGCTCATGCTCCACAGCACTTGTCCCACTCTGGCTTAAAGTCCTAAAACTTGTATTCTTGGACTTCTTTAAAGTTTGGGTTCACTCCTGTGGGTTCTTTGTATTCACAGGAAAGCAGGAAGAGGATAATGTCCCTTATCTCTAATTATCAGCTCACGGATCTTAGGCACTACATTAATGAGGGGTATTATTTGCTATTCCATTCCTGTCTATCAGCACTTCTCAAGCACTTTCCAGCTTTTCCATTCTATAGGTCTCAAGCTTCAGTTTTCTGGTTTTTCCTATTACTTCTTTTTAAAGCAGTCACTCAGGCACAAATAATGAGTTTTCATCTTCAGTAGCTTTTCCCCGAGGACTTCAAAGTTGACAGAACTTTTTGAAGCAGTTGCATCTAGTGTTAGTTCTCCCTAAACTAAGTTCAAATATGCAGGTAAGTCCTGCCATTGTGGTCCATTAGATCCCCTAAATGCTCTTCCAAGACATTGCTCAACGATAGGCACCAAAATCAACAACTGAGCTCTCAGAAGCATTGTCACAAATTAAGAGTGGTTTTACTCTGCAATTTAAGCTTCCACTCATGCATGATAATTTTAACACCAATGAGAAGAAGTTTTGAACCAGAATATTATCTTCAAAAGTCCATTTGATATTTCCATCGAATTGGTAAACAATGATTAGGCAAAATGAGCTAGTTCTGTTTGATCAAATAAACCATGTCTGTCTAACAAAATTTTCTTCTATACTATAGTTGTCACCTAAAAAAATATTGTTATGAAGTGTCACTTAATTTAAGCTATGTTGTATCTACTATTTTGTACTTATCCATACAGGTATTTACCCTAACTATGAAGGAATTAAGTCCAAATTTGTCATCATTAGTAATCCTTCAGGTACACATGCACAGAGTACTTAATACCTTGTGTTGTTATTATTATTGTAGATATTACTGAAGCATGGGCAAACACCAAGTTTTTATTATACAGAACATAATTTCTTCAATTTTTCTGAAAATGTATGCGTTCCCCCCAGATCTTCAGAGAGGGCCTGTTAATGGTTTATAAAAATTTTATGCAGTTTGTTATGTGCTCTAGGACAAGTGCCATCAGGCTTTGGCAAATTTGACATCAAAATAATCCTCAACCTGTTCCTCTACTCAGAAATACTTGCTTTTGTTTCAATAATTAGTTACAATTCAACTTTTTATGAAGATAAAGAAAACAAGGAATCAAGGAGGAAACAGTTTTCTTCTTCATGCTTCATTTGTTTTTTACAAGGACATAATAAAAGGTCAATAGGGGACATTATAGAATATTTTTAGTGAGCCTATCTTCTTCCAAAGCTGAAAAAAACCAAAAGGCACCTCAAATCTAAGGAAGTTTTCACATGTATGCTTTTAAAGACATAAACAGTATTTAGTAGCATTAAGCCCCATAGGACCTAGAACCTCAGGTAAAACTCATTAATCTAAATTAAACACAATGATTTCTTGCACCAAACAACAGAATGATATTCCAGATTTTCGGAACTACACTGATTACAGTACATTGGGTTTTAGTTTAAGTCTTTTTGCCAATTAAGATAATATTTGCCTTCCACATTACCATAAATATATAAAATTCACTCAGATAAGCCTTAAGTTTATTTTAAGAATGGAAGTAATGCTAAGTCTGAGTTCAAATTTCTAAATGCTGTTAGTATGATAAAAGCTTAAGAGAGTATACTCTTGCATTCCTTGTCTGTTATTATTTATTGTTTTAGTTTTCAGATGAAGAGTCATATGACCTGGAGTAGTATGAAAATAAGTAGCAGTATTTATTTCAGCAGAACAACTGCATAGCCTTGAATGTGCCCTACATAGAACATGAAGCTTGCTACCACATAAGCATTAGGCCTTGAAAATTTGGTTTCAGATTAGCCTGCATATTACACTTCTACTTTAAAATTAAATGTTCCAAGTAGTCTATGGAAAGAAAGCTTATCAAATCTTCTTGTCATTAAAGATATTGTGTAAAGGTGCCACTGACATAAAATCACAACAAAAAAATGGGCAAGAAAAATGTTTGATATTTAAAACATTTACAGATATTACATTTTATACAACTATTTGATTACTCCTAACCATATATGATGAATGAAGAGAATTCATTACTTTTTTAAAAATATACTGGATTTACAAGCATTCAAATAATGTAAAACATACAGCAACCACC